>VWZS01007284.1:1008256-1170576 GCA_013397075.1 Rhabdornis inornatus
GGGAGGAGGGGGGTGGGGTGAGGGCGGGCGAGGGCGGGGGCGGGCGCGCCCGCGGCGGGCGGGCGCCATTAACGGCCGCGCTCGCGCCGCCGCCCACTTTGAAGCGGCCGCGCCGCTCCAGGCACAGCGGCGCCCCCTGGCGGCGGCGGGAGGCGGCTCCCGGCCCGCGGGCGCGGGGATCCCGGGATTTCCCGCTTGGCAGCGCCGCCGGCCCGGGCGTGCCGAGCCCAGCCGAGCCGCCGGTTTTACCCTGGAGCTTCTCATTTGCTTGAAACAATAGCACCTCGGGTTGCCTGAGCGTGATGGGCCGGGCCCAGCAGGTCCGTCGGCGGCAGAGAGAACAACGGGGCTGTTTGTACAGGGGAGGCGTGGGTTTATCCTGCCTGCATGGGAAGGAAGAAGGGGAAGGCACGGGAACCATGACGGGCACGGCTGTGCTGCGGGAGCTTTTCGAGCTTCGCTGTTGTTGGTGTCTGTGGGAGGCAGAGGCAGGCGGGAGGCAGGGCAGGAGCCGCAGCGAGCGGGAGGCGAACGGGAGCTGCTGTGTGCCGCATTCATCCGGCACAGCTCGGCCCCGTTCCGGGTGACACAGCCCAGCAGCCACCCCGGGGTGGCACACACAGCCCAGCAGCCACCCGGGGTGGCACATAGAGCCCAGCAGCCCTGGGGGTGGCACACACATCACCCACCCGGGAATGGCACACACAGCACAACAGCCACCCCGGGGTGGCACACACAGCCCAGCACCCACCCGGGGATGGCACACACAGCACAGCAGCCATCCCAGGGTGACACACACAGCACAGCAGCCACCCGGGGTGACACACACAGCACAGCAGCCCCGGGCACGGGGCACACGGCATCTCACTGCGGCACTGCTGCTGGGCACCCTCACACCACCGCAATATGCGGGGGGAATGGCAAAGGGGGGGGTAAAAAGCTAAGCATCCTCTCACACGCAGCCAAATACTGTGAAAAGCTCGATTTGGGGTTGTCTAGTCNCCCCGCGCTCCGGCACCGCCTCCCGCTGCCCCCCCGCCCCGGGAGGCGCCCCCGCTCCCGCCGCCCCGGCCGCCTTACCGTGCCGCTCTGCTGCAGCCCTGCCGGCGCGGGGCGGCCCGCGGCGCTGTGCCACACTATCCCGCGGAGCGGCGGCAGGACACCGCCGCCCCAGCCATGGTCTGCACCCCCCGCGGAGCCGGAATGTGCGCGGCGGGCGCTGCTCGGGTCTTTNTTTATCCTGCCTGCATGGGAAGGAAGAAGGGGAAGGCACGGGAACCATGACGGGCACGGCTGTGCTGCGGGAGCTTTTCGAGCTTCGCTGTTGTTGGTGTCTGTGGGAGGCAGAGGCAGGCGGGAGGCAGGGCAGGAGCCGCAGCGAGCGGGAGGCGAACGGGAGCTGCTGTGTGCCGCATTCATCCGGCACAGCTCGGCCCCGTTCCGGGTGACACAGCCCAGCAGCCACCCCGGGGTGGCACACACAGCCCAGCAGCCACCCGGGGTGGCACATAGAGCCCAGCAGCCCTGGGGGTGGCACACACATCACCCACCCGGGAATGGCACACACAGCACAACAGCCACCCCGGGGTGGCACACACAGCCCAGCACCCACCCGGGGATGGCACACACAGCACAGCAGCCATCCCAGGGTGACACACACAGCACAGCAGCCACCCGGGGTGACACACACAGCACAGCAGCCCCGGGCACGGGGCACACGGCATCTCACTGCGGCACTGCTGCTGGGCACCCTCACACCACCGCAATATGCGGGGGGAATGGCAAAGGGGGGGGTAAAAAGCTAAGCATCCTCTCACACGCAGCCAAATACTGTGAAAAGCTCGATTTGGGGTTGTCTAGTCCAAGAGTTTACACCGAGCCTGAAGATGTAAGATGATCTTGAGAAGCTGTTTGTCTTCAGTCTTCTAAATAGACTGGCTTTTCTCTCTTATTTCCCATAACAGAAGATAATCTTATTTTTGTCCTCGGATATTTATGGATAGCTGTGCTTTTCGTGTCGGCTGTCATCTGAACAGCACAAGGTATTTGAACTGTCTTCTCCCAGCACAGACCAGTCCACTCAGGCTTGTAACAAGTGCCTTTCATCACGAGGAGAATCACCATCATTGTTCTCCATTTCGGCCTAGATGCTGCCCTTGGCACCGTACAAGCAGCCCCCCCGCTACATACAGACTAAATGCATCCAGAATTACAGATCTCTTGTGAATGCAGCCACACATTCTGCTAGTATGGCTTATATTACGGGGAAAAAAAATTACAGACAAACTTAGGAAAATAGAAACATTTGTTGAAAGGTGCAACACACTCATGAAATACTTAGAACAAGTTATTTGACACTATTATTCCAAAATTCATAATTTGTAACATTCAAATATATCAGCATCCTTCACACTGAAAAAGAGGGCATCCTAAAGTGCATCTTAAGTGACAATTTTACTCATTACCCAAGGTACAGTCACAATTTTATCAGAAGTCATCCTCCCAAACACTCATTCTCTACATTTTTACACATAGAAGCAACTGTATAATGTTAGTAGAATGCAGTGTGAGTTCCTTCCCAGTTCAGCGTCTTTAGTACGTGCTTAGCTGCAATACTATGGTATTATACACAAAGATACAATTAAGCATATCTGTGCTTATTGCACTTAAGTTTAATCCTGACTTTTCAGGATCACAACATACCTGTAATCACTAAGCCTGGGAGTAACCCTGTTGAATTCAGTTTTATTTTTCTAGTTCCATACTGAAAGGTAGCCCTTACTATATAATGAAGGCCTAAAGTCCACTTTTGGTCTAATATGAACTGTGTTTATATATTTTTTAAAATAAACTAGATTGATCAACTATTGCCAAATTTTTGTTGTTTTACACCACAATAAATTTTGCATATAAAAATGCCAATAGCTGTCCATTAACTTAAATGACTCAAACTCCGACGTGAGATTCTTCATTTACAATGTACATAACTCATATTTCCTTTGAAAGAGAGTATCACACAGAGCAGAAACTTTACTAATTATGTATGGTGACAAGAAGTGATGTGAAATCCCTAGCATTTTAAGAAGGTAAGAACATAAAACTGTCTAACAAAATCCATCTTAAATGTTTGTGCATTATTTACTGGATTTTGACATTTTCATCTCCTTTTTGTTTCTCCTGCAGCTTCCTCTGTAGGCACAGAGGAAGTAAAAGAATAGCCATTTACAGGGTAAAATGCAAAGCAAAGAATGACAGGATTTCTGCATCTGAACGAGAGTTTGTATACTTCATGTGTGCTGTGTTACAGCTGGCATTTTCTGCAGAAGCTGCAGGGTGGTAGATTTTTTTGGTACATTATTGCACTAAATCTTTTCCCATGCTGGGTGTGAGCCAGCAGCAAAGGAAAATGCTTCTTTTCTATCAGTATGGTGTAGGTACTGAGGAGGAGACTAGATTTAATATTTGAGCAGGGGAAGTCAAAGCCCAGTTACATAAATTTGCACTGCCCATAGAGCCAGGGAGAACTCCAGCCAAGGCCAGTGAAATAGCTGCCAAAAGACTGTGGGGTTACTGTGTGTGGGCCACATTTTAAATGTCACTTAGTGTTAATACAAGAAAAAAAATACTGAAATGTCACTGTCTAGGAAGTGTTGTGATTACAAAATGCAAAATACAAAGGGACAAAAGAGCACCACTGAGTATATTTACAGTTAGGACAGTAAAAATAGAAACTGAAGGAATTATAAATGGAAACATTTTCACAGTGTGTTCAGAGGAGCACTTTCCTTTTCACAGAAGGAATAGCTCCTACTTAAGCATTTTCCCCGTTCAACTTTGATGATGCATTAGGTGAATGCAAAACATTAAATTCCAAAACTTCTTTAAAAAATCAACAAGCATTTCCAAAACAATGAAAGAACGTGTTATTTTCTCAACATGGTACATTTAATGCATGCTGGCTCCCAACTGCTGCAAATATTTAAATGTGTGAGACAGTCCAGACGTGGAGATCAGTGGACGGGATGAATGAGTAGTGCCGCCTCACTTCTGCTCTGTGCAGTGCCTATCTCCATGCCCCTCAGACAGAGGGAGGATGGGACTAGCTAAGTTTGAAAACCTGCAATTATAAAGCCATAAAATTGCCAGAAAACCAAGAATGAGGCCAGTATATTAGATTATTTTTCAAGTTTTGGGGATTTTTAAAAAATTTTTTGTATTTTATATTGATGCTGCCTGCTCTTAAAATCAAAGGTAACTTTCACAAAACCAAATTAGTTTCATTTAATGTCTGCATGTTTGTAACCAGCAAGCTAATTAGTTACTGAGACAAGCAACCTTTAAAACAAGGTTTTAAAACAAAACCTTTAAAACAAGGTTTCTTGATATATGAACTTTGCTGTTTGTAGTTCCATGGCTTAGCCAAATAAAAAGCTAGTATGCAACAGAAGATATATGTTAGGTCATTCTACATGGTATTAATTAGTTTGAGAAGGACTCTTCATCAGAACTGTATGCACACAGTTCAAAAATAATTTAAAACAATAAATCAATATTTGCAGATGAAAGGAAAATATAGCTAGTAATAAAATGAAAATAATGTTTCACTGTAAATACTTGTTAGAACTAAAGACATTGCCAATGTGAAATATGATGTTGTTTATCATTAGGTGAAATGTACCTCTAGGTTTTAGGATGAATGAATACAATATTCTTTCATGACTAAAAATATGTTTTCACAGAAAATTACATCCAACATTTTTGCAAATATCACGTCCATATACAGAGGAGAGGGAGAACATGCTGTTACAATTAAGTCTTAAAGAATAAAAATTGCCAATTTTTTCACCTTGGTTTCCTTTTAAATACATTATTACTTAATGATTCCTAGATTCTGACCCTCTATTACCCCTAAAAAAAGCAGAAGGTGCTTCCAGAGGCCTGCCAGCTGGCCCTCCAGTGACCTACCCAGGAACTGCAATTCATCTTTCCCTGAGAAACAGGCAGAATGCATTTCCCGATAAGAATTTTGACTTCTCCATTATTACAGCTGTTTAGAATGATTTAGAGTTTGGGGCGTTTTTTGGTTTGTTATCTGGCATGCACACTCATGTAGTATTTTATAAAAATAGTTTGCCTTTAAGTTCTTGGTGCAATGGACTATAAAGTTTATTTCAGAGATCTGTTCATGTGAAAGATCTGAAAGTATTTGGTCATGCTCAAGAAAATAATAGATAATGTAATCTGCATTTAAAAAACATGTAACATTCACATATAGAGTTATAATGAATATCAGTCTAGGTAAAATACAAAATGTAGTTAAAAGCATTAGATACAAGTATACACTCACCTATAAATATACACCTATTTTTACAGAATGCACTGCCCTAACTCAGTGTATTGAGTCACCAGTCCAGTTTCATATCGGCTTTACTCCACACATACTTTCCTCCTCTTCTTAGGAACATCTTCTCATCAAATCCACTGAATTTTATAGCTGCTTCTACGCCAACATCCAGGATGGACTTGGAAGGTTCTTTCCGTCCGTTTCTACAGTTTAGAAAACGCATCTGGAACATAAGACAGATAAGATGATAAGATGTTAGAAAGGCAATTTGCAAAAGCTTAACTTTTCTACAGACTTAAGCAAGTTGGACTGCAATTCCACAAAAACCTATGTAAGTGCATGAAGAGGTTCACTCTAATCCTTAGAAGGCTCAGAAACTCATGTTTGGAAACGTGACAGGAGCAGGAACAAAGCAATATCATAATTCCTGAATATTAAACATTGGCTCTTCAGTTACATGTAAACTAAGTGGGCACTCTGAAACTTAATTTTCAGTGCAAGTTCTGTATTTTTATACTAAAGAAAAAAAAGCAAAGATGCCCTGCAAAAATCTACACTTTAAGATTTGTGATGCAATGATTATGCATGCAGGCTGATGGCAACTTCTCCTTCGGTTATACTATATTGTAGTCCACAACATGTCTGATGAGAATAAATTACATCTGTTCCTTGTACTACATGGTAAAATTGTTTTATAGAATGCAGAGTAAATTAACTGGTTATCACTGTTGTATACATACATATATTAGCATACAAATACCACGTGTCAAAAAAAGACTTACATATTCATCCAGAATGAGGTATGAATCCCTCATCTGTAACAGATCAAGAGAAAAAACTAAATTAATGTACAAATCGAAAATCCATTCAACTGAAAAAGGAGGGACAAAACAAACAACTGTTCATTCAAAATCGGATACAAATTTTTGAAACAGTTGCTATATCACCACTATTTCAGTGAGCTTGGATGAAATTTATAGAAATAAATGACAGAATTACTAGAATAACTTTATATATGAATAAACTAGTAATTCCTGGAATATGACCTCTCCAGTGGTCTAATTGAAATGTGGTTGCCCAACTGGACAAAGGTGTTTTTAAGAATATCCAAGTTTTCTATTAACTTCTACACCAGAAGAACTTAGAGTTTTGCATGCTGGAAGGATTATGACATTTTCCAAATGAATGACATGACCATTTTAACTGGGGTACTTAATTATTACTCCACCAAACAAAGGTATTCTCTCAGCTCAAAGGTAAAAAAGCTCTCAGGTCTGCACAAAGAAATAGGCCAACTGAAATAAGACAGGTTTGCTTAGTTAAATGGGCATCTCCTAAATCCTCCTAAAAATTCTCTGGGTAGCTTGCTGCTTGCTTCTGCGTAGAACAGGAAATTGGATCAATTTGGTGTCCATCTTTCACACAGGTTTGCCAGAAATCAGAAACATTCTTCTGGAAGCAAACCTACCATGAGAAGTCTTTTTTGTAGGACCTCTATTATGAAGAAAAAAAAAAAGTAGAAACAGTTCTGTGTTCTCATCTTAACCCTTTCTCTGATGAGTGCTCCCTCCCACCAAATGCCTTAACTGCACAGCCCCACTTTTATGTCTTACATAGCAAAGGCAACCCAGTCTGCTCACTCTACGTACATTAAGAAGTAAGCTGTAAATGGAGTCCTTATCTGTGGAGAGGAAAAGGAGCACAAGGTGGGAGATTTAAGGCATTCCTAAACTTGGTTCAACTTGCTATTTCTTCACTTAGTTAATAAACTTCCCTAGTGGTGAGTCTTCTAACTCTCTCCATCTCATGTTTAGGCATTTACAAAATGGCCTGAGCTCCACTCTTAGGCACCAAAGTCCTTTAGTGTGGTTAATGTAAGCTGGATGTCAGCTGATCAAGTTAACTGATAGGCTCTGCAGGAGCACAAGGAGTCTTCTCCTGAATGAAGAGCCTCAGTGTGCAATCCAAAGGAGTTCAGACAGAAAATGTTAATGTTTAATTAACAGAAAATGTTAATGTTTATTGTGGAGAGGGATTACCCAAAGATACTATTAGTTGGCTATTGGTACTCTTCCTCAGTACTCAATATAATGCTGGTTGGGATGCTGTCTTATTCATGTAGCTTGATGAGACTGGCATAATGTGACATCACAGTCACATTAGGAAACTATACTTAGACTATAAAGTGTGTTTACATTAACTTTGAACCTTTTCAGGATCTTGTGCCCAATTCAGGAAGAGTACTCCCACTGGTATCCACAGGACTGGGTCAATGGGTTTTTACTCTTGTGCTAATAACTTTGTTGTCACTGAAAAGCCTTAAAGAAAATTAAAAATCTTGGCTTGCACCATAACAAAACCGGTTGCTGATAAAGTTGTACTGCACCTCTTCTAAGTCACTATTAATAGGGAAAGTATTAATTGCCATGAAAGTTTCTCGTTCCTTTCAAATATTCTAGCATTATTTAAAAATAAAGTTACAAAGGGACAGTTTAATTTTTACCTTCTGATTAGATTCAGGTACCAAACAGGAGACACCTTTGTGACGATCCAGGAATTGATCAAACTCTTCATCACTGATAACAAATTTTTCTGCTTCCCTTAGAGCATCCTCACCACTGTTCTCCCCTTCGATAAGCAGGCACTGGAATACCTGAACAAAGAAAACACCTGGTTAAGACTTTATATATTCACTTGCCTTAAGGATAAGAGACTTCAGTCTCAGTAGCAATGTCTAATTTTTCTGTCAGTGGAGCCAAAATGACACAACTTGTGATACCTGAATACTCCACAAAACAAATGGTGCAGATTTATTTTTTGTAATACATTTATTTTTTGTAATAACATTGCAGAGTTCTAAATGTTATAAATGATGATTTTCCTTACTATCTGAGATTTCACTTACAGTGGTTTTTGGGGGTTGTGTTTTTTCTGAGTAATTCTGTGTGTATAACAATATCCATGAGGTAAGTAATGAGAAATTATTCCACAAGTTCTCCCATATTTATGTCACATTATCTCTACCCATTTTAAAACTTATTTCTAGTAAAAAAATCATAATATGTGTACACTAACATCTAATAATCTCTAGAAGAAAATTAATATACACTTATATCTTGCTAACAATATATTAACTTTAATGTACCATTGTTCAGTAATTTTTCCTAATTTTCTCTACACCATAGCATATTTTCACATATTAAAGGCTTTTTATGTAAATTTGAATATACTAAAACAGCCTAGATCTACACACACTGAAATAGTAATTTTCTGTACATAACACAACCAAAAAAAGATTCTTGACCCACTGGGCTCCATTTAAGTGCAGAATGAGATAGAAACTATCTCAGCACCGTGCAACATTGACAAGAATGCTCCTAACACCAACCCAAGCTGGAGCTGGAGGTAAGACTCAGGTCAATAGAAGTTCAGACAACTCCAGGATTTTACTTCATTTTTACTTTTATTTGAACAAGAAATATGTGGTATATACTAATTTCTTACCTTCCAGCGCACAGGGTTGAGTGCCTTGATCTGCTCATTCATATCCTCCTCAACATTAAATCTGTTGATGACTGAATTTATTTTAAAAGCAACAGCATATTCTCGGCACCACTGTCTCAGTTTATGCAGATTTTCCACATGGTTCTTCTTTCCCTGACGACGGCCAATTAAAACGTTGACATCCTCATCAAAACTATCACATGAAATTGCCAGAATATCTAAATATTCACCTGAAAGCAAGTTTTAAAAATTGATTAATATCCAGTCCATCAGCTAAAAGCTGTCAGGAGTCTGGTCACTTTCAGTTCCTTGTCATCTGTCACAAAATGCCATGTAAATGCAGTCCTGTGGAGTCATCCCGTCAACCACAAAAACCACATCAACAGCAGCATCAAAACAGGAAGTTTGTCTGTGTGTGTCCCCAGCATTACAGAGACAGGCAGAACTACCCTTTTATTATATAGTTGTGCCAAAAAGTTTTTGTGGTACAATGCCTATGTCTACAACAGATAATCAACACTGTTTTACGGGTATTTCCATTTGGTTTGCATTTACTATAAATGAACCACTAAGAAACCATCTCCCACTTGCCCCCAATCCCACCCATGAGTGAGGCTGCCCCACGGAGGCTCCCCAGCCCTGCCAGTGCAGCTGTGCCCAGCGGTCACTCCTTACCATACTTCTCGAACCACTGCTTTCTGATCAGGCTGCCATTGCTAACAATGCTGACACTTGGGAGCTCCAACTCCTGCTTGCAAAACTGGACCAGTTTGCCTACAAATTCGCCTCTGTCCTGAAGAAACGGTTCTCCTCCCGAGAAGTTGATTTTCTCCATTCCTAGGGAAGGACCAAAGAAAGATGCTATGAACCTCTGCTGCCCATCGCATGCTCCAGCTCAATCAACGCCCCACGGCAGCGGGACAAGGGGCATCCCCGGGATAATTTTTCCACGGCACCTGGTCCTGCGGGGTCCCCCTTCCCCCGTTCCCTCCGGCCCCACCTCCCCCGGACTCACCTGCTTCCTTGAGCATCGCCAGCCCCCGCTTGGCCTCCTCCAGGGGCAGCACGAAGGAGGTCTTGGCCGTGTGGAAGCAGAAGCCGCACTTGTAGTTGCACTGCCGGGTGAAGTGGTAATTGACACTGGTGGGTGTCGGCAGCTCGTCGTCCCGTTCCTGCTCCCTCTGCGGCCGGGGGGCCGAGTCCCGCCGGCCGGACAGGGGAAGGGACAGGGGCAGGGGAGCCAGGCTCCAGCACAGCGCGCCCAGGCGCTCTCGCAGCGCCGCCAGCACCGCCCGCCCGACGGACAGCAGCCGGGCCAGCAGGGCCAGCTGCATGGCTCGGCTCGGCTCGTCTCGGCTCGGACCCGGCGGGATGCGCTGCGGTTTTGGTCCTGTCTGGACACGGTTCGACTGGAGTTGGTTCGGATGGAGTCGATTCGGCTGGTCTCGGGTCAGTTCAATCCGACCCGACCCGGCCCGGCCCGGCTCGGCTCGGCTCGGCTCGGCTCGGCTCGCAGTCTGCAGAGAGGCGTCCGCGCTCCGCATTTAAATGCGCTATGACCGCCTCCCTCCCGCCCCGCCCGTCCCGTCCCGCCGTGCCGGACCGCGGGGAACCGCTCGGTTTCGTTTTCCCTTCTGCCAGAACCGAAACTTGGCACCGAGGCGCGGTGTTTTCCTTCTCCCGCTCGGTCCCACCCGTGACCCCAGTGTCCCCACGCCCCACAGCCGCTTCTCGGCCACGGCCACGGCAGAACCCGCCGGCTGCCGGGGCTGGGAGCAGGTTTGAGCACCTCGGGGTTTGAGGAGTCCAGCACCTAGGACCCCTTTTGGTGTGTGAGGTCTCAGTGGCTCTTGTCGTCAAACTCCTGAAGCAGGAGGAAAACTGAGCTTATATAACTGCACTGCACCTTTGTCAGGCATTCAGGAGCTGTAAGTTTAAACAGTTTTGCATGGAAGAGCAATCCAAGTTAGGGAGCTTAATGACTTCAGATACATGAAAAGAAAATAATTGCATGTTCTTTGATTCTTGGTCTCTAATAATGCACCTCAAGCAAAGCTACTGCACCAAGTTTGGCACGTGGTTAGCCTTAACAGCAGGAACAGTTGGCAGCCTGAGGTGAGACATCGGTGGCTGCCCACTCATGCTAACACCAGGAGAAACCAGGACCAAGCTGCCCGTTTCCATATTCCTCAATTCCTTGGTGGTACAACAGGTATTGCTGGAGAAGGAGCCCCTCCATCATAACACCGGTTGCTATCTTCAGTCTTCCAGTGTATCCAGACACATCAGCAGGTCTGTCACAATTTTTCAGCCTCGCTATGTCTTCAGTCAGCCTGTCCTCACTCTTGCATGGGCTGTTTAATGTTGCCACTGCTGCCAAGGTACAGAGTCATACTCAAATCTTAATACCTTCCAGTTACATGTTGTCAATGGACTAAAATGGAGCTTCCCTCACTTCCAATGACCAGTCAGAACTGCTAGTGTAGCCAAGAAGTCTTGCCCTCATGTTCCCTTCTTTTCATTTCCCTTTTTTTTCCCTTCAAAAAAAAAAGGGTAGAACTATTTTCATCCTGTGCAATTTTCATGGGAAACAAAACCTGCTTGTGAATAACAAAATTAGTCTTGTCATTGGCTATCATCACATTCCCGTCATCCTTCCTTCACTTTCCTGGAGGTGATCTACTGGCTGAATAATGTCTGGACCAGCAAAAACTAGTTTGAACAGTTTTTATTGTTTGAATGGTTTCTATTGTCTCTATCAGCTGTTTCTTGCTGGAGCAGGTTCATATTAGTAGGGCAGGATGGGAGACTTCTTGCTGTGTCTGGCTCCAGTAATGCCATCTCACAAAGGTATTGCTGCAGCATGGTGAGAAACATCTCACTTCTGAGGCTTTCCAAAATGGTCTCAGAGGCTGTCAGCAGAGATTATTCCAGCAGGAGTTAACCATGTGCCCTTCCAGTCCCTTGAGTTCTATGTCAGACACAAGCTTAAGGATAAATGAAGGATATCCTAATAAATAGTTTGTTGATCACAAACTTGAAAATATAACTGGAAAGGGAGGTGGACAAGACAATGCAAATTTAAACTGAAATCTGACATTGGAGTTGCTAATTGGTAGCTTCAATGTTTCAATTAATTTGGAGAATTCTGATATGCCCTGTTTCCTCCTCGCTCCATATTTCCCTTCTGTAGCATGGTAAGAACACTATTCCATTCCTTATCTTCTCTGGCCCCAATTCAAATTCCTTTGTCTCCTTGTTCATGTCATATTAAGCCAAAGCAGGTGCAGACACTACAGCCTTTCTTTGAGGTGGAAGGCTCATTACAAACCCTGAGCTTGTTGCCTTGTACCTCAGCTGGCTAGAAAAATTAGGTTCAAAGTACTTAATTTCCGAAGTCGTTAAAGAATCCTTGATGATTGTCAATTTCTCTCAACACAAGACTTACATCTGATACCCAAACACTCAAAAACAATATCAGACTCTGTACTTAGAGCAACTCAGCTCTCCTTGGGATGCAGAAATCTGAGGGGAAATTACCAAACAGAAAGCTAAACCCACATGCAATTAAGCTATGAAAGACATATGAAACATGAAATATGAATATAGATGCAGATTAGGCACATTTGAAAGAAGTCCACCATGGGCCCTTAATAGTGTATATGTGATTTCCCATTCAGGAAGTATTTAAAAATATGGTTTCTATGATGTAGGAAAAAAATAATGGAATTGTAGAATGATAGAATACCAGGTAGGGAGGGACCTCAAGGATCATCAGATCCTTTCTTGACAAAAGTATGTTGAGAGAAGAATCCTGTGTCCTTTATGTAGCCTTCCCCAAACATCTGGCAGTGGCCACTGTCATGGGCAGAAGAGGAATCTCTCTTGGCCTGACACTGTATGGTCTTCTGTGTTCCTGTGGTCTTATCCCCAAATCTTTTTCTTTACTCAAGGGCCATTTGCTGATATTTTTAAAAGCTTATTCTGCATTAAAAGAGTAGTTTTATTTGCGTGTATTCTATCTACCTACACCTTTTATGGGCCTTCGACTTAAGTTTTTCCTGCCTGTGGATCAGACATGTGTTGAAAGGACTGTACACTTTGATATATTTGTAAGTTACAGATTAATCAGTTTCCAGGTTTGTTTTTGGTTTTTTTTTCTCTTTTTCCACTTTGTGTGGATTAAAATTTTTTGAATATTCATATGGCCTCTTGTTCTCTCTGTATCTCATCCCTATAGCTCTATGTAAGCACAGTGGACACTCAAAGATGTGAAAATGCTTCTGAAGAGTGTTTTTTACATAATTAGCATATTTGTTCTTCAACATTGCTTCATATTGTACAGAGGACAAAATTATACAGGTCCTTGTAAAGAGGCTGAAAAATGCTTAACATAGGTTAATTTCAAAACTGAGTCATACTCTCTCCACTGATTTTAAATGCAACAAAACATCTTGGGCATAAAAGACAACTCTCTTTTCCCATATTTTTACTTGAATCCTGCAAAGAGTACTTTTAAATAAATAGGCAGGAAAACAGGCATCAAATGCCTATTATGAATGATCTCATAAGCATACTATGAACCAAGGAATCACCACCAGCTTGGCTCATGAATGGTTGTAACAAGGTTATATCAAGGCAGTAAGACAGGAAAAGGGAAAACGAAAGTGCTTGCCATTTGTTCAGCAGATAGGTGAAAGGCAACAGTAGCATTGGAAAAAGAAACAAACAGAAGAGACAGAAGCCGAGAGGTCAGTGAGGGAAATGGCCAACTTTACAAGTGCTTTTGAAATGAAACTTGGCTGCAAGTCAGATGGACCTTAAGCAAACAAATGAACAGAAAAGTGGCAGATAAGTTTCGGTATAGATAAAGGTGAGTCAGTGCATATCCAAAAGAGTAATTGAAACCTTGTGTGCCTGATGCTGAGCTCAGCAGTGTCACTTGTGCTCAAGAAGGAGATGTTAGTCGCTGCTGGTTCTTCTCTGAAACCAATGGCTCTGTGGGAGTCAGCAGAGAAAAAAGTCAACTTAAAGCTTAGTATCACCCAGAAACAAGGTAGATTACATTACTCTGCTGATCTGTGAAACTTTGACAGGTGTAACCAGACCCTGACTAGTAGTCCAGTTCAGGTCTCCACATCGTGGCCACACCTTACAGTTAAAGAAGTTATCCTTGTTTCTAAATGATCGAAGGGGTGAAGCCTTACCAAGGGATGCAGGCTGTCATTTTTGACATGAAAAAGCTGAAGGGGAAATCTGAGTGACCTTTAAAAAATCCTGTAGGTAATAAATAAACTGAATGTTGAACTGCAATTCACCAAAATCAGTAATATTATTAGAAGGGGCACTTTTTGAAATAAGTAGGATGTGAGTTTAAAACGTATGAAATTTTCACGCAACAATAGCATTGCTGGAATTGGAGACCACAGGGGTTTGTGGAGGTAGATTGTATCACAGAGTCAAAAAGAGGTTTAGGCAACTCCATGAGCAAGGGTCCACAACAGGTGCTGAAAGGGAAAGATGAGGATGTACTGTTTAACATTCCTAATTTGGTGACTGTGGGGGCTGGAGGAGCACAAGGACTAGGAAAAGGGACTGTGGATAAGCCAGGCAAATGTATAGCATGTCATTCTGCCAGACGAAATATTGGCTGAGAAGAGCCCCTACTCTTAATCAGTGCATATCATTATGGTTTTAAAACTATCTGTTGGCTTCCTGCATAATGAACAATGTTTTACCCTGTGTCTTCTGGTATCCATACCTAGATGCCATAGCCATGTGTTTGAATGATGTGGAATGGTGCTGGAGTTCTCAGGTATGAAACAGCCTTAAAAAGAACCAAATGAATTTTGGTACGTGATGCTGGGACTGTATTGAAGAGCTTCCAAGGCTATGTTCCCAGTTTTGGTTCTGACCAAGCCTTCCCTCAGCTTCTTCAGGATGGGCAGTTTCCAACTAGTACAGATGATTTGCAACTGGTACTGCCCACCAGCTGCTCCCCTCTCCCTGTAGTTACACTAAGTAAAAGGTATTTGTGCAGGTGTTTGAGATGACCAGAGGAAAATAAGTTTCCAAGGAATTTCTTCTAGAGTATATTAATTCAGAAAACACATCAGAAGTTTAACTTTAGATATCTCTAAGTGGCAGTTCTCCAACTATTGAAAAGAAGTTTTCTATAGAGAAGCAGGTTCTCCAACATTTTAAGTTACATCTTCTGAAAACTCAAAAACTACATTTTAGGCAATGGTGCTCATAGGAGCTGCCATGAAACTAAGTGCTATTGCTATTTGCAGTGCTTCTGGTTCCTACCTCCGAGTTGACGAAAGCTGAAATTGGCCGTTCCAAAATTATGAAAACAGGCTTTTAAAAGTCCAGTTTACTCCCAAAATTATTTGTGTCTGTTGGTCTTGTCATCAAGGCACTGAATAACGAAATAATGGGGTCAGGTTACTGGTATGACTGACAGCCCAGAGCTGCTTGTGCACTGCAACTCAACCAAGTAGTTCAGTTTGGGTTATGACTTTTTTGTCATTTTGGGCCAGTCCTAAGCAGTGAAGTATATTTGCACTTCTAGTTCTTTTTTTTTGTTCTTTTTTAAAAATTATTTTTAGAAGATCACCAGGATTCAGGCACTAGAGCCCGTGGGAATGTGACCCTTTGCTGCTGGCGGGCGGGCAGAGCTGGTCCCGAGGCTGGGACCTTACAGACCGTGGCTGCTGGCGCCCATCCGCGCACGGAGCCGCTCCCCGCGGGACCGAGCGCCTTCAGCCCGGTGCCGCTGACGCGGGGCGGGCAGGGCAGAAGGGCGTCCCGAGGAGCTGCTCTTTGCTCCGGGATGGTCCCCGCAGACCGGCTCTTTCCCGGCCGGCCGGGCCAGTTTCGTTTCCCGCTGGCTCCTCCTTCGCCTCCGCCCGCCGCGCTCAGAGCTCTCTGCCGCTGGCCCGGCTCCCTGCTCCCGGCTCTCCGCTCCCGGCTCTCCGCTCCCGGCTCTCCGCTCCCGGCTCCCTGCTCCCGGCTCTCCGCTCCCGGCCCTCCGCTCCCGGCTCTCTCCCGGCTGTCTCCCGGCGATGCTGCGGCGCTGTGCCCCGGGCTCACCGGCCCCCCGGCCCATCCATGCCCTGCCGCCCTCCGCCCGCGCCCTGCGGCAGCGCCTGCGCCAGGTCAGCACCGCGGGCGCGCAGCCGGCCTCGGGCTCCTCAGCCAAAGCCGTGGGGCCGGCGGGTGCCCAGGGGACCAGCGGCAATCCTTTATATCTAGGGGAGGGCAGGTTCCGACCAGATGTAAGGAAGAAGCTTTTTTTGCCATGAGAGTGGTGAAACACTGGCACAGGTTGTCCAGAGAGGTGACGGATGTCCCATCTCTTGAAGCCTTCCAGGTCAGGCTGAACAGGGCTCTAAGAGACCTGATCTAGTCTAGGATGGTTCAGTGCACTGCATGGGGGTTGGACTACATGGTCTTTGAAGGTTTCTTCCGATCCGACATATTCTGTGATCTCTCCTTGCAGTGTGCAGAACGGATCCCAGAGGCTGAAGCGGTACTCGACCTGCTGGACAAATGTCCAGAGCACCAAAAAAAAGGAGGTTTTCCCGTCATAGTTTTTGAGGGGCTGGATGCCACGGGTAAGAGCAACGTGTGATTGAAGAACCACAGATGAGAAATTGTTGAAAGGAGCAACTGCTGTTTTTTATTAGGCATAATGCTTTAAAGTAAAATTTTTAAAAAATCTCGGAAACCTGTGACAGATAAGGAATTAACAATTACAAATGCCAATCTGTTTTCTCTTACTTGTAAAGGATTAGTGTATGCTAATTTACGTTAAGTGATTTAATTCCTTACCTATGCAAATGAAAGAATACAATGGAGTACTGAAAATTAAATTTCTTGTGCAGATGATGAAACACACTTTTACGGAGAGTTTTCAAAAAAATGAACTAAAATAGTGGTTGTCTGGGAAACTGCCAGCAGTTTGTCTAAGAGAGAAATATTACTTGCCTCTGACTAGCTTTGTTTTTTGACTTGCCTGTTAAAGAGAACTGGAAATCCCTATAAAAAGAAGTAATTGGATGACCAGCACAGCAACATTCACATAAATTGCAACCTAGAAAAATATTATAAATGAACATATAGGGAAATATATATATGAATATATAGAGAAATTGCCATGCACCTAATGCATTCAAGGGAGTGGAGACTGAAGGCTGGCTAAAGGAAGGGCTGGAAGGCCCAGAGAGCAGGAAGGGGAGTAATAATTCCTGCAACCAGACTCAGAATCATTTTCCACTGGAAACCTTATGACAAGATGCTCGGGTTTCATATTCAGGTGTCAGAACTTGTGCTCCACATGAACATAGACAGGAGCATTTTTCAGTTTTTAAAATTCAAGTGTATCTGGTAAATAATATAATGAATGTTTCTTTCTGTGAATGAAATGTAGGCAAAACCACGGTGACCCAGGCTGTTAAGGACACCCTGAACGGCGTTCTGCTGCGGTCCCCACCAGCTTGCATCAGCCAGTGGAGGACTGTATTTGATGATGAGCCAACACCCATTAAAAGAGCATTTTATGCTGCAGGCAACTACATTCTAGCTTCAGAGATAGCGAAAGCATCCACTCAGGCACCTGTGATCATAGACAGGTTTGTGTATTTAAGAAGCCCTCTCATATCAGTGCCATCATACAGTTGTTCAGTGTTACAAGCAGTCAGTGATTGTGTTTCTTCAGAGGTTTTGCTTTGGATTTGTTTAGGGTTTATTTGGAAGCACTCTGCAGAGATTCAGATAAATATTATATATTCTAAAGAGTAACACTTATGATAACAGTAAAAGAGGGAACTTCAATCAGTGTAATTCTCATAAGTAGCTTTAGGACACAGGAAAATTGTTACATCTTCAGTTAGGAATAGTGTAGGCACAGATCATGCATCCTGAGCTAAGCCAGTGTTTTGTGATAAACCAGAGGAGACGGTGGGCTGCTGGTCATGGCTGTCTCTGAGATGTGTCAGAGATATGGGTGGATTGGAGTGACTGAGTTTTAGGCAGACTTACTCTTTGTGAATTTAAATCCAGAGATATGCTTCCCACTTTTTTGAGTTTGTTTGTGCTTTTTCTGGTTTTCACTAACTGTATAGGCAGCTCACAATATTACTGTTAGTAAAAAAGTCTAGATGTACTTTGAACCCTCTGGCTTATTTCAGTAGGTGTACTGTAACCTCCTGCTACAACACACACACACACACACACACACGCACACGCACACGCACACACACACGCACACGTTGTTTGCATGTGAGTGCTATTTTCAACCAGCCTCAAATCCACTGAAATCTATCAATCACAATGCCTTGTAGTGGCGACAATGTTAAATGCAAGTGAAATTAGTAACATTAGTAATGCCTGTGCTCATTCCCATGTTTGTGAAGACTGTATGTTCTCTACCAGATCTATTGCATTAAATAGGCTGGGAACCACAGAAAAGAGGACTCAGAGTAAAGGATTTTCAGATTTATTATAACTCTTCTTTGACCTGTCTCAATATATGAGGAGACTTTCTTTTGATAGGAGTATCTGAAGCAGTCTTTACAAAATGTTTTAATTAATAGTTCACATTAACTCTGAATAGTGCACTAAGTATTATCATTGTTAAGAGATAATGGATAGCACAGAACTGTTACTTGGATTTCCCTTCAAAACCATGGTGTCACCTATGTCATCATTATTGACTTGTTGTTACAATGCCAACTGTCTCCTATATTACTGAAGAATTAACGTTCTCTTTCAAATTTCTCTCCCTTCATTTTGTATTTTCCTGACAGATACTGGCACAGCACAGCTGCCTACACAATTGCCACTGAAACAAGTGGGAGAGTCCAGGATCTTCCACCAGCTCAAGATGAGGTGTATCAGTGGCCTGAAGATCTGCTTAAACCTGATCTTGTTCTTCTCCTGACTGTTGACCCTGAAGAACGAGTCCGGAGACTTCAGCATCGGGGGCTGGAGAAAACAAAGGAGGAAGCTGAGCTGGAAGCTAACAGCTTGTTTCGCCAAAGGTACCCTTTAATGGGGGATAAGAGGCTGGAAGCAATCTTGGCTCCTGTGGGGTCAATAACAAATGTGCTTCTCACATTACTGGAACAAGAATTTCCTTCGTATAAGATTTTTGTTTTGGTTTTGGTTTTTTTTGGAAAGAATGCATGGCTGTCAGGGAGGGTAAATTCTGTCACTTCTAATTGAAAGTGTTTGAAAGATGCAGATGTATAATTTAATTGTCCTGTAAAGGAGCTTTGAGTTAAAATACTTCTATTTTGCTTTGCTTCTTTTATTTTAGCTTCTTTCTTAGGGAGGTCATGAAGGAGATGGACTTAAAAGTTCCAGGACTGGGAGGCAAGAAGTTGAAACACAGAGCTTCCCGAGGAAATTCTGGAATTGAGCTCCAGATTAAGAGAATAAAATTTAAACATGCTGTTGTAGATATTTTTAGTTGTGCAAAGTGTCTCAGGTACCGGTATAGTCAATACATTCAATGGATTTTATTGTCAATACAGTCAATTCAAAGTGATTCATCTCACCACTCGTTTGGAGCTCAGTGATCTAAACTTAAGTGTCTAAAGCCTTTTGATATAAGGTATGATACAGAACCTGTGGACCTCCTTGGACCAGGAATTGGAAGCTAAATGAGATAGTCCGAAGGATCTCAAGCAGTACTAGGTACATTAACTTAAGCAACTGATTGACACCCTAGGTATCCTGCTTCAGAGTGTGCTGAATTGCTGTCTGGACACTGCATTTTACATTTCAATTCTGTCACTGCATAGTCAGTCAGAAAGCCTTTAGTTAATTCTACCTGTTAATTATGTCAGTCTGAATAGGAGAACATCCAGAATCTTCCTTGATTTGTTTTGAGACTTCTGTCCTGAATGGCATTATGGTAACATAGAAAATAATATTCACATCCTCATTCACACCCTCAAAGGATAAATGTGGGCGAGTTCTGCATTATGCCTAAGTGAGGAGGTTTTCACCTTGTGTTTTATCCTGTTATTCATTTAGTTAGTTGATCAGAGGAAGGAGTTGAATGATATGTCATCTCTGTAATCCAGCGAGTCAAAGCTGAAATCAGTCAAGGAGCACAACTACACAATGCAATGCTATATAGGTCAGAGATATAGCAGAACTGAAAAAAAATTAATTCAGGTGCTAGAAGCAGACTGTCCATTCTACTGCTATACCAGACTCTATCCAGTGGTAAGCCATAAAGAAAGAAGTACTTTATGCCATGCCATGTTAGTATGGCTGGAGCTCTGGGAATCAGTGTCAAGGAAACTGTGTGCTTTGAGATTCACATTTTAATAGTTACTAATGGTTTATTGCTCTTTGCAGTAGATTTCATTCTTAGCTTCATATTAGTTTTTCTATCCTCTGCAGTGCAAGCACTGTCTTCTGAGACAGATGACTAATTTCATTTCATATCCTTGCTTCATATTGAAGTTCAATTTCTCGTTTTGTATTTAGAGTTGAAGAGTCATATAGAAGGATGGTGAATCCTGCATGCCAAGAGGTTGATGCCAGCCCCTCCAAGGAAGAGGTTCTCAAGACTGTTCTGCAACTAATTGAGAAACACTGTGCTTTTTGAAAGCAACTTTTGTGTAGTAGCACTTAAAATATACTTTTTATTGCCCCGCTGGTTTTGGTGCCTGAAAATGCACAGTGATGTGTTTTGCCTCACAGAAATACTGAATACGGTTTTATTATGTTAACAGTAATCTGTGCAGGTTATCTGGTTTGTGGTTGCTACTGTACTTTTCTGTATAAGGCAACATGCTACTCATGTCATTCAGCATTCTTAGTAAAGAAACAAACATATTACATTCATGCATGAAGTTTCTCAGAGTGTTCTCTGACACCAGGACATTTTGGGATGCTGTCTTGTTGCATCTTCATCACCAGGAGAACCTATTCCCCAATCCACTGCGTACCAAAATTTGCTGCAGTGCATCAGGAGCATTAGATGCCCAAGGAGAGGCTGAAATATCATCAGCACAAAAACAATAAAATGATCATAACATTTAGGAACAGAAAATCCAGTGCCCAGTGTTGTTTTTNTTTTTTTTTTTTTTTTTTTTTTTTTGGAATAGAGGATGAACAGCTGTTGTTGTGCTGGGCATCCTGGAAAAAAATGTGTTCTAAATGAGTGCCAGTAAACACCAGGGTTCTAAGTAATAAAGTCCAAGCCTGTTCATATATGCAACTGAAATATAATTTATTTTCAGAGGGAAACCAAACAGTGCCAGCAAATGAGAAACAGAGACCTGAGGAGAACCTGAAATGAAAAACTTATAAATGATCACTAAAATATTTTTACGAAACTTTTTCTCTATCCTATTAATATTTGTTAATGAGAACTAGTATTCTTTTGAGAGAACACAAAATGAAAAACTGCAGAGATTCTGAGCAATGGGAATGACTGCACCTTTTCAGTTCATCTTTTTTTTCTTGTGTGGGTGTTTGAACAGGTTGAATGCGAAAGCAGGCTGCATCAAGACTTCAGATCTGCAGAGGCTTATTTTTATGTACATTAGTTTAACTATTGTTACTCCTAAGTATAAAACTAAACATATGGATAAGCCTTTGTGAGGTCAAGAAATAAAGCTGCAGTTCCAGAAAAAAATCTTAAAATGTAAATTTGATTTTAAACACTTTTACTTCCTTTTCTGTTTTAAGCAAGTGCAATTATCAATGAATCTGTCCTCTAAATAAAAATATACTCACTACTGTAGTTCCTATATTGAGTCTGTATATACAAGGTGATAGAAAAACAATATAATTTATATTTTATATATGTTCTGTTTTGTTTGGTATATTATTTGTATTTCAGCAGCCTTGGGATTTGCCATACATGTGGACCGAAAATGCATGCTTGTATGTTCTCCAGTTATTTCAGAAATTATGAAGCATTCAGGTATTCAGTCCTGGATAGAGGAAATTCTTATATAGATGACACTACTGCAGATGAACCACCAGGGTGCAAATATGTGCCTGTCCTAAATATTGTGTAGCCTTAGCTTGTCTAGATAAAAGATCATTCAGGCTGAGAAACTCCACTTGCCCTTTCTCCTTACACAAACTTGCACATGAATCCAGACCTTCTGGGTTTTGATGCTGGGTTCTTAGAAGTGTAGGTGCCATTTGAAATGGCACTTATATATCTGCAAAAATGGATGTGAGACATTATTATTTATTACACACATGCAGAATAAAATCATAGTTTAATTTTTCTATAACCCAAAGATACAGACTAAGATGCAGACTAAGAGAACCGCAAAGCAAGGTAGACAAAACAAAAATTCCCTTTTCTCATATCTTTGTTAGAATTAAAAGTCTACAAGTTGCTCTGTGCCACATGCAGAATGTTAATGTGCAGAACCACTCCCATACTTTCCATTTCTGTGGCATTTCTGTCAGATTTTTGTCCATGGTGTCTAAAACGACTGCACTTCATTTACATTTAGGACAAATCACAGAATCAAAAGAATGGCTTAGGTTAGAAGGGATTTTAAGGATCATCTAGTTCCAAATGCCCTGCTGTGGGCTGAGATACCACCCACTAGATCAGGTTTCTCAGGGGCCCATTAAATCTGGACTTGAACACATCCAGGGATGATGCATCCTCAGTTTCTCTGGGCAACCTGTTTCAGTGCCTCCAGCCTCACAGTAAATAATTTCTTCCAATTATCAAATCTAAATCTCCCCTCCTTTAGTCTAAAATTATTTTGCCTTGTCCTGTCACTATCTGCCCATGTGAAAAGCCACTCTCCCCCTTGTTTGCAAGACCTTTTTAGGTATTAGAAGGCTGTTCTAAACCTCCCCAAAGCATTCACTTCTCCAGGTTGAACAGCCCCAGCTCTCTCAGCCTGCCTTCGTAGGAGAGGTGCTCCAGCCCTCTGATCACATTTGTGGCCTCCTCTGGACCCACAGAAATGTTCAAATGTGAGGTTTGTCAATGACTCCTGGTACAGGGGCAGGTCTGGGAGAGGAGCAGCAGGAATACACAGATGGCCACCCAGCAAGAGCAACACCTGGGTTAGAAACTGACAGAAATTTTGGTGGACAGTTTGATGGCCACAAGAGGTCAGGATTTTTATTTAAGTGTTTGAAAGGCCTCTAACTCCAAGTATTTCCATGCGGGTTCAGAAAGTTAGGCTGTTCCTTGACAGGTAAAAGTGCTTTTCTGCAGTTTTGGAGGGTGCTCTCAGTGTAAGACCTGCTGTGTAAGGGAGGTTAAGCCATGACACAATGCTGGCTCATGGCCACCAGCCTCTGCCAGCCAGTCCCGAGTGTTGTCAGCCCAGAGCACCCCTGCTTACCTGCAGCCAGCCCATGCTGGACACCAGGAGTTTGCTAGTAACAGAGAAGGGCTGCTCTCTGTCACCCTCAGGATGGAAAACATGCCAAAGCCTGCTTCATTTATTACTATCCCAGACAAATTAGTATTTGATAATTTATTGATTTACTAGCTTTAGGATATGGTCCTGCAAAGACTGATGTTACAGTCCTCAGAGCATCTGGGGCATTAGGCCAGTAAATGACACAAACAGAAACTGAATCTCAAGCTTTGCAATTATTCTGTAGAAGCCAGTGAATTCAGCCCTTACTGAATCATAAATGCAACTTGTAAAATTCAGCTGTTTCTTGAAGGACAAAACAGTACTTCTGTTGTTGTCAGATTAAGCTTTGTGTACTTTTTAGTTTATTAAAAATGTTTTAAATTATTTTTTCAAGGAATTATATTTTTATTATTTTATTTATTCTGTATTGTGTATTTTATTTTGCAGAACACACCATAGTATTTCAAGCATCTCCTTTCTCATTTTTAATCTCATTTGCTTCAATCTTTTTGGTCTAGAGGGGAATAGATGCTAAAATAAGACAGTATTCAGTTGTCTAAACATAGACATCCACAGCAGTTAGTCTCTCTAAGGTATCTGAGATGTCTGCATGGGGCTGCCAGATATGACATGAGACATTTGGTCGAGCTGTTGATCTGCAGAGTGGCAGCTGGAGGCCTGCAGGGATAACATATGGTGCCTAAAATGCCACTATTCACCCATTTATACTGTGAGAGGGTTAGAAAGCAGCAGTGCAGCCTCTTTGGGTTGTGTCTACATTAGCAGGTGGCCTGAAACAAGTAGGGATGATCTGTAGCACAGAGGAGCTGGCACAGGGGACCCATTATGTGGCCTCTGTGTGCTTCAGAGATTTATTTTAGACCAGCTCTAATCTAGTCACATTGACTGGCCTCATGTTAGCAGCTGCAGTGCAGTAAGTGCACTCCGACACCCGATTTTTTTTGTGTAGCTTTCTCTGGATGGAGTTCTGGATGCCAGGACTGTTTCAGCATGTGAAGCAAAGCATGGTAAGGATGGATGCTCAGGAGGAAAGCTGCCACAGCATTCTCCTGATCCAAGCTGAAGTGCTAATGTGGATGTATTGTGTAGAAAAGATGTAGAAGCAACATAGATCTCTGGGAAAGGTTTCCTTGGAGTCAAAACAGACTTTGGGGCCAGTTCCATTAGTGTACTGATTGAGGGCTAAGCTGGAACATGCTACTGTTCCTTTTGGTTCATGTTCCTGGGTTGCCTGCCAGATACAACCTCTGGACAGGCACAAAGAGTGAATTTTGGTGCGTGTTTGACCCCATCCTGCCATACATAGCATGAGGTGTAGCCCTGGGGCTACACCCAGTGTATCAGTAGTGAGTGGTGCTCTTGCAAGCAAATACCAAACTTCAGGAGTGAAATGTAAGGCAGGTGTTTAGCCATTCCCCTCCCAAAATAAGTTTGCAAGACAATTTCCCCAAAGTCAGATGCTAGGAGGTGACACACAGGCTCTCTCAGAAGGCATGAAATATCTATCTCCACTGCAGCTACAGTTTCAAACATGTGATTTTTACAATTATTTTCTGCAGAGTTACCAAGCAATTTTATATACAAATGGATTTTTTTATCAGGTAGTTCACTAGTGCCTGGAACTAGCACATGGAAGCTAGAAAGGCCAGTTCTTCACTAGATTTTCTTCATTGTACTGTGTCTTTCCTCCACAGCATTACCAGCTTCTAGAAATTAGTCTTAAACTGTGCATGCTGCCTCTGCTATCAATTCCTGCCTTTTCAGGTGAAGGAGAGTCAGGACACTCAATGGGACTTTGATGAAGGGAAAAATGTCTCTCTCAAAGTTCGGGATAAACAAAACCCCTGAGGACTTTATATTTTTATTTTCCTTTTCTCTTTTTCCTGCTTGTTCAGTTCCAGTTACCGTACTTCATTAATTTGAATAGTTGAAGAAACTTTTAAGTTGTTGCTGCAGGGGGCTGCACTGACTTTGATCTTTTAAATAGAAAGCTTTGTTCAATAAAATTAAATCAGCTCTTTTGTAAAGACAAAGATCGTCACCCTCTGGCTTAACTTAACAGATGCAGGGTTTATGTAAATATGCAGTCAGTACAATATGAAATAAAAGCTAGAATACCTTGCCATTAGTGTAAAAATGCATTTTGTGTTACCAGCTGGCCAGTCATGACCTTTTATTCAGCCGTAAAGACAGTGCATGTCATGTACTCCAAAGCAGGGGAAATATGATGAAAAATGCTATGTCTGCAACCTCATGGCTTATGAAAATACCCAGACAGAAAAGCTGCACTTTAAGCATATGTCAAGTACAGAATGAGCTCCAGTAGGGTAATTTTACTTTTTCTGCTGCTCTCCCCTTCCATGGAGCCAGCTACACTGGTAAAAGCTTAGTGCAGGTTGAAGAATTGCTTGGGCCTTCAGTTTCATTTCATGGAAGATGTTGTAACCAAGCAGGCACAGCTTGCCTTGAGAAGACAGAAAACAGAACTTTTGCAGATGTTTCAGACCACATTCCACATCTGTAAGTCTCCTGAGCCAGTGCTGAGGCTTTTGTTGGTGATACAAGTGCCACACCTCAAGTACTGTGCTCAAGAGACCCTCATTACAAGAAAGGCATTGAGGTGCCAGAGGATGTCCAAAGAAGACCTGATGAAAGGTCCAGACCACAAATCCTGTGAGGAGTGGTTGAGGGAGCTAGAGGCCTTTAGGCTGGAGAAAAGAAGGCTTGGTGGAGATCTTATCACTATCTGCAATTACCAGAGAGGAGATTGTAGTGAGATGGGAGGTTGGTCTTTTCTCCCCGATAATAAAGCAATAGCACAAAAGATAATGGCTAAAAGTTGTGCCAGGAAAGGTTTAGATTTGTTATTAGAAAAAATTCTTAGTTAAAATATTTGTCCAGCATTGTAAAAGACTGCTCAGGGAAGTGGTGGCCATCCCTAGAGGTATTTTAAAAATGTGCAAATGTGATATTTGGTGGTGGGCTTGGCAGTGCTGAGTTAACAGTGGGACTCGATGATCTTATAGGGCTTTTCCAACCTAAACAATTCCATGATTCTATGATTCTTTGACCATTTCCAAATAAGTCTTCCTTGACTCTGGTGTTGGTCAGACTTGGAGGAGTTTGGAGTGGTAACAATGCACCAGGCTAAAGAGTCTCATCTGCTGATGGAAGTAGATTTCTTAGTATTGACACACAGATGATATTGTGCTGCTGCTGTCTCTGAAGTCTGGTCTCCAGCTGCACATATTCCTTGTTCCCAGCCAGCAAACATTTGGGGTGAGTACTCCAGTTCAGGACTGCAGCTGCCAGAAACTTGCTTTTCCCTCCTGTATTCCAAAGTGGTGGCAGCACAAGCTTCAGACATGCATGATACCAATCTTGTCCCTCCAAAAAAGATATCCTCAAACATCTTTAGACTAATTGTTTTCTTCCAAAATAGGATGCATCAGGTTGGCAAAAATATCTCTTAACTAGTATTTTAATTTGAAAAATTCATTCACTCTTCGGCAATATTTTACTAGAGTTGCCTACCTGTCAATGAGCTATATAGACATTCCTTGGTTATGTAGTTTATGTATCAAGTTTGCATACTATGTGTATTGCCCAAACAATATGGGTTTTGCTCTGCTTTTCCAATTTCCACATGAGATTTATTTGGTAAATGGAACATAGGTTATTTTAGTAAAGGGAGAGTACTTACGGTCAGCTTTTATTTAGCAGTTCACAGCTTCTGAACTGCTGTTAGGTTTAACTGTGGTATTTAAGATCAGAAGCCTTGAAGTGGGTGTGACTGTGCTTCCCCGTGGCAGCGCAGCTCAGCTCCAAGCAGCATTCCCGTATGACTCTGGTAACACAGCAAAGAGTTCAGCTCTAGAGTTCATCTGCTTTACGATTACAGCTGCCTCCTCGGATGATGCATCATCTGTGCAACAACTGCTCTCAAGGTACTGTGAAAAGCCTCTCCTTTCTCTGTGTGGGAGTTTCACTGAGCAGAGAGCTCGGAAATTTTCTAAATGTGGGCTCTTCTTAGGAAATTAGGACTTAGTTATCTGTAGCTGCAATTCAAAGGAAGCACCTATATGTAGTTTTGCCAGCAATCCTCCAAAATAGATTCACTTTCTCGAAGTGTTTGACCTTAGGAAGAAATTTCTTGTTTTTTCACAAAGGTTTTCCTAAAAATCTAATTCTGTTGGGAGAAAACCAACATGTAAATCTCCAGACAGAAGCACTGGATCTACAGAGTGGATTTTCAGGGCAATTTCACAATTATCAGAAGAGACAGATGTTGTTACCCTCATTTTTTCAGGGCAAAACAAAAGAGCAGCTGTAGATGTGTCCCAGAGAATTGAGCAGAATGGTCTGCAGCCAGTTGTACACACAAATTCACCAGCCTGCCCACAGAACCCTGGGGCACTGCCTTAGAAACCGAATCAAACAAGATTGTAGGAGGCTGCAGAAAGCCCCTTGAGGAGGACAGAGGCAAACAGAAAAAGTCTCCCAACAGAAACAAAACAACCTGGGACCTGCTCCAAATTTCCTGCCCTCCAGGCAGAGGGGAGATCTGAGTTACAGGGGAGCCAGCAAGTGCTGTGCTCAGCCCATGCCATTTTAAAGAATGAGAGAGGAAAAATTAGTAGTATTCTAACAAAAGGCAGGCCCAAAGGAACATACATTTCTCTCCTGGAAAGGCCATGGCACACAAAGCATAGTAAATGTCCCATACAAAATCAATAATGGGAAAAAAATTAAGAAATTGCAAAAGTAGAGGCATTTTTGTTTCAAAAACTCATCAATTAGGATAGAATCACACTGATGCAAAATTGAAAGGATGCAAAGATGCAAGGACAAACTGAATGCACACCATCCTGAACTGTGCACATGGGTTCCTGTGTGTGGGCATGTGTGCACACCCATGTGCTGTGGGAAGGCATAGGGAATTACATCTGTCTCTAATGCATGACTTTGTTATATGACAGGCGTTTTGTTTCAAGTGTCTCCTGCCTGGAAGTTTAATTTGCATCCCTAAACAATGGCAACTGTAGCTCAGTGGATCCCAGAAGTTTCCCTGGGCTGCCTCCCCCTGTATAGCTCACCAGTGGGGAGAGATGATCCATGCATAACCCGATCTGTACAAGGGGTGCTCCAGTGGGTGCAATGATCTGCATACATAGTTTCGGCTCTCTACCCCTCAATGCCATCTGGCACACTTCTAAAACCACTGCATATCTTCCTCAGAAAGCACTGTGATCTGTTAGTAAAGCATGACTTCCTTCACATGTGAAAGATGAGGCTTGTGATTTCTTAATCTTTTCCCCACAGGGTTACAAGAGCAAAATCTGTCTTATTCCCAGAGCAATTTCAGCCTGACTCTTACCAGAGAAAAGAGACAAGGGATTGAACCTTTGAAGAAGGCAGAGTAAGGACCTGACCTGTGGTTTATTGGAATGTATTGTGTCAACCTGTTGTATACAGGATAAGCATTTCTATCCCTACTCCTTCAGGACAGGCGGGTGAGCCCTGGAAAGACTGGAAAGGTAACACCAAAGTAAGTTTGTGCTCCTGAGCAGATGTGAGTGGTGCATCTGATGGCAAGGAGGATCTAATATGGGCCTTCTTCTCAGTCCTTCCACTTTGATAATTTTGGAGACCTTTAAGCTGTGCATAATTTCTGTAACAAGTTCCTTGATCAAAGTCTACACTCTGCATGTAAAATGCAGATACCTATTCAGATTTCTGACTTAGTCTTTGGAAGTCAGGAAAAAAAAAGCTGTGTTGATTAGTTTTTAGAGAACATCAACAATAGGCATGAGAGATGTATTCTGGGCAAAATTAAAACTCTTAAACCAAAATTGTAGCCCAAGAAACTGATCAAGAAGCTTCTGAAGCTAAACTTCTGTCAAATCTCTCCTTGCCTTCACCCAAGACTATAAATGCTGAAGTAGTAAGATATCCTGCTCACAGAGGGGTATATATCAATAAAACACAGCAGGCTTGAAAGCTTTGCAGGAGGCTTGTTCTCATCATTGTTTCACCTCTCTGTTTGAGGGTTTGTTTTTGTTTTGTTCTTTTCCTCACAGCTGTACTTACTGAGAGAGACATGAATATATTGTAGATAGTGTTGATTCATATCCTGCAGGAAAAATTGAAGAGGTGAGTGATTTTAGCATTTCCCATTGCCAGTTAAGGAGCAGAAAACAGCTGCAGAATTGGAGGTATTGACATAAGAAGGGGTAAGGAGATGACCAGTGGGAAGGAGGAGTTGAAAGGTTTCTGTAATCATGCTCTTTGTTCTCATTCCCACTCTGCATGCAGAGAAACAGCTTCTGCGTAAATATCAAACCTTGCTCCACTTTTGTTTACAGTATCGAAAATAAGCAGGAACACACTAGCGCACTGCAGGAGAAAACAATCATGTCCTTTGCTTCCAGCCATGCCAGTGGTACAGCCAGTTGTGATAGGGAAAGCCTGTAATCCAGTTTTAGTAAATCAAGCACAGCTGGGGCATCAGCAAGTCTGTGGTTTGCTTTTGTCCCCTGGGACTGCAGTTGTGTTAATGTTGCATGCACAGCCTGTGGAGCTGGGGTAAGTCACAGAAGTCTGGGTCTGGGTCTGAGCTCCTTCAGAGGTCACAGCTGCTTTGGCTGGGGATCTTGGGTTAGGCTCATTACAGATTATCACTCTGAGCTCTGGTATTCTTTCTCAGCATGGAGTTAACAGGATCCACATGGTGGATTTGGAATCTAATATTCAGATGTGGAGAGCCCTGGGCACGAAGCTCCTATCTTTAACAGGAGCTGTGCACATGCTGAGACTTGGGCTAGCAGGTCCTGCATGTTGGTCAGCAGTGAGAGTGTCTCACTCTGTTTCAGACAGTGGAAGGGGGTTAGACCCTCAAGATATACTCATTTTTAAGCACTTCAATAGGAAGAATCAAATACATGAAGCAATAGAGCTGTACGGGAAATACTGAAAGGAATTTTGAAAGACTTCCCCTCCTCATAATCTGCTCTATAGCATAAAAGGGCATGGAAGGTACAGCATTTCATTTAGACAAATAACTGATTTATTTTGTCAAACCTTGTCTTTGTAAGGGCTGTCTGCCCATCACAGACAGAAGCAGAGATCTCAGATTGTATGCTTTTTCCATCACTGGCTCTCTGCCTGCGTGCCTGACCTATTGATGTCCATGGTGATCCGTGCAGAGAAAAGAACACTGCCTCTTGACATTAGGATCCTCTGTTTTTGACCCCTGGAAAAAGGTATTTTAGAGGGAATTTTGCCTGAGGCAGGGTCTGTACTAGGAAATCCTCTCCTTGCAGGACCATGGGGGCCCAAAGGGAGATGCAGGGAACTGGTTTCTGCTCCACAAAGTCTGTGAGGAGGTGGGGAGGGAGGGCAGAGCCCCAGCATCACACAGGAGGTGACTGGGTTTTGGCAGGTGCCCTCAGAGATCTACAGAGCCCGAGGCTTTATCTGCAGGGTGGCCAACATCTGACTAAACAATCTGCTGGAAGGCTCGGGGAGGGAACCTTGCAGACTTTCCTGATGCTTGCCCAGATTTCCCCACACAGGGAGCAGATCTGGCACGAGCTGTGTGAGCAGTTTGATTTCCAAATGCACCGTGCCATAAATTCCTTCAAAAGGGGGAACACTGAGGATCAGATGGTGGGACTGCAATCCACCCATCTCACTCTATTTGTGTGCTTAAACCACTTCGGGTGCCAGCTCCTTTTCTTTAAGTTTCTTTTCATTAACTCCTTCTGCAATCCAGTGTATCAAAGGGAAATCTGCAGCACATCAGATTAATGCTGTCTTCTCTGAAAGTGTTTGTGTGAAATCCATCTTTCAGAGTCGGTGTATGGAGAACACAGAGCCACCAGAGGGAGCGAGAGTACCAAATAAGGCAGTTCGGGATTCAGGCTCTGGAGGGATGGAAACACGGAAACCATAAAGAGCCAGAAGGAGAGGAGAGGTGGCTCAGGAGGTATGTGGTTGCATTTAGATGTAGAAACCCTAGGCAAATTTTAAAGCCCATTTTGATGCATGTGGTAGGTGTTAGTTTCTTTTTTGTTTGTTTGTTTTGTTTTTCTTAATTCTTGATTTGTTTTTATAATCAACACTCTGGGTGTGGGGGTTTTTTTGTTGTTTTTTTTTTTTTGTTTTTTTCTTCTTTGTTTTTTTTGTTTTTTGTTTGTTTGTTTGTTTTGTTTTTTGGTTTTGTTTTGTTTTGCTTTTTGTTTTCTTGATTTCTTTATATAATCAACAGTGGCTAAATTGTATAAGCTGCCAAATGGCATAAAGATGTAGCTATATGACAAGTACTTTATACCATTCCTCTAAGAGAAAGGCAAAAGTAGAATATTAAATAAAGTGATTAAAATGACCCTCAGTTGCAGAATTTAAGCACAATACTGTATCTTTACAACAGCACTGCTGAAGCAAGGTTTGCTTTTCTGTCACTTCTCCCTTGTGTGGCTGTGTGCAAATCACCCAAACCCAGACCCTCATTGATTATAAGGAAACTTAACACTCCGAAAAACAGCAGGACTCAAGCACCTAAATAGTACTGTAGTCCTATTTCCCCTATGATGCATTTGCTCTATGTGTCTGAACTGCAGCCTCTTTACCTCACAGAGAAACAGACCATGCTCTGAAGAGTGCACTAAAGAGTATAAGATTATATATTTCAGGGACCTGGGGCTCAGGGGCTTTGATTGTTACAGCTAGCATTAGATAACTGGGACTTTTAACAATGCTGTTTTTCGTTCAAGGACATCCTGGGCTGGTTTTCCATGCAGCCATGCAGAAGGCATGCTGCTGAGGCTACAAGCCAGGCATTCTGATTAAAGTATCAAGATCTCCAGAACTCTGCTGCATAGCACACACAGCATCAGTCTGTTTTGCTTTTACAGACGTGACTTTTGTGTCTCCCAAGTTTTATCAGTTTCCTTTGTTGTACTGGGTTCATTCAGGATGCAATAATTAAGGGTGTGTCAGATTTTTCCATCACAGATCTTCTTTTTCAACGAGTTATAAAATTTCATTATTGGACGCAACCTAGCATATGTAGTTGAGAACCTGCTGTTTTAAAGCATGCCTTAAAGCATTCTTTGAACCAAATTGAGAAATTCTTTCTATTAAGGAAAAGGGGACTGCAGTCTATAGAAAATTGGTTCTAAAATTGGAATTCATCCCCATCCTTCTCCTGATATCTCTCAGGCCACACATAATAGTAGTAATAATATGCATTACTGGTGTTAAATATCAGAGTGTCATTTAGGTTGGAAAAGATCTCTAAGACCACTTAGTCTAACCTTTAATCTAAAACATGCAATCGCACCACAAGACCATGTCCCCAGGTGTTACATTTACACATATTTTAAATACCTCCAGGGACGGTGACTCAACCACTTCCATGGCATGTTCCAATGCTAGAAAAACTCCTTTCTGTGAAGAATTTTTTCCTAATATCCAATCTAAACCTTTCCAGGCACACCTTGAAGCCATTTCCTCTTGTCTATCACTTGTTAACTGTCAGAAAAGGCTGACTCCCACCTGGCTATCACCTTCTTTCAGGTAGCTGTAGAGAGCAATAAGGTCACCCCTGAACCTTCTTTTAGTCCAGGCTAAACACCCCCTGCTTCCTCAGCTGTGCCTCATAGGACTTACCCTCCAGGCCCTTCACCAGCTCTGTTGCCTTCTCTGGACTCACTCCAGCCCCTCAATGTCTTTCTTGCAGTGAGGGCCCTAGAGCTGAACACAGGGCTCAGGGTGCAGTCTCAGCGCTGAGTACAGCAGACAATCCCTGCCCTGGTCCTGCTGGCCACACTGTTTCTGCCATGATCCAGGATGCTATTGGCATTCTTGGCCATCTGAGCACACGCTGGCTCGTGTCCAGCTGGTTCTCAGCCTCCTCAGATCCTTTTCTACCAGGCATCTTTCCAGCCACTCTGTCCCAAGCCTGCAGCTGTTGTGATCCAAGGGCAGGACCCAGCACTTGGCCTTGTTGAATTTCTTACCTGTGGCCTTGGCCCATCACAACTGTGCAGCTTTCCAACTCTCCAGCAGATCGACACTCCTGCACAACTTGGTGTCATCTGCTAAGTGACTGAGTGTGCCCTCAATCCTCTTGTCAGGTCATTGATAAAAATATTAAACAGGACTGTCCCTGGAAGTGAGCCCCGGGGAACATCAATAGTGACTGGCTACCAGCTGGATGTAACTCTATGCACCTCCACTCTCTGAGCCTGGACATCCAGCCAGTTCTTTTTTGTTGTAAATTTTGATTTTAAAGCAACGGAAAGATTTACTGTTGAAAAATTAGCTGTAGTGCCTCAAAAATTAGAGGTACTGTGTAAGTTCATGCCCTTTCTAAACCATATAAATAGGGGAATTTATGGTGAATGTTATTTGAAATGTGTTCTTTTAAGATACCCTTTTTAATTTCTTATAACATTGCCAGTTTTTCTGAGTTGAAATATTGCCTGCATCATGCTTGCCCCAAAGTTAATGCTTTTTGGAAAAGTGTTATCAAACATTCATGAGAAACATTGCAAAACCAGTACACTGACATCCCAGCATAGCACATAGGAAAAGACAAGCTGCTTCACCCATTTTAGAGAGTTTCAGCCACCATTTGGTGAAGGACTCTCATCTCCATGGTTTGCACTGCAGCAGAAACCTGGGTTATGAGCCACTCCTGACTAGATGTCAGAAACATGAGAGCAGCACTCACAAAAAAACCCAACCCAAAGCTTACCAGCATCTGAGCAAGTCCTAAACCTCTGCACTGCGGCGACAGCAGGGTTGTTAAAGGATCCTGACACTCCTGTTGGTGACCATGGTCTGGCAGAGCTGAGCAGAGCTCTCCCTGCAGCCTCATCACCCACATCCAGTACTGTGCATCAGGCACCATGGCACAGTGCTGCTTCCACCAGCTCTCCCAGCTCACTGGGAAGAAGAGCTCCACAATACCAGCCTAAGGATCAAAAAATGTTAGGATGACCCACAAGCAAGGAATTGACTTGAATGTTCACAGTGGAGGAGCACTCTCTACATTCAGCCAAAGAGCAGATTGCTCTGTTTGAGGCTCATGTGCTGGTGAATGAGACAGGATTCACCAGATTCAGTATGACAAAATGTTTTCTTCGCTATCTCCACATACGATAGGAGGTGGATGGGATTCAGGAAATGGCTCAAGGTGGGGTTTTAGCAATGCCTTGTTAAAAAGGACCTTCCTCTCACCATAAAAACGGAAAGCAGTGAAGGTCTTGCAGCTGCAGAAAGGTCTGACAGGTCACTGAAGTAGTGTGTCCTCTGACTGTGAAGCCCTTTGACATCCTTGGTGGGGACATAACAATTTCCTCACCAGCCCCTTTAAGAAAACAGTCTAACAGCAGATCCAGTGTGGGACTGATTTTTTCAAGTATGTATCAAATTCAAAGCAATCTGCCTAGATAACACACAGTCCCCAGAGTTGTCCCCTGAGGAGCCACCTCCTCCCTACAGCACACACACCTTGTCCCCTGCCAGCCACCTCCATCCTTCTCTTTGGACAGGCAGATGGGCCAAGGCTGGGGCAGGTCCAGTGGGGCCCAGTGCCCTTGCTGGACCAGGTCACCCCGTGTTCCTGAGCAAGTGGCACAGGTCACTCTTTTCACACAGGTGATAACTGTGTTTGCGTGTGTGTGTGTGTGTGTGTTCACCACTGCAATGCCTACTTGGGGACGCCTAGTGCCTGGCTGGCAGCAAAGCTGAGCTTTCAGGGAAAGCCTGAGTCGGTGGGAATTATACTTGGGGTAAATGAAGCACTCTGCCATAAATAAAGCACAATTTAACAACACGGTTTGAAAAATCTGGGGCTTGGCATTTAAAATCAGGATTTAACAAATGAGGAGGAGGTTTTGATGTGCATTTTGCATCATCCATAGCAGAGAAGGGGAAGAACTATTAATGTCATGTGGATGCTATGAGGACAAATCCATTTGAGAAGCATTTATATATTGTTGTGATGGACCTATAGACTCCCATGACTGAAGCTTTCTTCAGGAATATTCCTCTGAATTTTTATTTTCAGCACAAAACATACACAGTTTTTGCAACAAACTAAAAAGAAAAAGAAAAGTTTTTTATTTGTTAAAAAAGGCATCTTTGCTCTGTACAGGATTTTTTTTCCCTCAGAATTAATTTTTTTTTTTTTCCCTTCAATTCAGGTAGAAACAATTTGAAATGTCAAAAGCTTTGTTTAATTGGGAAAAAACCCATCAAAACGACCAGCCAAATAATTCTCTAAGAGACCTATTATTTTGAGGAAAAAATCTAGGAGCTTTTTTTTGTCAATGGCTACCTTCAGATGACTACAGTGGGACTAGAATTTTGTTCTTTGATCTTGTAAATGCATCCCTGTCATCAAAGTATGTGAAGTCCTTAGTAGCAGCATTTCTGCTTTTAGATTTGCATAAATCCAGGAAAGAGCATAGCATTACAGCTCAGTGTCAGAGATTAACAAGGTACCATGTTTGAGCAAAGTCTGATTATTGCTGACCAAAGTGGATAAAAGAATACATGTGAATAAATCAAAGGGGTAAATATAATAGTGATAAAAGTAAAAATATAGCATAATTCTGACTGTTTCTGGGGAATGAGGATCTACAGTTCTGCTTTAGATGAAAATAAGGATTAAGTCAAGTAAATTAAAATGGTATGGATGACAAGAGAATCAGACACAGGTTTTTTCAGACAGGCTAGAAACAGCTTGTAATAGGTTCCATTTCAGTCAGTGTTTCAAAATGGTGCAACAAAATTCTGTTAATTCTTATATGAAAAGAAAAGTGAATCTAAGCAGCAAGAATGAAAACAGTTTAGAATGGACAGTAATTTGGACAGGGTGATTTTTTTCAGTTATTTTGCTCTGCCATATATTGTTGTTTTATTGAAAAGAATACACATGGTTTGAAATCATGGTGTTTCCCTTTGAGGACAGATCAGACAGAATTCCTTATAAAAATATTTCATGTATTTTCTGAGCGCTTTACTGCTGCCAGAATCGGCAAGGGTGCATTATCTAGAGTGCAATCAAATGTCACGCTAGAAAAGCACTAAAGCCTTTTTAATTAAAAACGTCATGAAGGATTAAGTAAAATGATAACCGCTGGTTACAGTAACCTTCTCGGAGGGGCACTGCTGTGTGTGTGTGTGTGTGTGTGTGTGTGTGTGTGTGTGTGTGTGTGCGCCTGCAGGGCCGCGCTGGCTGCAGCGGGCAGTGAGCGCTCCCAGGCTCCAGGACTGCCGGGCTCCGTCCGTCCTGTGCGGTCGGGCCCAGCCCTGCCACCCTGCCCATCCTGCCGGGCTGCCGTGCACGGCAGGCCTGGGGAGCACAGGGTGTGAGGTTTGCAAGGAGCGTGTGGTTGGAAAGCTCCGGAGCCGCTCCGGCCGCGCCGCGCTCCGTGCGCCGCTGGTGCTGCCGAGGAAAGGCGAAGGCGCTGCGGAGTCCGTGCAGCTCCGGCTGGCTGCGAGACCGGACGAGAGCCAGGGCACCTGAAAATGGCTCAGGCAGGGTCAGAGCAGGCAGCTGCCCTGAGACAGGATATTCCACCTCGTACACTCACTCCCCGGCCTCCACAGGGGGGACGGGGCAGTCACTCCTTCGCGGCGTGCACTGCTCCCACCCATGTGAAGCTGCTGCCTTTATTCCCAACTCTGAAGCATCAGGAAAGGAAAGCATCTCCACCTATAGCCTTCAGCTGCTTTTCCTTCCTGCCACAGGTTTTTACTTCACAGAATTCACAGAATGACTCGATCTTGAGAACGACTCAAGATCGAGTTCAACCCGTGCCCTAACACCTCAACTAAACCATGGTACTGGGTGCCACATCCACTCTTTTTTTAAACACATCCGGGGATGGTGACTCTACCACCTCCCCAGGCAGACCATTCCAGTACTTTTATCACTCCATAAAAAACTTTTTCCTAATATCTAACCTATATTTCCCTTAGTGCAGCTTAAGACTGCGTCCTCTGGTTCTGCCAGTTGCTGCCTGATGAAAGAGATCAACCCCCAAGTGACTACAAACACCTTTCAGGGAGTTGTAGAGAGTGATAAGACTTCAATACCCTCTTTCTTAAGCTCCCTTAACTGAAACTATTGCCCTCTTAAACATTCCTTTCCCATTTTTCACTTCCTCCCCACAGCCCCAAGACAGACTGTGCCACCACTCTGAAACCAATAGTAATGTTGAATTTTGCCTTGAAAAACTTAAATTTTACATATTCTGCTGCAATAGGTAGAATTCCCACTTTACATATGCTTGGCCATTTTATTAATCAACAACACCATGCAACTTCGAAAAGTAACCATTGCTATGCTAATGCTGACAGTTCAGGCATCATATAAGCAAGAAGATTTATTCTTTCAAGGCCAAACTGTGGGTTTTCTGTGAAACCCATGCAAAGGCCTGGATAATGTTCCAATGCCCTAGCAGCAGGTTACAAGGCGAGCTGAGTCACTCACAGTACAATTTTTTATGGAGTGTCTGAATCCTATTGTTCCCTTGCATGGCTCTGGAAGCTGCACCACAATTTAGCCCCAAGAAAGTTTACGTATTTTGAGAAACAAATTGCTGGAGTAGCCTGTTGTTTTGTTACAAATTCATTGAAGCATGTGTTAGATGTGTCAGTACACAACTAATCACACAGACACTGGCACTCTCTGCTGAGTGTGTATTCTGGATAGAAAAAGTGCACCTCTTCATCTTTCTGCTATTGCACTTATTTGTATAACCTTTTACTTTTCTCAGTTTAATAAGATCTTGGTCAGGCTGACTTCATCCAAATGCCTCACCAGCATGCTCTCTCAGTGCATTCTCATCTGCATTATATCAGATGTTCAGTCGAGAAGATTTAAATTAAAAAAAAAAAAAAGGTCTTTTCCAATTTTCCCAACTGTATATTTTCCATTGCTCCATTACAAAAGACCCCTGATGGGCAAAATGAGTGAATTGGACAAATTTCATGTATTACTGTGAGACAAATACTGTTTTTGAAGTAGTATCTTCCCTTCTACAGTAAAAAAGTTCCTTTTTTTTCCACCAAAGTAATGTGAGAATATAATGGATATAAAAACTGCTTGACACTTATGTTAGCGTTCTTCACCTATTACAGGCCTTGTTTATATGCAATTCATGAATTTAAAATTATGAACTCCTTGTCGTAAATGCTTGCAGTGAGGCTTTTTCTTCCTTTCTTCTTGTCTGTCAAAGGTAAGCATGAGATGCCACAATTCTTGGGTTCAAAGCATAAATTAGCAACATTTTAATAGCCCTCACTGAGTAATACAACCCTAAGATTTTTAGTCAAACTAGTAAAATTTTTGTGCTTTGATAAGCAGGACAAACTTTTCTTTGGGACAAACTCTGCACAGGAAGATTTCTGAGTTCTGAGCTGATCAAGCCTAGCTTGCAGAGAATGGACACAGCTGTTGGAGAAAGTGAGGCAGAGACTTCATCTGGGTGTTGCAGTGGTTGAAAGATCTGTCTATAGTTTGTATAACTCAAACAGTTACAGTTTAGGAACTATTGCAAAGCCGCAGAGTTAAAGGCTGAAAATATCAAATACTGGTTTTTGGAGTGGCAAACAATGTCTGATAACAGCTACAGGAGGAGAAGTCTCTACATCTTCTTGAGTCATCAGCTCTCCTCCTGTAAAGAGAGCTATTTTTGTATTAGTCCATTAAACATTCTCAGGACTGTGCTAAGAATTTAACAGCAGTTCAGCATGCAGATGTAGCTCAGACCTGTACCCTATTCTCTGGTAGCAGTCTCTGCTTTCCCAAGAGGTACATGGAAAATATCTGAATTCAGCTTTTTGGGACACAATGCATCTGCTGGTCAAACTAAGAATGTGCTTTGGCTTATCCCAAGTAGTATAAATTACCTAATTTAAAATCCAGGTTTATAAATTTTACATCATTGTCAGATCTTTCAATCAATGAAAGGACCTTTGAATTTTATAAGAAATGGACGGAAACTAGAATTAGAAGCTGCAAAATTTCTCTGTACATGATTAGTCGAAACATCTATGCAGTCTCTCTCATCAGAGATATCTGAACACTTCTTAGTCACTACAGCATTGAAAGCCACCCCCATTCAAAAGAATGGAAGTAAATGTCTTGTGTAGATTCAGTTTTCTCATTTAAGAATTATTTTAAGAAATTAACAATATTTGAAGTCTTAACTATCTTAATAAATGAAGATAATTTCTGTTTCCTGCTCCAGTGAGATTACTGCTGATATTGCACTCTTTCATTAAACCGTCACAATATCATAAATAAAACAACACATCTTTGCCAGACTGAAAAGAAAACACTTTTCAGTCTGACAGGACTGAAACAAGTTCAGTGTTACAGGTAGTTGCCCTTCCAAAGATGAAGACCATCCCCAGGCTGCTGTGGCTGGAGCATGAAGAAAGGCAGCATCATGTCTGAGGCATCGGCCTCCACAGGCCGACAGACTTCCTCACTCGTGTACTGGCTGTAGTCTAGACTGTGCCTGTGTATCTGAACCACTTCCAAAAGAGTTTACCTAGACCTTGGATTTCTGCCAACAGCAGTTGATCCATTGTAGACACCTACCTTGGCATAGTCTTCGTGCATTTTTTTCACATCTTTGGTGAATGATTGGCTTTTGTAGTACAAAGGCTTTTGAGGAGCTGCATCAGCAGAACCCAGAAGTAGTAAATACAAAAGTGACATTTTGCACCTGCTGTTGACATGGAGGCACAAACATGATGAAGGGACTGTCTGATATATGGGAATATGCTGGGTTCACTATAGTGATCAATTGCTTCCCTGTTACGCCTAGGAGACAGAAGTGATGCACATGCAGCATCCTGGCATACTGTCACTTCTGTTCCCAATGCAGTAGGACTCTGTGAAGCTAACAACTCTTCTTATTTGGTTATGCCAGTGCTGGTCAATATGAAAATGACAAAAAGAAATAATACCTTTGCTGTTCATTATTAGTGTTTTATTTAGACAGGGCCTTATTTCATTTTATGACAGTTTCTCTTTGAACCAGCTTTAAACTTGCTAATCATAGGTAACTCAGAATTAATTTCTGGGCATTATACACAGTGAAAATATATAATCTGATTAGAAACTGGTACTGCAGGGAGTCTGCAGGCAAATGCAATGACCCTTTTGTAAGCATCTGTAAATTTGAGGTTTGCTTATGCTGAAAGAGTAAAATGCCCTTTCCATCTTACATCAAGAGGGTATGAACACTGAGGGTTATCAGGTGGGTAAGACTGTGTTTGACTGCTCTGACTTCACACCCTCAATCACAGTGTAGCATTGGATTAATGTGAGACTTGGAATATATCGTACCATCATTATCTTCCCTAGTGTGTCAGTACAGAATATTAATAATATTCTTTTTTTGTATGATAATTTAGCACAGATCATGGATGAATTTCTGTACAAGTAATTATATGCTTAGAATCTGCCTTCCTAGAATATAACTAGTATTGCTATCTATACTTAATCAATACCCCAGATGCAGTCTGATTGTGGAACAAATACCAACAATGCTCAGAGCAAAAAACAATGTCACTGCCTCCTGGCTCAGTGCTGACTCATCAAACAAGATGTGTTATCACTCCTGTGCCATAACTCACCTTTGAGCTTCACAACACTGATCAAAAAAAGCTTTGGTTCTTCATATACTTTCTGAATGAAATAATAATGCTTTTTTTCCCATCTTCCCTCTCCCACATTCCAGTGCAGTATCAACCAGGCAGAAATATTTAGCATATTTCCAGCACTAGGCTGTAATTTTAATTTTTGTGCTGCGTGAACATCTCTAGATAGGTGTTTTGAAATGTAAATAAAAAGCAGTGTAGTGTGGGACTCGGTACACAAACTGCTGCAGAAGACTCCAGCAGGATGAGAAGCACAACATCTATCTGTTTAATAGGGCAGCAAGCTTGTGTAATGAGCAGAAGCCATGAATTTAAAATCTTTACTACAGCTCCCTGGCTGAAATATAAAACACATTCCGAGGAAGCAGGAGGTGGAATAGCAGAGCTCTAGCATAATGTGGAGGGTAGTGCACAGCAGCTCAGTACCACCCCCTCCCCAGGTGATGGATAGAGGAAGGGTGTGACAGGCTCTCCAGCAAGGCAGGAGCCAGCAAGGAGCAGCGGGCAGTGCCTGCTCTCACAGCTGTGATGCTGAGCAGCCAGAGGCTGTGGATGTGTCTGAAACATGATGTGTGCTCTCTGAGCAGGTTTCTAAGCAAGTTATCCATTTCCAGCATTATGTGCTTGTGGTTAAAGGGATTAGCCAGTGGTAATCCAGTTCTGGAGGAGATTAACTTTCAAAAATAAGAGAAAGCTTCTGCGGTGGATGCATTTTTGGCTCTGCTAACTTGGGTGGAGAGTTAGGCTGGGTGGGGGAGGGACAAGGATGAATAATCTCCACTCTCTGTTTATCTCCCCACTAGAGGCCTCTACACAGCTGTCAAAAAAAGCTTTTATTGTCAGCATACTTTTAGGCCACTTAGATGACAAAGTGCAGAAACCAGTTAGGCAGCCTTCTATAGAAAGTGAAGCCCTGTGCAAACAGAGCTCCAGGCATAAAACTGCCCCTTAGGTAATGAGGGTTTGTACCATTGTCTGGTTGCAGTCCTAGAATTAGTAATGTTTTTGTATTTAAAGCTTGATCACAACTTCACATCAGGTGGGTTTATGCAATGTGATCCCGCTGCCCTCAGTTATGCTATTTTAGTTGATATTGGTGCAAGCAAGGTGAAAAGCAAAGAGGTACCATGCTAAAACATATAATGTAAACAGCACGTTAGGTTTCTCTGTATATTGTTATGTCTTTTACCAATTGTTATCTTGAAGGCTACATTGAGCTATGGATCCTGAGCTGTTTGTCTTCCCATTAAAGCAATATTTCAAATGGCTCTTACTTTCAGAAGCTGCTTTTCAGTGCTTCAGCCTTGTCAGGCAGAACCAGTGCTGATGCTAATGACATCAGCATCGATGTCTATCCCACAGACCATAGAAGGTCTCTAATTCCATCAAGAGAAAGACTTGAGGAGTTGGCTAATGTCACCAGAAAACCTCAATGGAATTACAGCTGCAATTGTGGGGGTCTGGAGTATTTCACTTGCTGCAGGATGGGAATGAAGTGCTATCACTCAGCTGGCTCTCTGCTGTGCTCCAAAGCATGGTCTGATTAAACTGTTCAGAGCAGTGTGGAGAGATGGGGAGGGGATACATCTGTTACCCCTCGGAGTCAGTGGAGGTATCTCCTGAGGTTTTGTAAGCCCAAGAGAATTAGGGGACCTCCACCCACCAGCCTGCTGCCTGGGCAAGCCGTGGTTTGGTTGTGAAGGACTGGCTTCCAGTCAGCTGCAGAGTCGTGGTTACAGGAACTTTGCATTGGGAACAGGAGGTTAAATTCATTACGTTGCCTCAGAGGCTGGGTTTAACCCTTTATGTGCCCCTATTTGTTATGTATAGACTGCCAATATTTTTTCAAGATTTTTTGCAGCTGAGATCGGTCTTTGTCTGTTTCAGCCTCTCACTTGCTGTGAATGAACTTACTTTCTCTCTTCCCATCCCATAGTAGGAATTTTCTGGGTACTACTGTTCAGATAGATAAAGACTTTACTGTCCTTCTTCTTTCTACTTCTTTCTCCTTGGAAGCTAAAAACCTATTTCAGAAGAAACCTGGACATATGTATGTATATGCACTCTGCATAGCTGCACCTATACACACCTATGTGAGTCCTGCCAGAAACATAAAGAAACAAAAAACCCCAAGTAAAAAAACCCCAGTAACAACAACAACAACAACAACAAAACCCCAAACAAAACAGTATGTTAAATAAAAAAAAAGCATCAGTGCTGCATAGTTTCATTAAAATCAGAATAAAAAGACATATGGGCTGCATCTGAATCTGTAGCTGTGACCCCATTCTCCCCCGAGGAACATACAGCTTTCTCTTCCTGCTGTAGGCAGAGGTTAGTGATCATATTCTGCTTATGATTTCTAAAGGTCACTTTCATATAAAACCTGCCTCCTTCCTCCAGATTCTCAACACATGTTGCCCAAAACGTTCTCAGCAGTGCTACCTTTTGAGGAGCATTATAATACCTCCTCTGGCTTCCTCCTACCCCCCAGCACTCCATTCCATTTAGACTGGGAGAGATGTTATTATGCTAGCTTTCCTCTTCGATTGTTGGCTCTTTCAGAAACTACTCTTGAAGCTGAGTTATGGTCTTGGGCTCCTTAAAACATCACAGATTTTCAGCACAAACTGAAGCCTAATAACACAAATGAACAGAGCTTTTATCTTGCTTTTTTGCCAAGTTTGAGAATTATTGCTTAAACCTTCATAATTACCCATCATTTTATCTGTGGTATCTTAGCATGATGATTTCATGAGCTTTGCTGGGGAAGAGGTAATCTAGCCAAGGAACATTTTCAGGCTATCTGGCAGCCTTTCTTTTCAAAAGATGTATTGTTTCTATTGGGGTTTACTATTTCATCCAATTTGTCTTGACATTTTGCTGCTTGCATGGTGAACTCTTAAGGAAGTAGATGGTTTAGTCTTTGTCCTCTTTATCTCTACCCTCATCTTGTTTGTTACTAGCCTTGAAAGCAGAGCAATGGCTATCTATATGCCAAAAGAAAAGACAACTGACTTCCTTCTGGGTTTATCTGGCCTGCTTCAAGCTAATTTAAAGAAGTAGCCTTGGCAGACCATATAAATGAGAATATAAATGGTCATAACCTATTTAGGGAGACTTTTAAATGCACCTAGCAGGTTTAAGAGCACATATCTAATTGTACCTAAATCACTTATGTTCTTTTACAAAATTCCTTATCTCCAGTGCTCTCCTGCAGTAAAATAATGAGTCTGCATGGACAAAAGAAGGCAGAAGAGTCCTGGACTCTGAGACTGTTCAATTTCTTTTAAATATATTGTTCAAGAGAAAGGAAAATTAGGCTTTTAAAAAGAATAGAATCTCACATGCACACCCAACAATTCTTTAGTCATAAAGATAGCTTCTTCTAAGATGTAGTTTAGGTTTTATTTTTCCCTGGCATCATCTTTTTTCCTGCAAACAAAGCATAAATCTTAAGTTCAATATATCATTTCCAAAGTGATCATGTGAACTTTTTAACAAAATATACGGAAAGCTTTATACTCCCAAGAGAAGCTGCATTATTTCCCATCTGGAAAACTCTTGCAGCTAAACTTGAGAAGATAGAACTGTTTTCCCATGATATTTTCTTTTAAAACATCTCATGCCAACCTAAAATGGAAATTCTGAATTTTATGACAGACTGAATCTTTTATTTTTAATTATTTCCCTCAGTTTGGAGACATCAGAGCACTTATTGCATTTTATTTGGAGAATGTTGGAAAGTTTCAGCTCAGTAATATTAAAAGATTTCATTTAGACCACGGCAAATCACAGTATAAAATATTAAATACTCTAGATATGTTATATAGAGGATAATATTAATATTTAATCCTTAGGTCAGAGGAAAATGCATGAAAACAGTACAGCCAAATCAATTTATTTTAATGACAATGAAGATCTTTATGTTATTTAAATGAAAGAAAAATCTATTAGTAATTTTGACTTTCTTTTCTTGAGACTGAAAATTTCAGCTTTGCCAAAAATGCTATCTTTACTTTTGAATATTATCTTCAGACATGTCTCTCTTTCTCAAAATTGAAATTTTAGAGCTTGTAGCAGAACAGAGAAGGTCAAAGAAGCTCCAAGATGTGGAGTGGCTGTTGTGATCAAATATAAGTCTGGCAGCTGGAAAGGGGGATGAAGGAAGATCTGGCTTTGTGGTGGCCTGGAAAAAGTGTATAGATTATTCATTTCCTCTGCCAGTGAAAAACAAGAAAGACTGTTGGTGAAATCAAAGTAGACAAGAGATATTCTTTCCCTTCAAAGTACACATAACCTTACACGTGGAAGGATCAAATATTTACTGAGCAACTGGACAAACTACATGTCAGGCTCAGGGCACGGACGTGCTGCCTCTGGTTTGGGAATCTCCTGGGCTGTGAATGCCAGGAGGCAAGGGAGGGTAGCCAAGAGTCGCCTTATCTGTCCCTCCTTTGGCTGTCTGGTCTTCTTAAAGGGATCTCAGAGTCAGATTCTGAAAGCATACAAGGAAATGGCTTGGCCAGAGCAGTTGGTTGTTCTGCGTTGTCCCCAAAAGGCAGGGTCCTCCTGAAACCCGATCCTCACCCAGCAGTGAGGGTGCAGAGAGCAGTTCTGTCACAAGAAATATTCCTTAAAGGTGTGATGCAGAGAGCTGGTCATGCCAGCTCATTTTCAGGCTGTTATCTCTCAAGCAATGCAGCAAGCTTGGGATGCATTCAGCCTGGAGGCAAGAGCAGCCTGTGTTTAGCCAAATAACCACTGGATGACACTGTTGTTCTACACAGCTACAGCCAAAAAACTTCATCTGGTGGTGGAAATGTGTCTTGTAAAATAGAAGTGCAGATGTGGGGTTTTAAGTGTTTAGTGTATTCTCTGTCTTAGTGCAAGGGGCAAATTCATTGCATTTGCCTTTGTGTATGTCCTCACAATTAAATGCTGGCTTTCATTCCTTGGCGTTTAGGTTAAACAGCCTGATTCAATCTGCATTTAGCCACTACTGCCTGAGTTCTCCAGATTCATAGCAATGAAGAAAATAGTAACTTCATATGTCACACTGGGCAGCTTTACTTACAACATCACTAAGAAGATTAAAAATAAATTGAAGCATATGTCACTTCAAAGGGGGCAAGAAAAGGACATCTGCATTATTTGATGCATTAATGAGAAAGTTCTGCCGAGTCTTGATTTGAACTGTATGGGAAATGATACGACTGGTAAGCTTGCAAGTTAAATGTATTTCAAATGAAATTGTTTCTGAAATTTGTATTTAAGCTAGGTTAAGGGATGCTTAAATTTTAAACTTTGCCTTCTGATATCTTGTTCATAAATTGAGCTTTACCCTTTTAACTGGAGGAGTTTACAATAAAAAAAAATCAAAGCAATTTAGCTACAAATATCTAAGGCTGCATTTCAGTGGAATAAGCAAGAACAGCTCTCCTGCCTGAGGCAAATCTTATCATCCATGACCATCTGTACAGCTACAAACTAACTACCTCTGGCACTGCATGATTCTGCAGACACTGGGTTATGGACTCGCAAGCTAACATCCATCCAACCTGATTCCCATCCCCAGCTCCAAATACACCCTGATATCCTCGATTCTATATCAAATATATCCAAAAATGTGGAGGCCCAGTCATTTTTACCTTTCCCATCTCTGCTGTGAGGATGAGGATAACTAAAGGTCAGTGATGTACAGCTGGATGTTAGAGATGCATGGGCAGAAACCCTCATGAAAAATTCACAAGGAACAATATGAGTTTCTCCATGCCATCTTGGTGCTTCTGGCTTCTACAGCTCAGCTGAGGAAGGCTTCCTTGCTTCTGAAGGAAATATGACTTCCAGGAGGCTAATGTTCTGTTTAATGCATTAGCTTTTCCCCTTGGGACTCAGTTACAAATGCAGCTCAGGCCAAATTGATGAAATATCAGTTAATATGCGAATCTGACAGCTTGGAAAGGACGCAGCTGCAGTGAGATAGGATAGTTTGAAGGTGATAGAGAAAAATCTAAATATAAGAAGACCAGTATTTGCGTATATGGGTCTTTTAGAGGGAGACACTGACAGCTTGTTAATGAAACCAGGAATAATCAGTCTGTTTTTCCAGAGATAATTTCTCTGCAGTTCATCCTACAGGGGCATTTGGCACGGTACAAAAGCACCAAGCCTAAACTATAGTCCATTTGTTTTATTGTTGGTATGACAGTTTGCTCCACAAAGGTTTCATATACGTCAACCTTTTCAGCATAAGCGTATCACCACTTTGTGAAAAATTGGAGTGTGGACATTTGCCAGATCCTAAATAAAATGCCTTCCATTTGGTTTACCCTGAAGCCATAGGGATTTCTCCAACAGAATGGAAGAAGGCCCAGTTTCAAATAGTTTCCCACATTGCTGTGTTCACAAACATATTTTAGACTCATGTCAAGAAGCCAACAGAAATTTGTCTTTATGTATGGAATAGCCAATGCAGGTGGCTAAATAACATATGCAATCAGATGTAAAAATGTTTCCAAACATTGCTCTTAAAAATGCATTTGAGTAAAACAGAGTGCCTATAATTGACTGAGTGTGGATCTCCATGAGGCTCTAGACCAAGTCCTCCCATGAGCCCGTGCAGTGGTGGCAGGAGCACACACCCATCCTGTGGGTTATACTGGGCCCCTTCTGCTGTGGTTTATTAGTGTGGTCACGTTCTGTGGTGTCCACATGTCTCCCTAGTGTGACTTGGAATGAGAATTCCGTTAGGTGTGCTTGTGTTCAGAGTCCCTGGGGAGGGAGTGACTCTGGGGACATTCCAGCCATGGGAAGAACCTGGTGATGGAAGGAGCCCTGCTGAGGCCACCGTGTCAGGGCCTGCTGTGCCTGTGTTGCCATGGGAGGCAAAGTATGGATGTCTATTCTTCACTGACAACCTGGTGTGTTGTATATGTCTCTATCGAGTTATGTGTTGGCCCAGAAAACAGCTGAGAGCTCTATATTTTGAGGTTACACCCTGCAGATGGAAACATTTAGCTTGAATACTACACAGAATAAGAGAAGCCTGGAAGAGAAAATCCCTCAGACCTGGAAACTGCCTGTGTGTCATTGGAGAGGTGGGAAAATCAGAAATGCGATCTCTTCTGTCAGTGTTTCACAGATATTATATAATGGTATATGAATTAATTAGTCAAGTATTGGAGAGAATTTAATTTCATTCAGGTTTCAAAGTAGATATTCCAAAAGTTAGCTTTTTTATAGAAGATATGATGAAAAGAAACAAGAATTGTTGGGAGAAGAGAGGATAGTATGAGTCTTAAGCAGAGATTTAAAGAAATTCCTTCCTTCAGGTAAATGGAGAAAACTAAGAAAAAGTCCACCTGATAAATAAACATTGTGCTTATGAAAACAAGGATAATTTATTTACTGAATTATGTCTTAAATAACAGTGTTCACATTTTTAGATTCAAACCACTTGCTTATGATTTTTCTGTGATCCCCCTAAGTTAACAGACTCCTAAAAATGACTGCAAAAATGACAAGATTACTAAAGAAATCTTATAAACCATCCCAAACATCTAGCAGAAATTGAAAGCAAGATTGCACTGGTGAGATGGTAGGAAAGAAAGTAGTTATAGAACAAAAATCGTTTGATGGAAAGAAAATTAAAACATGAACTCAGACAAAAGGATTTATAAAGCCAGGCTAATTGTGTTATGGCCTGAAGTTGTGTCAGGAGGGGTTTAATTTGGGTATCAGGAAAAGGTTCTTCACCCAGAGGGTGTTTGGGAACTGGAACAGGCTCCCCAGGGCAGTGGTCACAGCACCAACCCTGACAGAGCTCAAGAGGTGTTTGGACAATGCTCTCAGGCACAGGGTGTGACTCTTGGGGATGGTGGTGTGCTGGACTTGATCCTTGTGAATTCCTTCCACAGTTTATTCTGTGATTCTGTGTTTCTAAATGCTACTTAGAAAAGTAAGCAATTATTTGTAATTTAATGAAAAATACTTCTTTGAGTGCCTCTGTTTTTCAAAAATAAAAGTTTTGAAGGCAATCTTTCCATAAAACTTCTTCAAGCAAAAGGATTTCCAAGGTCAGAGCTGCTGGAGAACACAGGCCAGGCTTTCAGTCAGTGTGAAAGGGCATCATTTGAAGGAGGCTGGAAGCAATGTAATTTATACCATCTGAGGAGCTCACCTTCTTACCCAAGGTAAAGCAAAAACAGAAGAGCTGCTTTCATTAATACAATAACATGTTTTCTTTTCTTATTTCCAGGCTTTGGTTCTTCATTTCTCTTTAAAAATTTCAGCTTCTGTCTGAAAGCTGCCTTATTATAGTATTAATATGAAGGAAAATTGTTCCTTCAGCCTCGGCCATGCTTTCAGATCAGCCAGTAAGTGTGCAATGATTTATTTTCTCTACAATCCTGTATTTTTTTTTTTCATTGTACATGTGGAGACACTGAAAACCAGGATGAGGTGGCTTGTCTATGGCCAGTAAATAAATAATTGTTAAAAACATCCTGGTTCTCAGGATACACTAGGTTTTTGCCTTAGTTGGTTATTTCAAATAAGGTTAAAGCAGAAGTCTACGCTTAAAAAATTACTTTGCTTTTTAATCCACTTCTGCAGAGGCATCAATCATCACTATAGATTACATATCCTATTGCATTTGCCTTGAAATATAAGAAATTAGCTTCTGCTATGACAGCACAAATAGCAGTTTGACAAAGGGGTATATATTTACAAATGATCCTTAAAGCACTTCTCAGCTGTGTCAAAAAAGAGACATGGTGCCAATAAACTCTTCCAGTTTAGTTATTTCATGTCCCCATTTTAGTCTGTACTAGGAGAAGAAGACTGAGTTGTATTGTGTTTTTGCTAGATGGTGCCAGAGTACACTCCCGCTCTGCCCAGTTCATATAACTGGCTGGAGCAAAAATCCAGCTGTTTGTGTGAAAAATCCTGCACTAAAGCATGAGCTGTATGGTCCTGCTGATCTGTACTGGTGCCTGGGCATAGCAAAATGCAAAACAGCTCTGTATAGAAGAGACACTGCTCTCTGTCAGTAAATTGAGTAAGTAAGCAGAACTATTTTTCTATGTTTGAAATATGAAAGAAAAAAGATATACTAGATGATTTTGATCCATTAGCTCATGTTTTGAAACTAGGAATCTAACTAAGCAAATATTTGTAAAAAACCAATGCAAACAACATCTATGCATCTATAAACTGACAACATATAATGCACAACTAATGTTGATAAAGTCATTTCCATCAGGGACTCATAACTTTTCATGGTTGTTTTGCCTTCTCCCCTCTCCCTTTTTTTTCTTTTTTTCATTCTATTGCCTTTACCACAGGTCTGCAAGCAATTAGCATGGGTGAAGAAAGGCCCAGAACACAGTTTTTTCTTGATGTGCCCATGTCACTGCCATATTACTGGAAGTGTAATAATTTAAATGGTGAAACTAATTGCCTAGAAAGTGACAGCACTGAATGTGCTCTTTCATGGGCTGTTCATTGTTGACAGTGGCCATTAGATATGATATTATGTCATTCTTAGTAGCTCTACAAGAGAAACTGTCTTGTTATTACTGCACTGTATTGTGAAAAATCCTCCTTTGCAGGTCTAAGTGATGAACCTGCTTTTGAAAGGTAAGTGCAGGACACAAAACACGGATCTCATTGCTGTACTGAGACCCATTTGCATTGATGGAGCAGAATGAAACATTTATTGTTCAAATTAAAATAACCAAAGAATAAAGCCTATTTTGAAAATACTATTCTTCTGGACCACCACCTTTTTTTGAAGAGTGCTTGGCACAATTTGGGAACAGAGTATAAAAACCTCTTTAAGGGGATTGCTTTTTCTTATGCTTTGTGAAGTTGCTCCCAGTTTCAAAGCAACTGGAGAAAGTGCCTTCTTTCTCATGGCCTTGTCAACCTCAGAGGGAGAGAGTAGAGTTGGAAAGATTAAGTTCTCCTGAACACCATAACAAAATCCACAAGCAGGAAGATGACCCCTACATTCTCAGATAGTCTGTGCATGGACAGATGGATTTAGAGTAAGCACAGCACACCTTACAACTGAAGCCTGTATTAAAACAGCTAATGAACAGCACAAAGGGAAGAAAATCGGTCAGATACTGTGTACAGGGCTAATACATTCTTACTGCATTATAAATATTTGTATTTTTGAAGATTAATGGACTGAAATATTTTTGAGTGAGGTCCGTTGTTTACCCGTGAGCTGCAAAAATGAGAGATAGCTGAAGTGTGAGTTTCCCCACACCATCCTGTTAATGACCTCAACTCTGACCCTGGAAGTCCGCTTGAGGGAAAAGGGGAAATTTGGTCCAGATCATTTATGGCCATTTCCTGTGTAAAGCTGTGCAAGACACTCACTGCTGACATTGCAATGTGAGCTATAAGCAACTGCATGATTGCAAATTTCTTAGTGCTTGAAAGCTTGGATGTACTAGAAACTGTAAAGTTAAAAGCCCAGAAGTTTTCAAACTAAATGCTAATCCTTGCACCAGTACAAATACTGGATCATCCTTAATGGTCTGAGAAATCCACTGTGTAGTTTAACCTGAACTGAATTAACACTTGACTGTAATTGGATTCATGCAGTGATTCAGCTCCTTGTCTTAAACACTCTGCTGAGAATTCTACTAAGGTGTAGTCCAAAGTAAGATGTATAGTTTAGGGATGGGAAGAGCAATAGGAGAAGATTAGCTCTATTCTGCTGCAGGAAGTTGCCAAAGAAGGGATTTTGTTATCAATTGTAGTTTGTGACTTGTTTGATCACAGGAGAAGACTCAATACAAACAAAACAAATCAATACTTTTCATTGCTATCTGAATATGTGCTTCACTCAGATATGAAATGCATCTACTTTATACCCTTTATGGCCTATTTTTTTCAATTGTGGTAACATAGTCAGGTATCCTAACTGGCCAACAAGCAATAGTTCATTAAGTGGTGGTAATTTAATAGATTTTCTTTACTAATGCACATCTTAAGATAGACTACCATTACAGGAAGGGTTCAGGAGGTGGTTGATGCACATTAAAACCATGTGATTATGCTCCAAGTTTCATAGCTTTACAGCCTGACCCTAGCCACTGCTGGATTCCGTGGTGGTGAACCACCATACGCTATACAAACAAAGGGGCAAGACAAGATGAAGGAATATTTGCAGGAATTCCCAGAGGGTGGGGACTAAAGAACATTAAAAAGTTGGAAGAAAATATAGTTACAAAGGTTTCTTGCTATGGTCCTCAACACTGCAGTATCCAAGCTTACACAACCATTAATAGATTTGTACTTCCTCTACCCCTTTGGGAGAGAAAATAATTTTTCACATTTTTGAGGTAAGGAACTACGGAACAGGGTGGATTAACTGATCTTTCCAATGTCTCCTTTTATTGGCCCAGGAATTCAGCCTGCATGTATACAACCTGACTAACACACACTAATAACAATGACATAGATCCATCCTTTTGTCCTGGGTAGAAGTTATCCCAGGACCAGAAATCTTGTACCTGGGATATTTATAATGGACACTCTATTGCTCTGCTGTGAGTTGAATTTTATGACTTAAAGAGTGTAAAGCACTAATGAAAGAAGACTGTCCATTTTTATGGATCATTTTACTTTAAATAATACCTGAAACACAAAAAAAGTTTTATGGCAGCAACTATGCATAAACAAATAATTGCAAATTATTTAATAACTTTTGAGACAATTGGATATTTCAATAGGGGCAATTTTTCAAGCAGAAGTTCATATATAATTAGGTTTTTCTCTCCAAGTTGGTGTAACTGCAGAGAGAGCACACACAGACGTGTCTGGTAGTAGTGACTGATGTGGTCTTGGACAGAGAGGAGTGGGGCATGGTGATAGAGACAGTGCAGCATTTCTGTGTACTTTCCCATAACAGTTATTTTTTCCTGTTACTATTTTTTCCTGCTACAAAGACTGGTCCTGGTATATCTTGAGTTACCTGATGTTATTTGACAGGGTGGGGTTAAACCACCTGCAGACATATATCATCCACATTTGACTCTTGAAATGTCAAGGCAGGAAGCACATTCTGTAAAGAAGCAGTGCTTTGGTTTCCTCCTTCTTACTTTTGAAGATGTGTAATGGTCACAAAGCTCATTGCATCACTAAGAGATGGGATTTGTGTCAGGACCAATAAATAAACACAAAGAAATTATTAATCTTATAATGATTTTAGGACATGGTCAAGTAGTAAAACAAATATTTCTTCATCAATCTTTTAACCATTAGCTTGACTCAATGAAATGTTGAATGCTTGGGTGGTGCTGCAATGAGGGTTGATCAAGTCAAGTCAAAAATATCGAAATTTTCTCTTTCTTTTGAATTTCAATATTTTGAGTTTTTTTAAAAAATATTTCTGTCTCAATATATGAATGAAACAAACAGGAGCAAAAAAAGATTTTTAAAAAGGCGGCTTTCCTCCTCTTGCTACAAAATATCCTTCCTGACCCTGAAAAAACAGCTATTTATATAGCCAAAAAAATGAAGAGAAGGCAGAAAGGAAGTTAGGGTGGAAAAGGAATAAGGAATGAAAGCAATCAGTGAATATTTCTTTGGGGAGGTTTTGTATGGGAGTTTAATACTTGCTTCTATCTCCTTGTTTTAAGAGGAATAAGCTGAATAAGATGGTTAATTTTTTAGATACATGCCCAGATCTCTGAAAAATGTGTTTTAATGTTAAGTTAGAAGACGGTTTTCAATTCTTTAATATTTACAAACGTAGTAAATAACATAGCCTCCTATTTCAATGCCACAAAATTAATCTCCACTGTGGATTTTACAATACCAGATTTCCTAACCTCTTCAATAAAGCATGGCCTTTTGTATAAAAAGAGGAAGAATCCCATGGTATTTAAAATCTCTTGCTTTTGACCTTTCTTAAGGGTACATGTGATTTGCAGCACTGTATAATGTGTTAGCAGCAGGCAAGACTACATCTTGAAAATCGTTCAGAATTGATAACATGTCCCTACGCACATGATCCTCATACACAATTTCCCTTTTCAAATGAACTTGCTAGGAATCTGAGTTTGCCATTTTAAAACTGACAATAGTGATGCTGTTTGTTTTTTTTTCTTTTTATTTTGTTCTGGGGCTTTTTAAAGTTTTCAGTGCTCAAAATATTTATAAAATGACAAATTTAGACGATAATACTGCTGTGGGCTACACAGAACAAAGCAGGAGCCAATGCTGCCAAACCATAAAAGATTCCCTAATCTGTATATCTGAGTCAACTGCCTCCGTGACTATATCTGATAGGCAATAGGCACTGCTTTTCCTTTTCCTTTCTGTTTTAAAGAGAATTTCAACACTTTCTTAAGCTTTCATATGAAAAATGCAGAAGCAGGGCATATATCAAGCATGAAAGGATATGGTAGAAGAAAGACACCTTTCCATTTTTATTGCTAGCATTTCTTTTTTTTCTTTTGTAAACTTTCTGTGTCACAGGCAGTTTCATGAATATACTGGCAGTCCAGTCCTTTTCAACTGCTTTCATTTGAACTGGTGCACGATAGATTTATATGGTCATAGATTTTTCACGCTGAATTTATTCTTTATATTTCTATAAATTAATGCCATTGCTATAAGAGACAGCTCCTGACAATAGACTTCCCTGTTCAGGACAGGCATTTAATGTTTTGTGTGTACTTGTGAGCTCCCCACAAAAGAACTCCACTTTATACAATATAAGAGAAATTCAGTTCTGAGTTTTTGTCTCCTTAAAAAAAAAATCACTAGAAGGAACAATTCATGATAGAAAAATGACTAGCTCAACAGCACATAAGATTGTTTTATGAAAACATTTTAGCACTGATAACCACATCTTCAATGCAATCCACAGCTGATGGCAAGCCATCCTTGTATCTGTTCCCACTGCATGTAATTAGCTTCTAACACATATCCACATCATGCGTTTTAAATCTTCCTTTCATCTTTCTACTGCAGTACTGATGTCTCCAGCAACAGATTCTTAAGCAAGCATTTTATGACAGATGCTTTACACAGTCATTTTATATCTGTGGCATCAATAAAGCAATAAAACTTAATTGGTTACTCCAGCACGAATCAGCATATTTCTGACACCTTGGAGCTGCAGATTGACAGACAGGTTCACTGATGGGGAGAGGAGGCAAGAGAGGGTGGGTCAAAGCTGATATTGCTTTATGAATTACTTATTAGGGTGCTGGCTTGGCAATCACTCTGCTGATAGATGAACCTTATCTCATTTAGTTTGGTAATGTTGGCACAGCTGTGACGTGCCCAGCTAGACCAGCACAGCTGAGTGCAGCTAGGTCAGAGCTTCTGAGGTTTAGGTTCTCCCTGGCTACAGACCCCCCAGCAAAACTTTCAGGCTCTTGAGCTCATTAAGAAATTTGTTAATATAGATGACTCAGTGGGATCTCTGTCCTAAAGTGCAGTGTGCTCTAGGTGATGGTAAGCAGCAGATAATTGTAATGGTTGCAATTGTAATGGATGAACCCAAAGACCCTCTTTTCTTAATGGAGGTACGAACCTTCCACCATTGTCTATAAAGGGTCTATGCACCTCCATGTGATGATCATGTTGATACAGAAACAGAAGTCCTGGCTGTTCAGCAAATATGACAAAGATGGTTACACGCAAAAATAGCATTGAAGGCATGATCTGGCCTACTCCAGAGCATGAAGCAGCATTGTGCATATACTTCCGTAATACTTGAAAAATTTTCGTTTTATAATTGTTTACAGGGCAGTACAGGTGTCTTCTATTTGATATTAAAGCAAAATTCCTGCTATAATTTTGCAAATATCCCTAGCGCGCCCTCTGATTGAAACCAAACCAAAGCAAACCAAACCCAGGAAATTTATTTTCTGAATGATGGAAGGAAATGAGACTTTCAATGAATGTATATCATCCTATCCTCAGATTTTTTCTTATGTTAATAAATTACTGGGATTTTATTATTTCCTGTTCATTTCTAGGGAAAGAAGATGAAAAACAAAATGTGGGTAGAACCAACGTGATTTAGAGATAGTGATTGGAAAGTTAATGCACGGTGAATTATGACTACAGTTTATGGCTATTTCTTGTCTTCAGTAATCTACTAATTTAAGTAATGTATTATTCAGCCATGTTACTTGGGTTTTGGTGGGGCTTCTGCAAAGGTTGAGATTGAAGGTAGGATTTTCACACTTAGTTAGCACATATCACATTGCTGCTGAATGTAGATTCTTTTTTTGGCAACTGCATCTGGGAAAATTTCTCACATAGTCCTGGACTTCTATGACACTTATCTCCATCTCTGACCTGAAGCATCACCTGTTTTCACAACCTTTTTGCTGCTGTTGTTTCCTAAAGGATGCACTCAGTGCTCTTGAGCAATGTCTGAGTGATTGTGCTCTGGGCAAGAAGACGTGAAAAGAAACAACTGTCCTCTCTTGGTTGGCAGAGAGGACAGCATGAGCTGGAAGTGCAAAGACTCATTTCTGTGCTGCTTGCGTTGGCCACAGGGTCTATGTGGGAAAACTGAAGAGGACCCCAAAGACTGCTGTGGTCTAACTGATCGTCTCCCTCCTTTTTTTCCCCTCGTGTCTCTCCCTATCCCTTCCTCCCACCAGTGCAGGCTAGCACTGGCCTTAAAACGGAGAGTTGGATGATAAAGCAGAACCTCAAACCTGCTGGAGCCTCTGCAAGTCCATGGCTCTCCTGAAAGGCTCAGAAGTTAAGCAGATGTTGGCAGCACCATGGGTTTTCTGCAGCTCCTGAATGGGAATGAATTGCAGCTCTTGATTTGAAACCCATTTTTAGTGGCAGTGGCTTAAAGGTCTTTGCACCAGGTAATTTTTGTGTGTGTGCCCATGTGATATTCAGTGGGATGGCACTGATAAAATGGTGTCTTTTGCTCTACAAATTTCTGGGAAAAAAAAATTGGGAGGCTTGCGCATAAATTAGAAAGTATTGAAAAGCATGTAGATCTCTATGTAGATCTGTCAGTGAGAGACACAGAAAACACTGACATTTTTGTCAATGCCTTGTGACAATCTGTACCCTTATGCTGTGCCACAACACTTCCAAAGAGGTGTTCCCTTCAGCTGTGTAGTTCTTCCAAAACAAAACCTTTAAAACAAGAAAGCACAGGTCAGGACTTGATTTCATTACTATGAGCAGGACCAGGGGCTGTGATGTTATTCACCAACCAGCTGAATAACTAGATAAAATTGATTGTTTCCTTATGGTTTGATTAGATTTTGTGTCAGTTCTTACAGTGACAGATTTAGAGAAAAGAAATAAAAAGACAATGTAATTTAAAAATCAATAATTTGGTGGGGAGTGAATGCAGAACGGGAAGTTTTGCATAGGGGGTAACATTGTATTGAAATGTTTAATTTCTTCTTTTATGCTTTTATATTTATTAACATTTAAACAGACTTCTAGGGATTTTTATCTTTTATAATGACTACAGCCCTTTTGCCAAGCTCATTTCCATTACACAATGTTATTTCAGCTGCTAGGCAAGAAGATAATGTGGCCTTCATTAAAAATAGCTAGGAAGAGTAGCATACCCCCCTTTAACAAGCATTTCTTGTCCCTTATCTTTTTTTTTTCCTCTCTTTTTTTTTTCCCCTTAACATGCTGCTCAGATCTTTTGTCTGTGGAGAAGTTTGATTATGCCTTAATCTAAATGGCCAGTTCAATCTATTTTAATCCAATTAACCAATTCAAACTATGCTGGCTGTCATAATCCATTTCTTAATCCAATTAGCTGTTGTCGTTCTGACTGCGGGTGAGGACTTTGCGGAGTGGAGGCTGTTGTTTGTTGCCAGTTTCAGAGTGCAACACGATGTTGCAAGCCAGCTCAGACTGCTTCCCTGGTAGCCCAAACAAGGAATGAAAGTGAGAGATGTCAGCAGCATTTGCATCCTTCCTTGGTTTGATCTATTTTATCAATAATTAAAGTTATTAGGACTTGATTCTCATGATCAAATTGGATTTGTCTCTTTGATATTTTCTTTTCATGAAACTGAATTTAAATATACCACTTGCTGGAGACATTGTAAATTTAGCTGGTTTAGCTTGGGGTGCTCAGCTTTAGATGGTTCAAGGCTTCTCTGAATTTTATGAAAATCAGGCCCCTTTTAAGGAAATGCAAAGTGACTCTCTCAGTTCCCTAATCAGTTGTGAAAATCTTGCCCTTTGTATTTTGCCTTTTCAAGCTAATAGACTGAGCAGTTTAACCAGGGAAGTGCAAGCTTGGATTTCATTGAAACATTCCAAACACTTTCCTGTCTGACTAAGCCTAGAATATTTATGAACATATATTATAATTCCATCATTGTAATTAATTCTCATCGAGTACTAACATTACAAGTAATATCCACTTTTTGCTTTTACCCAACATGGAAAAAATACTGAGATTTTCAGAATTCACATACTGGGGAGCTGCTGACTGCATGATCTAGCATCAAAAGTATTGTAGTGGACAGTCATTCCAGGGCTTGCTTTGTTAAAATCCTATTCAGCTTTAAGGCAACTATACTTTCCAGTTTGATTTTCCTTTAGACAAGTCATATGATCTGATCTGAAAAGGACTTGAAGTTCTTTTCTATGGAAAATCAGAGGAAGGGTTAAGTTGCTCTTGGGCTGTTAAAAACTCTCCTCCACATACTAAATCAATGGTGTAAATCTGTACTTGAAACATGAACCAAAAACTGCTGAAGTGTACACCTCAACAATACATGCTTCTTTTACAAATATTTCCCTGATTCTGGCATTAAAGGATATATGTCTTAACTTTGCTACTGTGATATTTTAAAAATAAATTCTAATCTTCTTTTTTTTCCCAGCCTAAAAATTGCAATATTTCCTATATAAATTATGTATACTCCACAGTAAAAAAATAAACGAAAAAAAACCTCCCCCACAAAACAACAAAAACACTGTGACAAAGAAAAAAGAGTTTACTGTAAGCAGACAAAACAAAAATTACCTCTCAGAATTTCAACAGGTTGATTTTCTATCTTATTGTCATACTTTTTTTACTTATGACATTGATATTTTCTCATTGTGAATCTAAGTCACGTAAAAGGGCTGGAGAAATGGAACATTTAATCACACTAAACTGATCATGAAATTGGTGAGATATATCAACTCAGGGGAAAATATAACATTAAATAATCAATTAACAAATAAAAATAGACTATTTTAATCAAAATTGTTTTGATGTTAATGGAGAATTGATTAGGTGCTAGATCTATTTGGCATCTCTATCAGGGATTCTCCAGAGAGATGAAGGCTATAACATTCTGGACACCTCCATGGTTCTTCAGGATCATACCATTGGTCTCTGAGGATGATGGAGACTTGCTGAAGTGACAGTGGGTGGAGTTCAGCTCCAGGTTCAGAGTCATAAATTAGATGTCTGCATCCATGGGCTGTGGACCTGCATCTGCCTGGAGACTTGCCTCAACACACACGGCAGAGATAATTGCAAAGACTCTTGGACAGAATCAAAGCATGCAGGTAAGAATTTGAAGCCTCATAAAAGGAATGTGTCTTCTGGCCATTGCTTTGTGGTGAGGTTTACATGAAACTCCTCCATTTCCTTCAGATCATACAGTGTCCTTCTGCATTGCTGAAGCTTCATAAACAAGTTATTTTCAAGAAGAATGTGCAAGGACACAGTAATGGAGGTTAGCTGCAGCTATGAATTTTATGAACAGTTTGATGGAAACCACATTAAATGGCAACATCAACCCACAAATCAGTTTGCAATGCTCTTACTCCAATCTGGTGTTGAGAGTGATTCACTGTGAATTTGCTTTTCATGGCCACCATTTCATGCAGTGTCATTTATCAGCATACCAGCCTCTTGCACTGCAGGAAACTCTGGCATTACGTTTTAGCAGTGTTAACAACTAACATTTTCACAATGCTGCTCATGCTAGCAAAGTAAGTACTGTAAATAACATCACAAAGACTACACTAATCACCCTTTTTGTAATGTGCCTGTTCACTGTGCTATCACCCAAGTCATAAAGCTGTCACATCCTCTTCATGCATTGTCTTAGAACAGTAGCATTGTCTTAGAACAATTCCACTCAGACCAAAATTTGTCAAAACACAGCTAAAGGTGATCCACAAGCAGAGGAAGAGCTGGATGGCACAAGGAAGAAAGAGTTTCCTTATTAATAGGAAAAAGAAAATTTTCTCTTGAGAATTATTCCTGAAAGAGATATGTTAGGAAAAGTAAAAATGAAGACAGTTAGGATGTAAACTATTAGGTAAAACAAAACACAGAGCTCTGGAATTTTTCCTTATTTTGGCAAAGTAGTAGTATCCTAGAATCCTGTGGCTTCTGTAGTCTGAATGAATGTAGTCCTTAATGAGTCATTCACTGTAGCCAGGCTTGCAGTTCTCCCAGGCAGAGGCTGCATCTCAAATAGGAATGGACCCTGATCTTTCTTTTTCTCTGCAGCATGCCGAGGTAATATATCATAGAATTGTAGAATGGCCTGATTTGGAAGGAACCTTAAAGATCATCTCATTCCAATCCCTCTTTCACTAGACCAGGTTGCTCAGATCTCCATCCAACATGGCCTTGAGTACCTTCAGGGATGGACCATCCACAGCTTCTCTGGGCAACCTGTGCCAGTGCCTCACGACCCCCACAGTAAATAGTTTTTTTTTCTTATATCTGATCTAAATCTACTCTCCTTCAGTTTGAAGCTACTTCCCGTTGTCCTGTCACCATGTGCCTTTGTAAAATGTCCCTCTCCATTTATTTTGTAGGCTCTCTCCAGGTACTGGAAGGCTGCAACTAAGTCACCCCATAGTCTTCTCCTCTCTGGGCTCGACAATCCCAATTCTCTCAGCCTTTCCTCATAGGAGAGGTGCTGCATCCCTCTAATTAACTTGATGACCCTCCTCTGGACCCACTCCGACATGTCAAGGTCCTTCCTGTACTGGGAACTCCAGAGCTGCACTCAGAATTCCAGGCAGGATCTCACTAGAGCAGAAGAGAGGGGCAGAATCAATTCCCTCAAAGTGCTATTCACACAAAAAGCTGACTGGAAGCCTTCTGGAAGTGCAATTTATTTAGAAGTAAAGCATCAAAGAAAACATCAAAGATTTAAACCAGTAAATGTAGCATATATTCATATGAAGCTTTTCCCTGCATCTTGCTATGCCCTTGTTCTGGAAAGACACCGACATCTTAGACTTTTTCTATAGAATCTATTTCTTTCTTCCTCTACTTAACCTTTCAGTCTGTATCCCTAGCTCTGTCCTGAGGAGGATCCTATATTTTCTTAGGATTCCTTTAACTACCCATTAGCCTTTATGTTTTCGAGTTCTGAACTTGGAAAAATAAACATATATCTGATTAGTAGATAGGGTGTCATGTACTTGAGGTTAATAATTCTGCCCCTTATTTTTGAAGAGCTGGCATAAGTATTTGTTCTGGGAGGCCAAATGTTGCTTCCTAATTAGTTTTCTATGCATCCCACTGTAATTTAAATCAGTATAGTTACAAAGGAAATTCCTGAACTCAGAAAATGTTAAGCTTTCATTGTAATGATACTAGAAGTATTCACATTTTTTGATTCTAACAAATGCGATCAAATAAGTGCACTTCAGTAGTAAAAAATGAATCTTTTTTTAAAAAAATCATTTGAAGGCAGCATTGTATCCCTCTTTTGTGCAAAGAGAAGTTGATGACCTTGCCACAGCCCCTTGCTGTGGAATAGAGCCCCTTTCCAGTGTCAGTAGAAATATGTGTGTTTGGATCCAGAGGTCCAACATTTCATTCTTAACTGTTGATAATTTATCTTTGCTTACAGTGCTTAAGCTTACTCGTTCCATGCCTCATGATGCATGTAGGGAGAATCTTTTAAGTTTCAGAGCAAACAAAACTGAACAACATTTGTTTTAAAATTTTTATTTCTTATGAAAATAAGAAAAAGCCCATGTGGGATTTTTTTTTAAAATAAGAATAGCACTAGAAAGAACCATATATTTCACCAGTTCACATATAGCAACATACTAAATGTCTAGCTTAAAAAAATCTCCAAGACACCTACTAGGACATCACTACAGAATATCTAAGAGGTGTCTAGACCACAAAACTCCTCTGAAATTCAGCACATTACCTGAATAGAAAAACCAAACCCCTTAATTATAAAATATTTGACAATGAGCACAAAAAAGAGGAGGAAAATCTCCAATATCAAGGAATTATTGAATTCCTGCAATTTGCATTCTTCATACAATTTTTAGATACCCTGAGTGCGGTGGAAAGAAGTAGCATGAAGAAGAGTCATGTTGTTGTTTAATGTTTTTGGGCAAAGCATTCTCCAAAAGAGTTATATGCCTATCATACAGCACTTTCAGCTTGATCAAGGTGCCTAAACATAAATGTCTGGGTTTCTTCAGCAGCCTTGGGATATAGAAAATATATATGGGCTCTGCATATATGGCAGAAACATAGATGGAACCAGGAAATGCTTTTCAACCAGTAGAAGGACATGTAGGACACCTCAAATGATATGTATTAAATATTAAGTTACATTTAGGGTAATTATATCCTATCTATCTATCTATCTATCTATCTATCTATCTATCTATCTATCTACCTATCTATCATCATCTATCTATCTATCATCTATCTATCATCTATCTATCCATCCATCCACACCATACTAAATACAACTCAAAAATGTAATTGAGTCCTGTCCTGCTATAACTCTTGCCAAAATGAGGAAAACAAAAATTATACAGATATTAAAGAAATATATATTTTTATGGACCAGTGGTTGGAACAAGTGGAATGACTTCCTCAGATTTCAAAAGAAATTCAGCCTCTAACATGTTTGAAGAAATAATAAGTAGCATGAGTGGTTCACTAGCCTTCTTTAATCACGCAGAAGGTCCACAACAGAACTGTTTTTCCACACTTCTCTCTGTTTAGAATTAAAAATTTTACCATGATTTTATTTAGCTAATGAAATAGGCTTTTAGAAATGCAATTTTATTGCATGACATTGATTCTGGATATTCAGAATTTAACCTTCCCTGGGATGTTGGTGAGATCTAAGTGTTGGATGACCAAGCACATGTAGAAAAGTCAGCTAAGCTATTAATCTTTTGGGCAAAGATTGGAGAGAGTAAATGCAGCAGAGAATACTGGAGAGTTTGAGCACCTTTATTTTGCTTTCAGCTGTAGAGTGTGTTCAGAGACATGGTATTATGAATAGCTATGAATAGAAGGCTGCTTCAGAAAGTAGTATGAAAGTGTTGCCCAAGCAATTGTAATCACCGCTAAGTCTGAAAAAACTTTCCAGGTAGTCTAATACAACTTTCTGAGGCCTGTGGATGGGCTTGAGATGGTATTTATTGCTGACAAATAAACCTGAGCTGGCTCTTTTTCCCCTTTAGTGAAAAGACTACACGCATAAATACAGTATGTGATATACACTATTAAAAGGGCTGTGGTTAGGAGAGGAAAAAAAAATAAATGTCTGCATATTCCTGTCCTGGCAGATGCACTCTGGGCCTGGTGGAAGCCTCTAAAGGAGGAAAGAGGAGGCAATTTCTTCAGGAAGAGAGCCCAAAGAAAGATCTGACAAAATCTTCTGATCTGAAGTGTGGATACAGGCTGAAGATGTTTTCAAAATAGCAGCCTTGGGAATTGGATTGTTTTGAATGCAATATGAAGATCTTAGCCCAGTGCCTGGCACGGCTGGTTTGATAGTTAGTTTGAGCCAGACACTGTTCCAAACAAGCAGTTTGTGTGTGGAAAGTTTGCAATTTACAGACCAGCAGAAATGAGCAGGGCTGGGGTAGATCATAAGAAATGCTGAGTTCAGGCAGGCTGGGGATCCATCTTACATGGTTTGTGGAATGGTCTCTTTTATGTTGATTCAACAAAGACAAGCTGACAAGGGATAAAACCTGATAAAAAGAAAGTAGCTATCACACCTTTCACAGAATGTGTGAGAGCTTGGGGTAGGGAGAGAAGAGTATATATGGTTACGTCTCTGCTTGTTTAATGAAAGTTCCACAGAGTATAATAAACCTCATTTCCATGAAATTAGCATACGCGTAAGGCTTTGTAGGATCTAAGAAAGGCACTTTGTTTGAACACATAGGGTATCAAAATTCTCATTTTAAATCTTTAATTAACTTTTCTCCCTCTGCATTATCAATCACTTATTTCAACTATTCATAGCCTCAATAAGCTTCCTCTGGTGGCTAAGAGATAAGACATTTAAGAAATAAAAAGTCAGCGTCTGTATTGCTTTTATTTGTATTGCATTTGAATTTGACCAGAATGCTTTGGGGTTTTTATCAAAGATTTGAGTGAAGGGAGTACTAAAGCTCATTTGGTTATATACTTTCTGGGGATGAAGAATATGAGTGTTCACATGTAGTCTCTGAATGAAAGCTAGATAAACATGAGTATACTGAGATTTTAATGTCATATAATGCACACAAAATTTCTGTGTATTGTTTTAACAGATTCACATGAAATCTCTCAGAGTGCTCTATTAACAGATGCAGCCTTGGAATGAGATTGAGGAAATGGGGGAATTTATTAGTCATATGACTATCAGTGAATAGCAGTACCTGAAAAAAAACCCAGATGTTTGTGTTTTTGGTAACTCATGTGCACTCTCTTAGCAAGTAAATACTGTAATCTTTTGTATGCAAAAAACCCTTTTTTCACTATAGCTTGCAGTGCCTGAGCACAGCTCAAGGAATGAGCTCAGGGAATGACGTGGCCTGGGAATGATTCTCAGGGCAGTGCTGAAAGCCAGGGGAGTGCTTGCCTGTGCAGAAGTGAGCCATGCCACATCAATTAATGTCCCTCACATACAGCTTATTTACCAATACAGATGTGGCCATATCAGGGAAATCAATTCATTAATTTATAATAAATGCTTCTGATCATTACACTCAGGAAAGTTGCATTCAGAGACCCTGCAGATAAGAGAGATTGAGATGGCCAGGGAATTTCAGAATTTAGTTTAAAAAAAAGATTAAAGGAGGGTGAGTGGTTTAACCTCACAAGAGGTTTGCCTAAAAATAATGCATATCAGAGAAGCAAAAGATGTATCTTTAGTGAAGAATGGTAGTGGTATAAGAACAAGTTCATATAGTGACCATGAACATAATTTTCACAAAAGGTGAGTATTATAAGTTGTTTTTCTACTCTCTTCCAGAATAAATGCTCATTTGAAGCAGATTTCCATTTGGAGTCGTGGACAGAAGGTCAACATTGGGTTCAAAATGGTAAAATCATGGCTAGGATTACACAGTTAAGATTGATACTTGCAAAACATGACTGGATTAAGTTGACTGAATGAGTCCTTTCAGTTTTCAGCTCCATGGTATTGTATATTAAAATAATTGGCCAGCATATGAATTTTTAAGGCTAATTTGTGAGGGAATATGTTGGATACTCTTCCACACTTAGACTCAAACCACCAGTTTAAATTTTGGCTACAGTAAAATTTATAGTTCCATGTAATCATTTTAGAAATGCAGTTACAACTTGTGTAAACATGATTTTTTAATTCTGCTTAACAATAAATTATTTCCTTGTTTTACTAACTGCTGAGAGTTCAGTGTTCACCAAGTAAAACACACCAATAAATTCACAGCTGGCAATTTCTCTACACAATTTTAAAGTATCTTTCTAAAAATCTCTTCCTTTTCAGTTCTGATTTCTGACTTAACCATTAATTTTAATCTACAATGCAGACAAATATTGTAACCAGGGATTATTAATGAAATAAATATTAATATCCCGTTAATGAAACGGGATGAAAAGTAATTTTTAAAATTAAAGTCTTTACCATGGCTTTCTCTACCCTCATATTTGAAGCACTGTCCATGACCATAAACCCCAATAATTTATTTATTTTTATTTATTTAAAGGAGATCTTTAGATACTTTACTCTAGGAGTTTAAACCTTAGGATGAACACTACAGCACTAGAAGATATGCAACAAAATTGTTCTAGACTGAAGCCCAGTTGTCTTGCAGTAACTTGATTTAGGTACTGGTAAATCACATTTAGCCCCGGCAAATTTATTATAGCATGAATTTTCAGCTCAAATTCAGATGTTCTCCTGCCTTGGAGGAAACCTCAGTTGAATCTGTTTCTTACAGACCTGTTATTGGAATGGAAGGACAATTTTGGCAAAGAGATAAATGAGCACAGTTTTAAATTCAGATGAATAATGTATAGTTCTAGTCACAATTACCAAATGTGCTTATTGTTAGAAAACAGAGAGTGCAATAATCCCCTGTTTATGGAAAATTGGCACATGCAGTGTATAGCTCATGACATAATTTATAGAGTTTTCTGTGGAGTCCTGGTAATTATTACTGAACTATTCATTATCGATCTCATTTGGAATGTTAATGAACTTAAATCCAGCTTGTTGAAATGCAAAAACAACCACAAAAAATCTATTGGTTTTTGGCAATTCTGTACTCACTGAAGCCAATGGAAACATTCCCACTAATGTCAAGGAATACTAGATCTTTCTGAATGTGTCTCCATGGTTGATTTTATGCCTGCTGCATTACTGTTTAACTCCATGGGGTTTTTAGTAGGTTGTACCTGACATGGTCTGTGGCAGCACCCCTAGCCTGCCTCATCCACAGGTGGTACTTGAAAGAAGGCTGCAAGAGATGGAGGGACACTATTTACAAAGGCATGTAGTAACAGGACAAGGGGGAATGGCTTCACACTGGAAGAGAGTAGGTTTAGATTAGATATTAGAAAGAAATTCTTTACAGTGAGGATGATGAGGCACAGGAACAGGTTGCCCAGAGAAGCTGTGGATGCCTCAACCCTGGAGGTGTTCAAGGCCAGGCTGGATGGGGCTCTGAGTAACCTGGTCTAGTGGAAGGTGTCCCTGCCCACAGCAAAGAGGTGGAACTAAATCATCTTTAAGGTCCCTTCCAGCCCAAGCCATTCTGTGATTCTATGATTGTCAGAGCTTTAACAATGTGAACAGTTACGGTGACTCTTTTGGTCACTGTCAGAAGGGTCTCAAGTCCAGATGCAGGGGACAATGTAACAAAGATATGGAGAATATCTCAATTTCTTAATCTCCCTCGAAATTAAAAGTATTGGTGATTTCTATAGCACCGTGAAGTTCAGCTGGAGCATGTGAATGAAGCTATGCTGTAACCCTCTGAAGAGGTGGTGTGCATACATATTTTTCTGTGGGTCGGAGAACATGACAACTCTAGCAGCTCAGCGAGAACTGGGTTTTTTGTTTGTTTGTTTGGGATTTTTGTTAGGGTTTTGAGGGGGTGGGGGGTTGTTATTATTATTTTTTGTTAATTTTGTTGGTTTTGTTACTATCATCCTTGGATGCATAATGAGAAAGTTTTAACTAAGGGTACTGACTTGGTAAAATAAGAGGAGCTAAGCAAAATATTGATGACTGCAATATATTGCTGTTATATCCTGCTTTCAATTCATTGCTGTAAAGAAAATATATTTTTTAAGCGCAATTCATGTTCTCAATAAAAGACTTACAAAAAATTTTTATGGTAAAAATCCCTCCATTTATTTAGCTTGCACAAGAGGTACTTAAGAGGCAATTAATTACAAATACCAAGTGCCTCCATGAGGATACGGTATCAGTTAGTAAGAGACTAACTGTTTAACCCTGCAGTCACAGACAGTAAAATGTTCTCTAAACAGATGAAAATTAAAGGTAAAATAATTTAGGCTGAAAATAATGTGCATATTTTAAAGTCAAGAATGTGTTTAACTATCAGGGCAGCTTGCCAATGGACATGTAGATTTTTTCTTTCTTCATGTTGTCAAGTAAGGTGGCACATGTCCAAACACACATGCTAATTCAAGTTGCATATAGCTGGCACTGAACATGGAAATTACTGAATGAGGTTTTATGGATTGTTTTACTCAGAATGACAGATCCTGTTGTGCTTTTTGCCCTTGACTGTAACACTCTGAGAATAAGCTTTTTTCATAATCTGGTTGATAACATTAGTCATATTTAAATCATTGGTCATAACGATCATCATACTTTTATAACTTTGTAATAACGTAATTTGCCAAACAGAAAAAAAAAAGACAAGTAGCAAGAATACTCTTTCCTTTTCATTTTCTTTGTTACTCTCAGCTCAGCACTAAAGTATTCATATATTTTCCAGTGTAGTGAAAAACATGGCTGTCAGGCTTCGAACATCTGTTCTGAGCAGTATATATTTATATCCTCTCTGCACCAGGGAAAGTGTGTTCAAGTCTTGTTTTATTAATTATTTTTTTTTAGTGCAAGTGGAGAGAAAGAGGAAGTTTCTTAGTGAGAAGGTGTTTTGAGGGCTTTTTGATTCTCTCTTAGCATTCATGTTTCTTCACACTGGTGTAATGAATAGTTTGAGGCTCGTGCTTTACATGCTGAATAAAGCAGTTAGGTTTATAAAAGCCTAGACTTTGGCCCTAAATGCCATCATCTTGGATTACTGCCTTCCAAGAAAACTTGACTCTGACACAGAATCGCCTGCATAATAAATGGTGACCAGGTATGAGTGGGATACCCCAGATGAGATGGCATACATTTGATAAAGAAATTTGGTAGAAAAAGAGCTGTGGGCAAGAAGTTGAACATAAGTCAACGGTGAGAGACGTAGAACTTAAAGTTGACAGTGCATGGGCTGCACTAGAGAGAACACAGCCAGCCAGTCCAGGAAGGTGATTATTCTCTGTTGTCTATCCAGCATTTATGAGGTTGCACCTGAATTACTTTGTCGAGTTTGGGGCTGCCTATCATAAGATGCTGAAGGAGCAAGAGGGTGAGGAAGCTGGGTTTCACCCACTTAGAGAAGATTATGGGGAAAATGTAACCATGCTGTGTTTAGCTAAACTAATTGGGTGGGCACAGAGCAGGTGGAGTCAAATTTCTCAGAGGCTTAAACAATGAAATTATGAGAGTCAGCAGTTAAAAATTTCAAAAAGTTAAGTACTGTCTAGTGATAAGAAAAAAGTCACCAGGAGTGGTCAAAGACTCAACTAGGTAGCAGAGAAGGGTTTTGCAATATTGTCCTTGGAGAGACATAAAATTTGACTGGACAAGAGCTGAGCAATGGACCTAAATTTGAACCTGGATAAGCTTTGACTTAAAGTTGCACTAGATTACCTTCTCAGGTATCTTCCAGCTAAAACCATTCTAGAAATGTAAATACAACAGTGTCCAAACATAATAATAATGTGAATCACAATGGGCTGTAGCCTTTACAGGTCAGGAGCATGTACAGAAGTAGCTTGATCTGTAAGATGTCCCAATTAGATATTTTTATGGGCAAGTGGTAGGGAGTCCATTGTATTAGAGAAAACTGGTTTTCATCATAAAACTTTATGATGATTTTTTCATTCCTGAGCTTCAGCTATGCTGTATCGTAAGGAAAGGAATCAGGACCTTGAACTTCTTTAGGTAGTCTATGGAAAGGTAAGAAAAGCCTGGCGGATGTATCTGTTGTATTTCCAGAGGACTGCACTGTTGAAATGAGATGGAGCCTTCTTTAACAGCTGAATTTCTGTAAGCACTGAAACAGTATGACCATTTATATTGAATGCTGAATCACTGCAGTCTAAATGAGAAATGACAAAAGCATGAATAACTGAGGCCAGGTCACTGCCTTCCAGGAAACACTCTTTTAGCCAGCTGGAAAGAAAGCTTTTTACTGATGGTTGCTGTTATGTAAGCGCTGAGAACCAGTGAATAATTTCATGTGCTTGCAAAGATTTAAGGCCAGAGTGAGCCATCAGATGCTACTGGCATTTGAACTGCTACTGGCAGTTTTCCTGACATACATAATTTGTTTGGGTTTTTTAGTTTGCTTTTTTTTNGGCATCATATATCTAATTGAAAATATTAGGAAAAGTATTAAAAAAATCCATCACAATGGTTGGCCTAATTTTTATCATCCACTCTTCAACATCAAATTTGAATTTGCCTAACTTAACTTTACAACATCGATTCTCTTATGTCTTTGTTGCATTTAAGAGCCTAGTAACATTCATATATGCCTTCTAAAGTTACTTCCTCAAGTCTTTTCTCAATCTTCTTTCCTTGAATCTTTCAATAGTTGACTATTTCTACAGTTCTCAAAAAAAAATCATAGCTTTTTTTGAACATTCTTCAACTTTAAAAATCCTTTGATTATGAATATGAGATTATCTCATCTACTGTTTGTATCTACTATCAGTTTTATTCCACATACTATGTTTGCAGAATTTAAATATCTCACTCACAGAAAAATGGTGTTCATAATTTCCATTTTTCAAGAGTCATGTCATCTATTTATGATAACATTTTAAGGGGGATTTGCACTGGATTTTTAATCTCAAATATTTTCTGTCTCACTAGATACCAGGTAGAAACCCCTTATTCTTTAAGTGTGAGTTCTTTTCCCCCCTGCTTTGACTCCGATTTCTGCTTAAAAAAAAAGAAAACAATTATGAAGGCAATTTCCAAAAAGGTTTTAACTCTAACTTTAGCATCTTTCCCATCTCATTTACTGAAATTTGAAAAAATATATGGAAATTTTCAACGTGCTTTTATAACCAACTATTTCAGTGTCTTTGAGATCTTTCCTGAAGAGGATCATTAATATCCTCCACACTCCAGGTGGAGCCTCAGTGAAAAAAAACTTGATGGCTATTTCTTGCCAGCAACTGTGCACTGACACTTGCCAACAATTGATGTGAAATGAATGAAATATTAATTAATTTAGCAGGTGTTGCTGGTGCTGTTATGCATCATGTTAATATTTTGACTGGATGACATACCCTCCAAAATGGCTACAAAATCTAAGTGAGCACTAATGTGGTGTGATGGGGTAAGGACCTCCTTAATCCAGCACTGCACAAGCTGGCTTCAGGGAGAGAAGGCAGGATGGTGCTGTACCTTGGCTGGTTAGGCTTTCCGAGAGGGGAGCTGATCAGCATGGCAGTGGAGCTGTACAGGTAAATCGTGCAGCTCTGGCACTGGAGAGTGTTCAGGTGGGGCTTTATTGACTCACCAACAATTAGGGATAAGTAAGGATGTAGTCTCTGCACAGGGTCTTATCAACCCAAATTTTAATACTATCAAAGTTGGATAAATTGGAAAGAGGTTTTTTTTTTCACACAATCAGTTTAATTTGTTAAATCCTCAGTCAGATATCTTAGGATTTCTGCTGAGACTTAAGACCAACTGATTAATTGGGTTTTAGTTATATCACTCTTCTTTATTATTTTTTATATTGACATTACCTTAGCTATTTTGAGGCTTCCTAGCATTTCATGAATATAGGTATGAATAGATACATATGCAATCTTTCTTATAATTTGATATCAATGAGCCACAAATTTTGCTAACCAGCATTTTTATGACTCTCTGATGAAAATGTTTTAGGCCTCCTGATTCAAAAATGTTTATCCTAAGTAGATGTTGTCTGACTTCTTCCTAAGGCTTATTAATAGCCAAGAAATTGCCTCCCTGTCCTCATATTGTATGAATGTAGCACTCTGCTTCTTTCCAAATATAGAGACACAGTATTTATTAAAAACTTCTGTTCTTTCCATCATTGACAATTTTACAATCTGCACTTGTTAATAAACCTTTCTATAATTTTTTTCCCCCAATACACTTTCAGTGTTTTTTTAGAACGTCTTTAATTCTGATAGCCTGTATAACTGCTGGTCTAAACTACTTTTGGCAATTCATAGCTCCTATTTTGTTCACGATTTCACATTTTTTTCCATATATTTTCCTTAAAATGTTATGCTTTTGTTCTTGCCAGTGAATGAAGACAAGATTCTAGCTCAGGTCATTCCCATTCTTAACAGTGATACCTGGAAACTCCAAAGGTTTGTATTAATTTCTTTGCCTGTCAGTATTTTTCCTTTTAATCAGTATTTTCATTAGTTTCTTCAGATTCTGAATATAAACTAGTTTGGAGTATTATGCATTTTCTTTATATATCTATGTTTGGGGCAGCGTTTGGTCCTATTGAATATGAGGTCATGATCTGAAGTTTCTAGGCAAATGCTAACTCCCAATACCATGATTATTCTGTTTTATCTGGCAGAATTAAGTCCAAAATTATCTTTCTTTTCTTTTTCTGTAATTCCTTGTGCATTATAAAATCATTGAGCATATTTCCAGGGATTGTTCAGAAGTTTTACACCAGCTGTATGAAATCAACTGTCTGCATTTCTCAAATTCAGGTTCCTGTAAGGGCTTGAGTTTTCTTGCACATAATCAGCAGATGCTTAGAAAGAAACACATTTTCATAATTCAGAGGCCAGTTAAGTCAGTGGCAGGTTCTCTTTGTAGGACACATTAAGTAGGACATTGATCTATGTGCCAGCATGATCCCTGGGTTTTGAATCACCAATGAAACTTAAACAGATAACAGTACTTTTAATGGAGAGTTCAGCTTCTATAATCCCTTTATCCACTATAACATTATAAAACAAATTTTGTGATTTTCATGTGCCATTTATGTGATGAATCTCAACAAATTGTGACAACATCAGTTGTATCAAATCTCTTCTTCACCACCAAGTGCTTATAATTCTCTTACAGTGTATCCATTCTTAAATGGAGTTCACAGTAATCACTTCCAAATACAGTTGCTGAGCACAAGCTTGTTTCCATATATGTTGCACAGAGCTGAAAATTAGGCATCTGGGTCACGTACTTTCCTCTTCATTATGCCCATCCAGATTGCCTTAGTGCTGAAAATGTCTAAAACCAGATCATGGAAAGAATCTCTTCATCATGTACATCTTCAAACATATTTAGAGTCAAGTCTAAATATGAAAGTCTCATATTTTTCTTGCTGTCAAGATCAGGGCTTTGCTTTCAAACCCAGAATCCATTGCATGTGCCTGGATTTCCCATTTCCTTTCCAAGTTTCCTGTTCTATTTAAAAAAAGAGTTCTGTTTTGTCTTTTATGGCTGAGTACCCATACTTCTCAGTGAATTTTCCCTTTTATTGGAGTAGCTTTGGTACAAACTTGAGGCTGTGAAAATAGTCTTGAAAGGAACAATTATCATTCTAGCCTATATATAGCATCTGACTCTACTTGTTGCTGAATACTTCTGTGAAACATTGTGAATCTACAGTTCTGGGGTAGTGTTAGCACCCTAATGCAGAATTAACACTTCAGCAGAGAGGCCTCCAAGCAGGACTTCTGATAGGATGAACTGCCCATGTGGGGTGGGATAAATGCTTATAAACCATTAACTACTGCAACCCACCTAAACTGGTGAAACAATTGGTTGATTTCCAGAGGACTGTGTTGAACAGCATGGAAGATTTTAGTGGGAGATCAAATCATCAACACAACTTTCTTGAAAGAGTATTGCCTGTACCACATTGAATCACACAGGAGTAAACTTGCAGCATACTTGTTGCTACTGATGACCCAGAAATCTAAAGACATTATCTGAAACGAAGACCCCAAACCAGTACTAACACTGAGAGGAGGTGACTTGCCACAGATAGTAATAATTTATTAAAAAGGGGAAATGGAAATCAATAGTTATGTTGCATTAAAGCACAGAAGATGGCACTGCAGACTAGATGCTTAAAATGTTCTGTTTCTTTTACCTTATAGCAATCACTGATGTCATGAAACCACAAGAATATCCTATTATTTCTCATTTCTAAGCCACTGTTCGTACAGAACTGAATACCCCTATTCTGTACTTTTAGTAGATGCAGTCCTGAAAGGCAGTGTCATCAATTCTGAAACCTGTGAAGTTCTGGCATGATGATTTTTGCTGTTTGCTGAAACTGAACAGCTATAAATACTTGTGAGATAGTAGCTCATTTAAATAAATTTCATACAAATGTTCTTATGACTTGCATTAATATTTTTTTCACTGTCCAGATCAATCTGAAGATGACTACAGTTTCTTTTAGCTGGATGACTTTTTTCTACAGGAAAATGACCAAAGGCTTCTTTGGAAATTAAAATTTGATTCAGCAATATTATTGATAAATAATAATCTAGAATAAGTTGCTGTTGAGCCCTGGAATGAAAGCTTATTCTTTAATATGATATTAAAAGTTAATTTCCTGAGGGTATGGAGGGAGAAGTTTACACAATCACTAAATGAAGAAATTATAAATTCACCACATGGAACCCCTCTAATGATAGCTTTAGTGCATTCATGTAAAATACCTTGATTAAAACAACCTCTGATGTTCAATGAACATAAGATTTAAATCCTGTCTTTTCTGCTGGCTATTTGACTAAAAGGGTCCTTGAATTAAATACTAATGGTGATAGGGAGAACTTTTAAAAATATAAATGCTCATTCTGTGACAGGTGGGTAAATAAAGTGCATAATATAAAGATAGGAAAGGTTGAGGAGTGTGATGGTATTGGAACCTCTTATCTTGCTGCTCTGAACTCATTTTGCCCTGGTACCAAATCTCTTAAACTCTCAGCTTACCATGGTGAAAAACCAATGATGGACAATTACAGGGAAAAGAGTAGTTCTTTGATTTTTAATACATTCCAATCTTCTGTAAATGTCATAATATAGAACAAAAATTTCAAGAATGTCTTAGTGTCATCAGCCCCTGCAGATTTCTCCTCCATCAGCATGACTTGTGTTCCTTTGGCAGAGAAGACAACACATTTTTATCCTCTCAAAATATGTTTTTTTCACACCCCACCTATAGCACTTGCACTCTCTGCTTCCCCCTGACTTGCACTCCTCTGCCACCCTCCATCTGTGCAGCCAGCACCCACAGCCTGGAGTTCCCTACTGCTGTGCCAGTTCCATGGCCATGCTGACTTCACTGTTCAGCAATGGAGGCAGTAGTCACACCACTTGAAGTTCATCTCTTTTTCATGATTCATTAATGCTTTTTGTCCTGAAGATCACAGGTCTCACTTTCTCAGTTGAAAGATGGATGCCACAAGCATCACTAGGTAATGGAAATCAGAATTGCTCTCAAAAGCCTCTTTGAAAGGTGAGGTGAAGAGGTTGAGAACCAATACAGTGACCTGAAGCATTTCAAGGCAATAATAAAACCCAGGAGAAAGCAATTGCACAAAAGTTGTGCAAGGACTTGACACCCTCCTTTTTCCATTACTGAAATTCTGCTCATTTTCTGCATGAGGTGATGTATTTATTGCTAACTATCTGTCAGACTGCAGCACAAAAATATCAGCCATAATTACATTCATGCTACCAGCCTTGACATTAAAGTTAATCTGAAAAACACTCATTTTCCTATAGTACCTTATGTAACCAGGACTCAGATGCAGCAATGGTTCACTGTCAGGTTTTATTCTACTGTGTTTCAGTGCAGAGAGTTACTTGACAGCTGTGAAAATGTTGGCTTGCCCTTTGTCTTACAAAGGGAAGTATTAGAAGAGCCTGACATTTGTCAAATGAAACTCTTATCGGTGTGACCTATTTTTAGGTACCCTTTGAAACCTTATGATAAATACCTGAAAACTAATGATCCTTCTGTTTCAGAAGAGAACATTTAGGGATGGCTTATTAGAAGAAATAGACACAGGCCTAGAGAGATTCTGGCAGGATATTGTGTTATGTTGTAAGCCTGAGATTCTACAAATTGGTTTTATTTTTAGAAATAGTTTAGAAAACCAAAAAAAAAGATGTTGTAGACTGGTCAGGTTGTAGACTGTGAACTGGGTGAGTGGGGAAAATCTTGCCCCACAACTCATTTTAGGTAAGTTTCTTGATGAATTTAAATTTAACTTCAATAGAAATAATTCATTATTTTAATTATACAAATATTTGACTGCAGACAGTCAACTCCTAGATTTTGGGAGCCTGTAGATTAGGTAGGAATCCAGCAGAGTGTTTCACAGAATACCTCTGAGGAGGAGGGTCATATAAATTATCATAGTAATTCAATTATAAGCATATTATAAAGATATACATAGAATATTGTGTCATTCTGGGGAATGAATAGTGTTGGATGTACAGTATTGTCCCTTTCTGTTACCTGAGACAATGGCACCTTGTATATAGCATGAACAGAGGAATGAGGATTTATTTTGTCAAAAGAAGTGGATTGCAGGGAGCAATTTACTAGGAGAGACTTCAGGTTTAGTGCTAGCACCAATACTCAGGGTGTCAGATTACTGTATGTACACTTGGGGAAGTTTGTCTTCAGAGAGCCCAAAACATATCAAATTGTGATCAGAAATCAGTGATCAGTTATATAGAGCAAACCAGAAGTGTATGGCATGCATGGTGTTGGTCACAGAATCATAGAATGGGTTGGGTTGGAAGGGACCTTAAAGATCATCCAGTTCAAACCCCCTGCCATGGACAGGGAGCTGCAGCACTTCAGGTGGGAATCCTGAGGGCAGAGCGGGGGGTGGGTCAGAGAATTGTGCAGTCAGGGAGATGTCTGATTGCTACACTGCAAATATCTAAGATGCATTTACACCTTTTGCATAAAAGCAAGGCATGGAAGTCAAGTTCTGGGATTCAATAAGACTTACATACAGAACATGTTACTTTTGGTAGGTCAGAACTTGCTCTTGACAGGAGATGGGGATCCTCTCCTGGTTTTGCTTCCTCTCAGGGGAATATTCTGCCTCACAAAAATCTACTAATGTGATTTGAAGAGGCTGCACAAAGTCGGCTGAGTGTCACCTTGGAGTTTACAGGTAAACCTGTAATGTACAAAGTATGAGAAATGTGACTACAAATAAGTAATAATTGTCCATAATTTAAAGAAAAACTGAAGTGTCTCACATTTGCAATGAGTATGATTTGTGATTCTCTCCAACCACTACAAGGCAGATGACAACAAACTTCAAAAATGTCTAGATGCACATTTACATTCTGACAGGTGCATTTTTCAGGGATAGATCAAAGGTAACCATGAAATGCCTCAAGGTTTCTCAGCTATTCAGGCAAGATTCAGCTCTGATGTCGAGGATGATGGAATAGTTTTCTAGGGAGGAATAAGTTTATGGAGGAGTTGCTGAAATTTTGAAGGAAGTGTATAGGATGGCAATGGATTGAGACACTTGGCTTCATATAGCTGAGGGCTGTCAAAATGTAGAGGTAAGGTTGGTGTTATGGTTATGATACAGAAAAAGGTCCTGCTCAGTGGGAGCAAGAAGGATCCTCGAAGGAAGGGCTAGGTTGCAAAAAAAAAAAAAAAAATTCTCCCTGGAGAAGGTTGTCATTTGAGCCACCAACAGGAATGTGTGGCAAAACCCATGGCTTAGTTTTAGAGCCAGGGTTAGAAGACAGGCAAAGCCTAGAGACCCAGCTGAAGTGTGGTTGGAAAGGAATTCCATAGGAAGGTGTAGGCTGCAGATCTTGCAAGCCCTTTTCCTATGAATTTCCTGCTTCAACATACTCTCTCTGGAACCAGGAATCACTTTCTTCTTTCTTTCTTCCTTCCTTCTTCCTTCAGCCATTCTTACTCATCTTCAGTGTTTCCTGGGCTTTTAGAAGGCAGAATATGGGGTGGTGCTTACCGATGCTCCCTACTGCTGTTCACAACCCTACTGTCATCCCCTGGTTACTCTGACCCATCCTGATGTAATAGCATCAAGAATGGAGAGAAGGCCATAACAAGAAGAAGGCCAGAACATCCTGTCTTTCTTTCTTTCACAAGACAGCTTCTACTTAGCTGTCTAATTTGTCTGTGCCTTGAGACAGCTCCCTTCTAGTCAGTTCAGACTGAGAAGTAAAATGTAGAAATAGCTGAGCTCGTTTTCAGCCAGACATTGGAAGAAGTCTGAGCATGGCAGTAAGGAGTCCCTGTGGGCCAATTTTTTCCTGTGCTTCAGATACTTGCTGTGTCTGAAAGATTGCAGCAAACAAATTAACCTTCTCGTATATGTATTCATTTTTGATTGTTCAAACTGTGATCCATACTCAGTGTGATCACACTTACACCAGGTCTATTTGCAATCTCAATTTAAAACATAAATTTATCAGCAAATTATGTCACATGCAAGTTCAAAATAATATTTGATCACAATTATTTCACAAAGTAGGTGCATCACCTCCTCTAGCTGTGATATGATGTGGTTTAAGCCATCAATAAATATCTGAGATTAATGAGTCAAAACACAGACTACAGAAAAGTCATTTGTCACCCCAGATGGCAATCTAATCAGCTGAAAAACTGACCAAGCAAACTTCCAGCACATGGAGACCTTATTAGAATGATTTTCAAAGTATGGCCTGAGGATACAGAGTTTTAAATAAAACTTTTTACAGAGTTTTAAATAAAACTCTTTTTTTTACAACCAGGTAATCTATTTAGGTTCCTCTGTGGATGCAGAAGGTACTTATTCTACTACAGACAAGCTGATGTAATAGTATAGGATCCTATGCCAATAAATGTGCCATGCTTAAAATAATTTTCTTCTCTCTTAATATAAAATACTGAATTTGTAACAGCTTGAGATTTTTTATTGTTTGCCTTTCAACAAATAGGCTACTGAAAATTCCAACAGAAGATTGCTTCAGAAAGATTTGCGTTGCTATCAGGTTGACTAAACAGTAAATGATACTCCTGAAAATGACCCAGGTTATCCAGAGTGCTTAGTTTCTACAATGGAAGAATTGTAGTCCCTTCAGGTGGGTTGGCTGGTTACATTTGGCTTACTCTGCAGGTGCATAAGACTGAAATAGAGCAAAGAGTCTGTCCCCAAGCAGTATTTGGTCTGGTGAAAGCATCTCCCATGTGGAGAGATGGCATTCATTCCATTCCACTGTGGCTATTACTACTGGTAGGACTGCTAGATTCTCAGAAACTGGGAGCATAGCTGATTTTAAATGACAGTGATACAGTCACAGTGATATTCTAAACCTCATCAGTATCTCAAAAAAGTCTAGCTAAAAAGTTTGTCAGACTCTTGAACTATTTCCATTTAAAAATAAGTAAAAGAAAGCTACACTGGAAACTTTTAGAAAGCAGGGCTATTTTTATAAAGCTTGTCAATTAATAGAAATTATTCACATAGTGTTAATTAGGGGTCTTCCCAGCACCAGAATAACTCTGAAATGGAATCTGAATCTCCTGTTCCAAGTGCTAAGATTGCAACAATGTGAACCTCCTCAACTTCCAAGGGGCTAGGGTTTCATCCTCAATACTGCTATACCTTCTAACAATAGTTTGGGGTTTTTTCTGCAGAGTATTTGAATTAAATTGTTAGCATTTTAAGCCATGGTTATTGTGCTGTATTCTAGATTAATTTCACTGAAGTAAGAGTAGCTTGGGATGAAAATTAACAGAAATACATATGTGGCTGGATAGTAATTTTGACAGCTGGTTGGAAACAAAAACACTTATCGCAAGAGTTGTCAGGATGATCTGCTATGCTTTTGGGGTTTTTTATGCACTGGATTTGTAGCTCCTCTAGGAAAGTTAAGTTTGAAATGACAAATGGACAGGACTGCAGTGCAGTTTTGTACTGTACCCAGATGATGGTACAGTCAGTAGCTCTGAGTGTACCTTGCAAGTGAGATTGACTGTGTACTGCCTGAAGAAAGAATGGGTGAAATTGCTATTGCTTCTAAATGTTCCTGGCCATCCTTCCAGGGTCAAACAGAACTAGCTCAGCTCTGTCTGCCCAGATAAAGGGGTATTACCCTTTATATACCCAACTATTAGTGGTTTATGAGCCATTTCAAGTTAGGATGGCCCAGGCTGTCAGTGAGTGCTGCTGCCACCACTGGTAGTGGAAAGCAGTTGCCATTGCTAGTACCGCTTTTATTAATGAAAAAAAAAATGTGCCTGGGAAATCCTGAACTACAGACTACTCTAAGATAAGAAGAGATGAACTACAGTACTACACAGTACTTTATGATATTCAAAAGTTTTAATTTATACTGTGTTGTATTGTGATGCCTGGCTTTGGCCCCTCTTATGACATAGATTANCCGGACGCGCTGTCAGCCAAGAGGGCTCTCAGCCCCAGCCGCACTCCTGGTTCTCTGCCATCCGGGAGGCGGCCCACTCTCGGCGCCGGTCTCGCCTGGAGAGCTAGCTGGGCGAGCCGAGCTCGGGTGGAAAAGGCGAGCCGCGTCATAGATTAAATTGCCTTTACATGTCACCTATATCACTTTCTGCCCTGGGGGTGACTCACGTGTGTGTCAGTCACCTGCTTAGCCTAAATGAAGTTACAGGTACAGGTACTACAAATTCACATTGCTTAACCCGCCTTAGAGAGCAAAGATTTTATAACCATTCTATATAACATGTTCCTGTGCTTATCTGTCATTAAGGCCAGAAGTTTATCTAACATCGTGTATCTCATTTACTAAATCTTAACCCGTTTAGATAACAGCCAAGTCTGGTGGGAATGTCAATAGCTGATCATCTTTAAAACAGTCTAATGCATATTGTAAAACTTAGACCCTGTGCAGTCTTGGAGAACTATATAATTTCAGTAAAAATCCTTAATTCAAGTGTTTTTACCTGTGACTAGTAATTCCTACTGTCTGCTCAATGCTGACATACTGTTTGTATGAAAAAAAAACCCCAAAAAACAAACCCAAAACCCCTCATGAAAAATTAAACCAGTAGGGAAGGTACAGATGAGAGGAAACAAAAGCTTTGACCTGGGAACACTAGTGCTTCTGCCAAGAAAAAGCATGGAGAAAAAGTGTGCATATTGTATTTTCTGGACTAATTGGATTTTTCAGGCTTTCCTCATTCTTTCCTCTAGGTATAACATTTTAGAGGTTTCATAATATGGGAAGTTCAAATGATGACACAGTTCTCTAGACGTGGCTCCACAAATGATACATAGAGCAGTTTACCTCTTCTGTTTACTAAGTATCACATGCCAGTCAATACAACCAAGAATAACTTAACTATTTTAACAGCACCAGCTGGTTAACTTAGTGATAAGTTTGTAACATGTTAATACCTGTTTGCAGTCTCCTGTCTACTCTGCCATTTTTCACTTGCTGTTTGGGCATTTCTCTCTTCTAAGAAAACATTTTGTACTTTATTTAATTTCATTTATTGCATACTGTTCAAACATTTCTCATTTTTGTCTTCTTTGAAGTATTCACAATCAAAACTTGTATCATGCAGTTCAGTATTGGAGCTGGGTTAGAAGTTTTAATTCAGTATTTTCCCCTAGTTTTCTAAAGAAGTGAAGCACTAGTAGGAATATTTGACCTTGTGGAGCATTTCAGTTCTGGCAGGGAGCTGATGGCTCCACTGAAACTTCTCGGGCCAGTTTCCCATGAGTCACATACCTCTGAATGCAGAGCTGGGGCAGAAGACAATGCTGCTCTCCCCTGCTCCCTTGGATGCACCGAGTTTACTGCAGCTCTGTGAGATCATTGCTTGGCTTTTAAAAATCTGTAATTATCTCCACCAAGAATAGCATTAACTTTAGAAAACCTCCTTCAGCCCATCCTTTGTCTGCAGTCAGCTGCTATAGACCTTTCTGTCCCACTGAATTAAATTAGCACATCCAAAAGCGGTGGCTCTCAAGTGATTGACAAAAATTCTGCCATTGCTCATAAGGGAAATAGGAGTAGAAAAAAGGCTAAAAGCAGCCTTCAGCGTCTGTATTTGTGAGACACGGAGACTGGACCAGATCCTCAGCTGTTACATGCTGTTATAACTCACTGAATATAAATATAATTGAGCTACACAAATGTTAAATCATTTGAGAACCTGGCCTGCAACAACAATTAAATATATCAAGGCTGAAGTAATTGGTCAACCATAAAACATTAATATAGTGGTTTACTTTAACTGTGGGCTGCTAACATGTACTAAGCAACTATAATTGTGTTCTTATTTAACCCTCATATCTCTGTCATCTATATAACTATTTTGTCAGACACTGTTAGGCAACAGAGGTAGCTGGGTTCAATTTTTGGGTCTGCCTGCGAGAAGCCCAGTAGAAAGACAACCATTCTAAAATTGTAGTTAACACCAGTTTTAGCATCCACCTCCAGTCTTGGCAAACTTTTACATTGCCTGAATCATGGTGCATTATCAGTACATTTGCAATTTCAGGCAAAGATTTTAAACAGCAGGATTAAATCAAGGATTAATTTTATCGTGCTGAAAACACTAAAATGTTAGCTTTAGGAACTGGAGATGAAGTGGCATGACTGCTTGGGATGCACTGTTAGCAGTGTGGGTTCACCAGAGGAAGCTCCTATGCTCTGCTAGACAATTATAACCCAAGTTAATTGTCCTTGTGAGGTGGAGATGGTGTGCTAAGCAAACCATTCTCTCATGTGCAAGGCATGGAGAGTTTGGGAAAGCTCTGCTTCCTCTTACAGTGCTGCTTCATTTTTGGATGGGGAATCAGGTGGTTTTGACTCCGGGGTGCTGACATCAGAGTCCCTGCCCACTGCTCACCTGTTCCAGGGTCAGTGAATGGTGGAGCCCTGTCTGCAGCCTGGACCATGGGAAGGCTGTTTCTGTTCCCAACAGTGGCAGCACTGGGATCTCTGCAGCACGCTGTATGTCTCCCTAAATGTGTGTGGCTCTAAGGTTAAGCACCAGCTGGGCCCTGAATTGCAAAGCTGCAGCCCAAGAAGGTACTGGTGAGCATCCCTGAGCTGTTGATGCCTGCTGTAGCAGTTCAGCTCCCCTGGAGCCCTCTCTGAATCTCTGTCCCGTGCCTCCCTTACCTTCCCAAAGCAGGTTGAAGCACTGACTCCATGTACTGTGGGCCTGTTGTTTCCCTTGTCTGTCTTTTACATGTAATTTCTATAATATATGCCTTCTCAGAGGACTCCTTTCTGCAGTTTCCAGGACTCTGAAGGGCATAAGGTTTTATAGCAAAAAGAATTTGATTTTCCTAAAGGATTTGGAAAAAACTGAAGATGTTTGGCATGCAAAGGTGGACAGAAATGGTCTAACCAGTGATTCCCCAGCTGTAGGGGAGACATGCAGAGGTGTTATGAAATTTTTAGCAAACTATCTGTTTTAGATGCAGAGATGTTGAAGGAATATGAATGCAGCCCTCAGAGAAGAGAGAAGCAAGAACTTTCTGGGGCCCAGAGCAAGCTGCAGGAGCTACAGTGGGGATTTCTGAGCAAGGAAGCTGTTGCCTGCTATTTTTTTTTTCTATTCAGAGAAGAGGGTCTGAGCAAAGGCTGTGTGTAAGTAAGACAATTTACACAGAGAATATATTTGTCTTCTTATTCTAAGAGTTTTGACTACAGTGAGTAATGAGTTGCATTTCTTTAAACATTATTAACCTCTGTGAATATATCAGTGATTATTTCTGGAAGTGGTTACTATGGAAGGTGTTGTGCAAGTGTTAGGTGAGTGTTTAGCATTGCATGTACCATTTTTGGCTCATTTCAGATGCACTGCTCCTTTGTTATAGGATTAGATTAGAATTAAAAACATTGGATTTTCATGTAACAGGACATTTTAAGTTTGAGAAAAGAGGTGAATCCCTTCTAAGCTGACCAAAAAACTTTTGTTGCAGATAAGCAGGAGCTGGAGACTTAGAAAGCAATGAGCTGTATCACATCCCAATTTCAAATTCCTTTCACATGTGTTGCAAGGAAGCATTATAGATACTGAAAGAGAAGTAATGAGAATCATTTGTACAATGATGCAAGCCTGTTTAGATCCTACTTGTCTAGTTATCTTTTCTTCCTGTCACATATCTGTAATGTAATGACACCCCTCCTGCTCTAAATATGTTACTTTAAACACTGTGGAAAGAACCAGTGAGAGCAACCATCTCTCCTATCTCATGTGATTTAGTCACCTGCAATACTCTCTCTGGTTCAGATCATTAATGGAATCTCACTGTTAGAAAATTGGGAAGAGTTGACTGGAATAGGAATTTTCAAAATGTTATCAGAAAGCAAGTTCTAATTCTTGTGCTTTGTTATTGTGGTCTGGAATGCCTTGAAAGCAAAAAAAGAAAGGCTGAAGCACGGCAATGAGAGCCCATGAGAGCTGCTGGTGGAGCAGGAATGCCAGGCAGGGGATGAGAGAGAGCCATGCTGCTGGCACTGGCACACAGCAGAAGGGCTCACGAGTCAGCAATGTCCTGTATGAAATCCAATAACCTGCTGGGTTAGACTGCTTAATATTTATGCAGTTGAATTATACTTGCTGTTCCTTTGGCAATTCAGAGGTTTGACTAAAAAGTGAGTGCAGAGGATCAGTCTTCAAAATTTTTGTGTTCTCTTAGAGTAAGCTTCTGGCATAACATTTTCTATTTACTAAGAGTTTTCTGCAATTTAACAATATATTAATTTCCTGAATCTGCTAATAGTGAAAAGCCTGCTGTCAAGAATTGTAGGAAGAAACATTATATTTTATTATCTCACCTCATCTACCTGCAGAAAAATAGAGATTTCAGGCACTCAATTTCTTCTTCAGCCTGTATATGTATATGTATATGTATATGTATATGTATATGTATATGTATATGTATATGTATATGTATATGTATATGTATATGTATATGTATATGTATATAGTTATTTTTAAGATTCTTAGTTTGCTGACAAATGGCCCCGTCCTGTTTGTGCACTTATAACATCCCTGTTTTAAGAAAGCTGCTCCTCTGTATCTCTGCTGCATGCTTTAAACTGTTCTGAATTTCTTCATAAGTATCATTTCCTCTAATTGGTCATTTCATTGTCTGAAAGATAGGCTGGCTTGGTTTATATATGCTAAAGGAAAAAAATACGTCTGGTGAGTGAGTCAATGTATGCCTGACTGGAAGTTCTTCAGTAGAAGACGTGTCCTTGGGAAATTAGTATTTGAAGTATTTGATTGGCTTTTTCCCTAACAATATGAATTTTTTGGCATTTCATGCATGAAGAACTGTGTTTCCCAGTATTTCTTACTACAAGTGATTTAAAAACTGTGGGAAACTCGTGTTTGAAATAGCATTTTTCATTTTATAGACAGACATTATTTTTACACAATTTCATTATTTTTTTACTTGTACATAAAATAGCATTTAACAGTGAAGTAGCTAAAATAAGTCTTTTATGTTTTTCATTGAACATTTTATAAATAGTCAACCTTACTCTGAGACCAGAGACACTGTAATACTTTGGCATAACATCACAGTAAGCACTACTATCTGTCATGAAATATAAACGAGTAATAATCAGAAAAACATCATGAGTAATACCTTGAATCCAACAATATTCTTTATTTTTGCTACTAAGCACATATTAAAATATTTTACAGCTTGCAATTAATTAGGAAGAAAATATTTTGATAAAATCATGTGTTCTAAATTAGAAATTAAAGTGCCAAAATATTTTGTAAGATGAACATTTATAATTTTGTTTCATCTCTCTTTAATAGCACTGATGGCCTTGGAAAAGTTGACCAGCTTAACATGAAACCAATACCATTAATAGACTTGTTTGTTAAAAGTCAATTCATTGAGTAAGCAATACAGATTTCAAATATCTTAAATAGAGAGGGCTGAAAACCATACTTTGTCTGTCTGCTGTGAATTTTTCATTACTAAAGACCTGCTCTTTCTTCTTACCTTTTTTTTTTCTTTAGCTAGCACTGGAAAGCTAAAAAGATGATAAATGGTCTTCTTCTCTTGGGGAAGTCTTACGCATGGCCAGATTTGGGGAATGCCCCACTGCAAGGCTCTGGGGAGTGCTCTCTTGCTTGCAAACAAGCATCACAGCTGTGTTAGGAAAATTTCCATTTAGTTTGCTGTGAGGCTAAGGGGAGCCACTCATTTAATGGGGTCCTAACCAAGTCTTATTAAGACAATCTGGCATTTGCTCTTCTTCCTTTTAACACCATTTAATATAAGGAAATCTTCAACTTTTCATGGATTAAAATTCCTTAGCTCTGAAATGTGTTTTATTTTGCTCACTACACATGAGATTTAAAGTTTCTTTCTGTGTGAACAGAAAATTTTACCAGGGTAATGGTAGCAGTAACATTTCTTATCCTTAGCATGGTTTGAAACTCTAGACTGCAGGAACCTGTGCCTTAGAGACAAGGAATTTCCTATGAGACTGTATTGGGTTTGCATGGCAAAGTTTTGGTAACAGGGTGGCAACAAGGAAGGCTTCTTTAAGAAGCTTCCAGAAGCTTCCCCATGTCCAAGAAATTCAATGCCAGCCACCTCCGAGATGGACCCACCACTGGCCAAGGGTGAGCCATCAGCAATGGTGGTAGCACCTTTTGGACAGTTATGAAGGGGAAGTAAATCCAGCACAGTAGCAGTTGGAAGAGATAAGTGAGAATATTGAGAGGAACAGCCCTGCAGACAGCAAGGTCAGTGCAGAAGGAGGGCAGGAGGTGCTCCAGGCACCAGAGCTGAGATTCCCCTGCAGCCCATGGTGAGACAGCTGTGCCCCTGCAGCCCATGGAGGTCCCTGGGGATGCAGAGATCCACCCACAGCCCATGGAGAACCACGGGGATGCAGAGATCCACCCACAGTCCATGGAGAAACACAGGGATGCAGAGATCCACCCACAGCCCGTGGAGAACCACGGGGATGCAGAGATCCACCTGCAGCCTGTGAGGACTCCTCACTGGAGCACGGGGATGCCCGAAGGAGAATGTGAGACCTTGCAGAAGGATCCTGACAGGACCTGTGGCCTATTGGAGAAGGGAGGACATGCTGGAAAAGGTTTGCTGGCAGGATTTGTGAAGTTGTGGGTGACCCACACTGGAGAAGGGAAGGAGTGGGGAGGATTCTGCTCCTGGGAAGGAAGGAGTGGCAGAGACCACGTGTGATGGACTGACAGCAGCCCCCATTCCCCATCCCCTGCACTGCTTGGGGAAAGAAGATACAGCAAATTGGGAGTGAAGTTAAGTCATTAACTTGACCCACGAGCCTTTGTTCTATTTTCTCTGCCCTGCCCAGCTGAGGAGGGCAGTGATAGAGCAGCTCTGGTGAACACCTGGTATCCAGTCAGGGTCAACCTAGCAGAGGGATATCAAAGGATAGGTGCTTATCACAAAGCTTTCTTTAATGTGATGAAGGAGCTAAGTGAAGAACTTGGTTGTTCATTTCCAGCAAGACATGAGGACCAGACAGGGGCCGTGTTCTCAGTGCTGTGTATTTATGCCACCCAGAAGAAATCAGATGTGATAGTGACAGAAAAAAAAGCAAAGCAGGGGGTGGGAATTCCAGTCAAGGTCTCCCAGGACCTGCTAGAGAAGGAGATCCCTGAGGAAATAAACATTGTGGTGCTCATTGTGGTGTTTTTTCCATATTGCCTTGGCTTTGCTCTGACAATAAAAGTCATTCTTGACAAATAAACTGGAAGCTTGTGGGCAAAATGATTGTCCATTTCTGAACCTAACTTGAACCATGTGGAACACTTACTGCTCAGGGTTCACATCCCACTTCAATGTAAATGTGGGAAGACAGCTGTAGAGCAAAAATTGATAAACAAGGGGGTAGGAGAAAGACTTGGACAAGAGGGGCAGTCTAATTAAAATAAAAGGAATGCAGTATAAACTGGTATGTTATCTACAGGCTACCCATTTGTGCTAGCCAATTTTTTAACGAATAACACATGCTTCCCTTTAGCAAGTAGGAAAACATGTCTTATTCTTAATTGAATTATACTCAGAGGATGTAGGAAAAAAGTGAGGTGGGGGAGGAACATGGTTTTAGGTTACAGGGGAAATACATTCAGAAAGGGTGCCTTACACATCCCACACATACACTTTGAAACAGCCTAAGACATTTGGAAAAGCTTCAGGTGCTACTATGTTCTCACAGCTGTGTCATAAACAGTTGTTAAACACCTTATTGGCCCTAATATTACATTGTCATAGGCAGCCCCCCTGCCCTCTGCACAAAGCCCTGGCTCTGGTCACACTCTGGTTACACATGCTGCTGGTGCTCTGGCTTGGAGTGGGGCTGAAAAGAAAAAGGCATGTATCAATACACACTTGTGAATTAGGGCTTTGCAAACCCATTAAGACACTCCCAGTGGCCTAATGGTATGGGGTAACAGGCCCATCACCCCTTATATAGGCTGGAAATGAAAATTGTTTTCTTTTAAATGGTTTTAAATTAAATATAGTTTATTTGGACTGCTCCTGCTTTGCTGTTATTTCTTAGTAGACTATTCCAAAGACAAATTTTGCCTTGAAGACTTGTATTTGATGTAAAATGAAATTTTACATCTCATTCCTTTTGGAGCAATTTTCTCCATCTCATTTCATGTTTCTTTTCATCATTACCCTTGTTCCTGGTGAAACATTTTTTTTTAAATGCAATCTACTTCCCAACCTCTAAGCAAAACCAATATAAAACCTTCAAAATTTTATTTCAAAACTTCATGAGGAAACCAGTTTTCTCCTGTGATAAAACTGTAACACAGAAATACAATCATTGTTGAAGAAATCTCTTTCATTCTACATTAACTTTTGTTAAGGATTCTGTAGAGGGCACCAGTAATATATCAAGAAACTGTGGCAAGAGAATAAAGAAATCCAGCTGACTGTTCCCTATCTTTTGAGTCGATTGGCAGCTACATGCAGAAAATAAACCCAGTGAAACACCAAGTACATGGAATAATATAAGTTAAATTTTTAAATAGTTCAGAAGCATGCTGAGATTTATTTTACAGACAAATATATTTGTGCTGCAGTTGGAAAAAGGAGATTAGCTGGTTGGAAACGATTAACCAAATAGGAATAGTTACTGAAAGAAAGGCAGGAGAGCCAACAGAGCAGGATGAGAGGGACCCACATGTGTCAGTAGCCAGATATGTCAGTAGCCAGGATGGGAATCCTGAGGGAGAGGCAGCAAGTAGCCAGCTGGCCTGGGAGAGGGGTACCCAGCAGAGGCTACACAGGGCAGCCAAAGATTTGCCTTCAAAGTTCTTCTCTGTGTTGTGGTACCACTGCTCCAGTCAAACACTTCTTCACTAACCATGTGTTAATAGCAAATGTAACTTTTCTGTATTTGCCTGTTTTGATAAGTTTAAAAAAAAAGAGATTTTGTTTTATTAGCTGCATTTATTTATGAAGTGTGAGCTTTCTTAATAGACAGAGTGGGAGGCAGGGGACTATTCCAACACACAGCTAATACAGGATCTCCTACCTCAGAGTAATATCAATTCTTTTTAAGAAAAAACAGACCCTAAGAGCAGTTTTTAGTTGTATTGTGACATAGCAGCTGTATAAATCATGGAGAAAATGAAATGGCAAAACTATCTCCTTGCTATATAAACGACTTTAATTTTTTTTTATTTCATGCCATATATTGTTTGCAATCAGAGACCTACTCATTTTTGTGCATTTAAGAAACCCATGACAGATACACTCATGTTACTTAACAAAAGTGCAAGACATATCAAATATGTGACTGAATATGAAATATATTTCTTTTTCGCCTGGAAAGAACTTAAAATAGATTTTAAATTTTATTTCTTTAAATTAAAAAATAGAGTGGCTGTTGTGAGCATATTTCACTTTGCAGTGTTCCTAATTCTACTTTTACTTATTTCTAAGCAGTCAATAATTTAATATGTGGTGACAAGTTTAATTTTTATTGATGATAACTGAATTTTAAGAAAGCTCTGAAAATTTGTGTTTGCATATATATATTTATTTGTTTTTGTTTTTTCTAAATTAGTATATAGTTGCCTTTTTTCAGGGTTAGAATTTTCATTATGATAGACCAATAATCGTCATGTGAAAGTTCAGTTGTTATGGTTATGGTAAAGTTTAGCTTTGAGAAGTATAAACATCATATTTCTGAATGGACCAAGTGTCTGAAGACAATAGAAGGGCACTTCAATCTTTTGATGCTTTAGTGGAAATCGCTGTGCTGCTGGTGGAAAGCCCAGCACTTCCTACAGCTGCCAATAGATGTTTTCCTGGCCTTTGCATAATCCTTACTCTTTGGGTGATTCTTGCATTTTCTAATTCTTACAAATTTTAAAAGTCAAATTTACCTCTATTACTGCTCTAAATCAAGTCAGGATCAAAACTCCTATTGTTCTCAAAGGTTCAAAAATTTCTTCAGGCTCTATTTTGCAACTATCTGATTTAATCTTGCACAGATTAATGTGAATTATTTTAACAGGCTTGAGAGGGTTTACAGCTCATCATTTTGATTTGAATAAACCTCAAAGTACAATAGGAATTTAATCTCAAACCTTAAGAACTGAACCAAGACTATGCATAATCCATTGTAAACCACATGTCAGCCTACTTTCTCTCCAAACCTCTCCTAGCATTGTGAGAGGATTTGGGAAGCTCAGCAAACCTTGAGCAGAATCTAGTTTCTTGGCTTGTGACCAAACCTCAAACCTTAGAAATTGATTTTCTTTTCCTTGCAAAGGTTTTACACAGTTGCCATTGCCCTGCAGTTGTGTTCAAGGCAATCTTTGCTTTTGTGTGCATGACTTCTGTGCTGCTTCTGAAGTGAAGAAAAGCCCTTCCCGCAGTGAGCAGAAAACTACCTCCTTCATGATTAGATATTTTCCCTAGAACAGTCTCTGTAAAACAGAACAAACTGTGGGGACAGATCTTTAAACATATAATGTGTATAAATCTCACTATAAAATCATTTTAAGTTTTATACCTTATCTTTATCTCTTCATCTATCACTTATGATGACTGCAAGTTGCCTTCAAGGTAGACTATATCTTTGTGTTCATGTAGTCCAAAACACAGCTGGAACATGATCCTGTGTGGGGCCTCTGGGTACCTCTGCAATATAAATAAATAGTAAAAATAATAATAGTAATAATAGTCTCTTGTACAATTTATGTGAACTATAGCTATGGAGCAAACCTTCCACGAACAAAGTTTCTTGGTGCCAGACTAGTTTTTGTTGGTCAGAAGTCTGCTCTGACTCTAACAGCTCACAATTGTGGGAGCAATTCCTCATGCCAGCCATCCCTCTTTGGGGCTGTAAATTCTCCTCTTTGAACCTTATAAATCCATTGACCTCTATAACTTGGCACTTTGCATCAGAGTAAATGACCCACCTGCTAATGAATTTATTGAAACAAAGCATACATTTTGCTGACATGACCCCACATTTTTCCAAATGCTGACTTAGAAATCTTTAGGGAAAGTCATCTGCTTAAAAAAAAAAAAAAAAAAAAAGCTTTCCAAACTAATTCCTTGGCTTTATTTAAACATTTAAAATATATGTTGAAGTGCTGTATGAAATAGTGCCAAAAAGTGAATAATAGTGGATATTATTTTTAAATGCTCATCTGTAACTACATCTCTCTAAACTTAAAATTTATGTTTCATGAGAGTTTTTTTTCAGGGAAGAATGCATTATATTTTAAAAAGAAATTAATGACCTTCGGTAAAAGTAGAGATGGCTGGCAACTCTGCTTTGTGTGTAGTAATAAAAATGGTTTATTGGCCTAACACAGTTAAATGCAGGAGCCAAATTATACTCAGGCTCGACTTCATATCTTGTGTGACTCTGGGGGCATCATTTCCTGACCTGGATTCCTCCCCTTCTACAATCCCACTTCTTTTTCTGCCTGAGAGCAAAGCTTAGATGAAGGAAAGTAAATAGCTTTTCTTTCATTTAGCTGTATTTGTTTTCCATTGGCTCCTTTAAAGCACCACCAGTAATATCCCCAGAGCTCCCAAATCCATTTATTTCCTATCTATTATCTGCCAACTTGAAGCCAAAGCTAATTCACCCCAGAGGGTTTAACTCCTGTCAGCTGCAGCATCGTGGGCATATCAGTGCCACTGTGTGTAGGTGAGAATCAATAGGCTCAGGAAGTGTAGAAGGGACATAACTGGGGGAAAACAGGGTTTAGAGGATGACCATGAAGAAATCAGAGGGACCTGGTATCTGGATTTGTCAGAGGAGCTTGTTTTGAAATAAAAAGGAATATTCCACAAGGAAAAAGGTATTGTAAAAACTGAGCTGCAGTTTAGTAGTTTTCTCTTTTGACTTACAACATTATTAAGAAGTAGGTTTCATCATCAGGTTACAGAAGGATTTTCTTGGTTCTGAAGGACTGAAACCCTAATTTTCAAAGTACACCTTAGCATCTTGAAGCTTCTCTTCCTCAGTGTCTTTCATGGAAATAATCCATGTGTACAGGCACTTCACTTTATGGACTCTAGACTGAACACTCACATAATGTCAAAAGTGACAGGAGCTAGTCAGAAAGATCCAAACCATATAGGTTATTCATAAAAGTGTAAAACCATCCCCAAAGGAAAAGTTATATGAAACATTTGCCATAACTCTGAGTGGTTACATAAGAGGAAAAATTTTGTTTGGAATGCTTGTGTTGTGATCCCTGATGAAATTTTTGGCAAAGTTTTGAGATATAGTTTATATTTCCACAGCCTCAAATTTAACTCATAACCTTTAGCAGTTCTCCTGACCATGCTGCTAGAGTCCTCATTAAAACTGTCTGCATGCTTTCATTATATTAATTTAAAAGGACTACAAGATCATCTGATCTTGTATGGCACTAATTTTTACTTCTTCTAAAAGTATAGATTTTATAAACTAATGCACTTCTGTGTTGGGGAAAAATAAACTGTGTGTTAACTGACACAGAAAAGGTCAATCTGATGCTACTCATATCTGAACTGTTCCTTTTGAAAGAAACTGAATGTTCGCAACAATCATAGGGAATCCTCAGGAGCTGAACTACACTGTCTGTACAGGGGAATGCAACTTGCATTGTCTTTGAAAATCTTGGATTTAGAAAACGACTTCCTCACAAATTTTCAAAATCAAGAAACTAGCATGACCCTTGAAATCAGCTTGGCACAAGAGCAAAGCACATACCATCTGGGCATCTGAGAAGCAGAATTCTCTGCATTGATTTTTAAAATTTCTTTATCTGTATGGATATAGTTTGTCCTATGTTCCCTCTTCAAACAGGAGGATTTCTTAGACAAAGGCAGAAAACAGTACAGTGAATGCAAGGCAGACAGTAGTATGCTTACAGCAAAATTATTTCTAACAGTTTTAAGGTGACTCTTTGAGGCTTGAAAGATGAAATTTGCCCATGTTATGAACACCAGGAAAATATATCAGTAAACCCATTCTTTCCAAGGCCAAGGAAAAAGGGATAAGTGGGCATAGGTACATCCTGTTGAATGGGGAGAGGGATGGGCTACCCTCAACACAAATCTCACTCAAGATCCAGTCCTTAGCCATCACTACACTACCATGAGAAAGACTGAACAACCCTTGAAGCTGTCAGACGTGTTTTCCTCCACATACTATGGTCCAGTCATCATCTCAAGTTCTCTCCAGTTAACTGAGCACCTGTGTTCCATAAACCCTCCTGACACTAACCCAGCCATATGCTACCAAAATGCCCGCATTGATGTGACGTGCTGACAGAGTTGGGGTCGTTCAGCCTGGAGAAGAGAAGGCTTCAGGAAAACCTCGGAGCACATAAGTGTGCTTAAACAGGGCCTACAAAAAAGCTGGAGAGGGGATTTCTGCAAGGTAGTGATAGGACAAGGGAGAATGGGTTTAAACTGAAAGAGGATGTATTTAGATTGGATATAAGGAAGAAATTCTTTACTGTGTGAGTTGTGAGGCACTGACACAGGTTGCCCAGAGAAGCTGTGGGTGTCCCATCCCTGAAAGTGTTCAAGCCCAGTCTGGATGGGGCTCTGAGCAACCTGGTCTAGTGCAAGCTGCCCTGGCCTATAGCATGGAGTGTTGGATTCTTAGATGATTTTTAAGTTCTTTTCCAACCCTATGATTCTATGGTATATTTTTACCATGTGGACTCTAGAACGTGTTTGCTCCACCAAAGTTAGACACTTAAGTGTGGTATCTAATTTAGGAAAATATATACCTTGGACTCCTTGGTGTCAAAGCAAGGGTGCACATTCTTTGTATATGTCCATGTATTCTATATATTTCACAAGCTGTTTATGTACTACAGGATTAGAACAATTATTAAAGGCAGAAGGGCTGAATTCAGATCAAGAACTGAAGAGTGGCACTCACAAGGAAGTCTTGGTAATGATATGCTGGGGTGCAAACTCACTTCCATCTATATGATATTCCTCCTCTTACATTCAAATTCATTCCCTATGAAAAGACACCTTTATGCTCACACTCTGTATGCACCAGCCTGCTTGCCTGTGCTTCCTCATTCTCAGTTTCTCAATAAATTGTGAATCTCTCACCTAGTTTCTATATCTGACAAAAGGGATGAGATCTCGAGCATTATTCCGTCCCCGTATATAATTTTTATGAAGGTAGGTGGGCAGAAAAAGAAAAGTGTTGCAATATCTTCTTCAGCTAAAGAATAGGTTACAACATAGATTTGCCCTTTTTTTGATATCAAAAAATGCATTCATGAAATAAGTTTTATAAATAATTAGCTTGGCAAAACTTCAGATGAATGTCTAGCATCCATGCATATTAAATTCTAGTTATCACCAGTAAATGGGCTGAAATTAATTAATTATTCCTTGTCTTTAAAAAATAGTCTACATGGAATTTTATGACTACGTATCATTTATTACTAAAAGCTTTTATCCAAATTTATCAAAACATTGAAAATGCAAAAATATTTATCTAAATGTTATCAAAATTGGCACAAAAAAACTTAGAAGTTCGGTGTAAAGGGGAATTGTCTACATTACTGAAAACAGGAGGATCAGGAAATATTTTAGTAACATTTCAGCCACCAACCAGATAGTATTAGCAATAATGTGTTTGGGTATGACTTTTTTTTTCCATGAATATTTGACAATCACCCACTTCTGCACATGCACAGATCTCACCCCTAACATTTAGACTCATCTTAATCAAAAACTGAAGAGCTTTTTGTCAAGTTTTTGATCTTTCTGATCTTTAATTCTTACCAGTCAACAAGGCGCTTCTTTACCGAAAGAAAAAAAAGTCTTGAAAATATTTTGAGCAGAAAAAGAGTTATTCATATGAAAACTGTATTCAAGTTTAAGTTAATTATGGAAAAGAAATAGATATTCTTGATGTCAAAGTCGTGCTCCAGATGAGGAGAGGATGGAACAAATGAGTGAGGATTAGCAATGTGACAGCTTTAGAAAACTGCTGCTGCTGTCACTGTCTTCTGCTCTGGCATGGGAGACATTTGAAATTATGACCGTGACCAGGGTTATGAGACTGAGAGGCTCAGATTCCTAAATTTGTGTGAAACAGGGTCATGTCTGGGATTCCATTACAACCCTGCACATGAGACAGGGAGCTGGTGAAAGTTTGGAACCTTTTAAAGAATGAGTTCTGGGCTACTTTAAAACTGAAATCTGCTTTGAGTCCTTAAAGTATTTGAACTGGTGTGTCACATGAAACTCTTTAAATGGTGTAAGAATTTAAATCTCTATAAGAGTTTAACATGTAGTTGGTAAAAGAAAAACTTCCTGTCCTAGGGCTTTGAAGAGGCAGAGGTGGGTACAATGCAAAGCCATTCATGAGACACTGTGACAGCATGGACATCTGAACTAGCACCAGAATTTGGGGTGACTATTTTGGTCTGGCTTCATGTCAAGATGGTGTCACTGAGATCATCTGATTTTTATGGAAGTGGTCCTCACAATATCCATTTATTCCCGTTCAAATTGTTGGACCTCTGTGCTGCACTAGATGTGACTGGTTACGGAAATCTGTCACATTGCTGAAGGGAGTGCTTGGGCATTGCTTTAGTTATTTCTATGAGACTGAATACAGAATTATTATTTACTTCTTCCACCACCAAGGAAAAAGTATATTTCCAAGCACTAAGTGCTCTCCTTTGCTCTCAGAGATTTGGTAACTGGAAGAAAATGTTTCTACATCTAAATCTGATAAGGATGAAGAGTATGTGGAACGGAAGAAGGAATTGCTTTGAGGAATAGGTTTAACAATTAATACCAGAGGGCTTCTTGCTGGAAAATGGGGAGCAATTCACTGAAATCAAAGCAGTTTATTGAAGCAAGAATTTGAACCCAGGATCTTACTTTTTTTTGGTGAATATGCAGGTCTAATCTGTACCAGATATTCTTGAGGACCCCTATTTGCAGCATGAACACTACAGACCATCTTCTAAACATTCCTGCCTGAACTGGGCTCCGTGGGCTGCATACTAATTGAAAGGCAGCTCTCATACAGGTGTGGATGCATTTTGCCTGAGGTAGAATGGAGCTATTTATGCACTTTACAAAGTGGAATAGTTTCTTCTCCCAAGCAACAGGACTCTCAGGGCAAAATGTCAGACACAGACGACCTACTGAACACAAGTTAACAAGATCTTGAACAATTTTCTGCAGAGGAGTGTGATGAACCCATTATAAGAAATGATGTGGGTCCTCTGTGGGCTCTCAGTGTTTCAACTGTATCATTATTTGTCATATTTACAGTATATGACAAATGAGCTAAGGGGAGAAAAACCTGGACTGGAAAGAGATTAGATCATCTGGGACAAAAAACTGCCAACACTGAGGCTTTACACCAAAAGAAAAATAATAATCATGCCTTACATAAAGCATATGTAATCTCTGCAGCTGCCTTGAAAAAATGCCCCCCTTCAGGACATTTCTTATCCTTTCTTCTACACACAGTTCCCCCATCTCATTTATCTTTGAAGTAAAGATGTATTTTCCATCTTTGTAGTCCTCTCCTGCAGAAAGCACTGTATGCATCATATGCAGAAACATGAGCAAACTGTGCTTTGAATCCCTTCCACCCTTTCAGAAATTATCAGGCCTCCAACCTATGAGAAGACATGTTTCTAATCACTTTTATTTCCATTGACCAAGCTCTTTTCCCAATAGCACTGTCACTTAATACTGAATACTAATGAAGCCTGACTTTGTTTGAAAGGTTTCTTATTCACCTTGTTTTATTTTTTTCATTCTTGAGGTGCATTTTTACTTCACCTTTGACATCTGTGTATGCAACCCCATACTAATGCAACCCATTTTAGAAAATTTTGTCCTTACATGGCTCTACTCAGACTTCCAGGTGCTGTTTTGCAGATATTCTGAATGATACAGAGGGTAGATGTGACCTGAACAAAACACATTTATGAGAACTAAATGGCAGAGAGTAATGTACAATATGTAAGTATTTAAAGTGTATACTACAGAATGAGACATTTTGCTGGCTGAATTCACATCATTTAACTTGTGGCAATGACCTCCATGTAACATATTTTTTGTGTGCACATAGACATTACATGGAAGGAAAAAAACATACTATAGGCAGCTCTAACCAAGACCCAGGTATTCAATGAAATTCAATTCCTGTTTTCTGTAGCACTCTTTTTACCACTGAATAGCTTTTCTATTATTTTTCCCTCCCTCCCAAGCTCTCATTCTTGCAGAGTTCAGTGCTGTGGTGTTGGTTCCTCTCCTGACACATCCATCCTACACTGACCATAAAGACCAAGAGGTTGACAGATAATGTCAGACAGCTTTCCATGGGAACACGGTTATGCAAGTACAGTTTGATCTCTGCAATGGTTCAGAACACTCAGATATACATTGTGCACTGCTGCTGAAAGTTTGTCTCCAGGCTACCAGTAGAGATATTTAAGGCACTGTGATGCTTAAACAGAAAAAATATGTCTTGTATTAATCATATTTGCACAACTGATCAGGAAAATTCATTTCTTATGTTTTCAGAATTAATTTTGTGGAGCAAAGTGAAGTAAGATTAACCTACAGACCTAAGCAAAACTATGGCTTCTTTGTTTCAGGCTGGAGAAAGGCCAAATCACATTATAGCATACTTTACTGGTAAGGTTATATATTAGGAAAGTCCCAAAAGGGTTTGAGAAGGAACTAGTATGTAACAGAGTTAGTGACTGGCTATACAGCTCTATCTTGTACTGTTTCCAGGTTCTTACATTATAAACCACACAGTTATCTGTTTCATTGACACTGTGATTCCAGATAGACACATATATCACACAGGCACTATGCTAATACTTTGACAAATGAAAGGGTCACTTTTTGCCCAGACAGGCCATGTATAGAGATGGGAGAAAATCTAGGTAAGACTCATGGACCACATCAGCTTCTATTTTTTTATTGTGCATTTACTTGCTTTTCTATTTTTGTTGTTGTTGCTGTTGTTGTTCTGTTTTTGTTATTTTGATTTTTTAAATCTTGTTCTCTAGGAATTTTTTTTCTCTATTTCACTGTCTTTCAATGTGATTAATCTAAACTTATTGAATACAAATTTTATCTAGACATATGGTTTCTAGCTAACAGTCCATTGTCTATTATATGTAAAGAATTGGGGAAAAATTTTAAAATATGCTCACATATTTACCCAGGATATTTTAGTTATTTAACCAATCTTTTCTGTGTTTACAGAGGTGTTGATAACTGCAGTGCCTACTGAAGTTAGTAGGACCTTTGCCTGCTCAGTATGTCTAGAAACTGGACTTTAATTAATTTAATTTTATTAATTATTAAACTTTCTATATGTTCACACAGCAGCATAAAATTCTATTGACTTCAGTTTTCTGGCCATTTTCAATTAGTGTAGAAAAATAACCATAACGAGGTGATGTGATAAGTAAGTTGTTGCTTTTACTGTAAATCCATACTCTACATCTCTTTTAACCCTAATTATGTTCTATTTCTTAAACAAAGTTTATTTTGCACATATATCCAAACAAGATGACATGTAGGAGTTTAAAAAATAGTTTCTTTAACTACACTTTCCAGTCAGAACGACTAACTAAACGTATGTCCTCACTGACAAATACAGCAATTCTACCTTCAAGCTGTCACCTGCCCTTTTCTGGAAAAGGCATAGGAAAAAGATGTTTCCTGCATACCCTGCCAGTCACAATGATATCAAAGGCATTGATTTTTTACACAATGAAGTCTGTGTGAAACTAGTGGAGACAATGTCTTAATTTCCTTAATAATTAGAAATCGATGCAATTTTGTATTCATTTAGAAAGTGGAAGAGAAACTTCAAGGTCTTTACTTCATGTCACCATCACGTGGTAATACACTTTCTTTACATTTACACAACATAGCCATTTGATTATTTTAATATCAAGGGACTAAGACAAAAAATTTTGGACTACTGACCTGCATATATTTTGTTTATATTTTATTTAGAATTTCCTTCTTCCTCTTCATATCAGTACAATTCTACCTTAGCCCCACTGTGCCTAGCCTCATTCATAATAAGCATAAGCAGTTTTTTGGAAGTAAAAGGCATGTGTATACATTACTATTGGATTTTCTAATCATTGCAAGGTTCCCTTTTTGTCAGAAATAGGTGGAACTACTGCAACTCAATTCTGATTCTTATTTTGAGCATATGGAAGCCTGAATATATTTGTTTTTGTTTATTCCATAACTAATTTCAGGAAGGCTGAGTCCCACAAAGCATTGAATCTCTATCACTTGCAATGAAATCAGGAGCTAGCAGTTGGTTGGGATCCCTTATTTTTACCTTGTCCTTGAGAATCAGCCAAATGACTTGCAGTGCAAGTTTCCAGAATTAAAAACCAAACCACAAGAACAACAACAACAAAATCTACAAAAACCCCAAGACTGCAGCCATCCATCTCAATGGATATTTTTCATATCCAAACAATAAAAACATCAGGCTTAAGTATCAGACTTAAAGCTGTCGACTTACTGGCCAAAAGAGATGTTAGTGTTTCACATAATCTAATGTATACATTTAGACAGTTTCATGGTTCACTCAGTTCCTGCAGTTCCTTTTTCATTTGGGATCCATTCCAGTGCCTGTCACAGAGACCCTGATTCTCTCTTTGGCTGTGAAGGCTCCACAGCAGCATATCCTGGATTGTGTTGAACCTCAGGATGCTCATGCAAGTCTGGGTGATCCAGGAATGAAAAATCTCTGAAACTCTAAAAGTATAATCTACTTTTAAGGCCAATAAATTGGCTGTAGGAAAGACCTCAAGAAGGTACTATTAATGATAAGTTTAAAAGCCTCCCTTCTCAGCATTTTCAAACCAACATAAACATGTATTCTGCTTTATTTCTCAGTATTATAAAACTTTAACAACACTGAACTGTAAAAATAACTAAATCCATCTTTTTCTTTCCTCTCCAGAGTACTTCCAAATCCTTCTGTTAAATTTCTACACTCTGTCACAGATATATTTTTATATTTCTCTGTCATTTCTCTGTCTCAGCTCTGTGGAAAAAAGAAATGATCCAATTACATTGAGGAGAGGATTTCTAATAAAAAATTATAAAGAAATAGTAAGTGCTGTCACCTTCGCTATCTCTTTTTCCTTTCTTTCCCCCTTCTCTGTTGTTGGAAAGAAATGCTTACATTGACATGAACACTTTTGTGTGTAAATATAGGCAAAGAAAGGCAAAGAAAGATTTTATACTGATTCCTGTAAAATCCATTACTGGATCAGATGTGGTAGTAGTTGTATCTGGGCAGAGTTTTCCTCAGATTGTTCTCTTGGAGCAGACATGGGATTCATCCAAAATGGGATTTGGGCCCAGAACTCCCAGGGGAGCAGAGGCACTGATGGGAAGGACTGCTCTAGCAGCTGCCAGCTCCTCCACCCCCAGGCAGCTGAGCTCCCTTTCCCCTGGCCATTCCTGTGCCTGAGAAGGTTTGGAAAAAGAGAAGAGTCAATGCAAAAATAAATGCAGTGTTTAGTTTCAAACTGCATTAACATCTGGATACATCTGAATATGATTACTGGATGGGATATTGCATGTTTCTTGGCATTATACTTTCCCTGCTCCCAGTGTTTTTCTGCTCCTCGTCACTCACTGGCGGATCCCTTGATGCACAGGTAAATGCAATCACACTTGCATATTTGACTTTTCTGCCAGTGTTAGAAGACAGGAATAATCATTCTTATTTTCACATATGAGTCAATGGGTTTGAGCTTTTTGCAGTGTTATTCTGGTGTTTTATCTTTTCCTGTGGAGCTTTCCCGTCCCACCGCCTGTCCATCAGAATGTCTTCCTGACTTATTTTTTACATCAAAATTCTGTTCTTCTGCGAGGCTTCTATAAAGCTCAGAAAGGACTTTATAGTGAATGTGCTACATATCAAACTTTATTAGTTCCTTTCTGATGATTAACAGAATGAATTTTTATATACAGCTGACAAATGCAACTTTGCATTGATTTAATTTATGAATTTTAAAAGCCATTGCCGTTGTTAAAAGTACATGAAATAAATAAATTGAATTATTAATATTTTTGTCCTTCACTTTACACACTGACTAAAAGAGTTTCTGATTTTTTATGAAGGGACTCTTGGATAGTTTTTTAACAGGTTTTTCTGCCCCTTGACAGTTTCACTTGGTCATTTCAAGAGAGGCCTTAAAGTTTCACTGTTAAACCTAACTTTTTGAAGTGATACTGCAATGAAAACATGGGAATGAAACCAATGGGAATACTCTAGAAATTACCCTATAAGCAATTTGCTGATCAAATAAAAAAACGTTTTCTGGCAAGAGATGGATTGTACTTAGTCTCTCTTGAGAGGAGAAGCTGTAATTCCTGTTCCAATCACAACTTTCATAATTTCAAAACTGTTCAAAACTTGATGAGAAATGTAGCTCAGTTGTTCTTTAACTTTAATAATGGGTATATTTATACACAGAAAAGTTCTTTATTTCATTTTAATCCAATACTGCCAATTTTGGGGACCAATGTAGGATCCTTTTGTGTTCCTCTGTAGTTTAACAAAAAAAAAAAAAAATAGGTGGTCATTCAGGACTGCATTTTTAACTTTCATGTAATAGACAATGTTTAAATCTATGTTAAGTTTCCACCTTTTTGTCTGGGGCACATTTATTCTGTACAATAAGTACATATTGCAAGCAGAGGAAAATTAATTGATTCTAAGGTAAAAGACACAAACCCAATAGTCATCAGACCCAGCGGCTAAGAGTGAATCATAACAGGCAGAACAAGGTTAATGCACAGAATGTAATGAATTCTCTTATAGGCAGTTGTAAGTAGGATACACTGAGGGGCTGTATACTCTTGCTGTATATACTAGTCTGGGTGATTGAAATTCCTGCTCTAAGTTCTTATATATAAATGTTTAGTTACTTATCAGCAGAATGAAAAAGGTCTGGGTTTTGGTGACATCTGAAATAAAAAGCAGCTGCCTGGTGTTTCGGGATCTGCCTTTCACTAGCCAGTTTATAACCACTGCCTCACTTCTTCAAGGCTCAGAAGTTTTTGTATCCCCAAGGGCATCCAGAAATTAAATTTGTCTGTTAAAAACATTGTGCACTTTAAAAGTATACAGATAAAATGCTTTGTATTTTTTCCTTACCTGCTTGCTTTTCTGTTTTTCATTCAAGATCTCATAGAACTGTGGTAGAACAAGTGTTTTAATTAGTGTAATTTGCATGTACCTCCTTGAAAGTGAAGTACACTCCCAAAATTTTTGAGTGCTCATCTGATTTATAGGTTCATAAGTTAAATATGATAAATTAAGCACTTTTTAAAATTAAGCTTTTATATTTTAGTAGTTGCTCTACAGTGAGTTCTCTGCACAGATATCCTCTGCTGTGAGACTGCTCTTTGCTACATTGGAACAACACTTGACTGTGTGTACATTATACACAGCAAATCACATCCTTATTTCTTTGGTGAGCTCAGGGGAGGAATAGTTTTGCACATATTTCCACTGGACCTGCAAATGTCATATATGTCTTGAGTAGGTGTTAAGCCATGTTTGCATTCATGAACCCGCTGGAAAATTTAGGACTTCAGTTGTTTTGTGCACTTTGAGGGAGACCATCTTTGATTAAAAAAGTAGGTGTTAAATTAACAAAATAAACTTCAATTTTCATGTCTGTGCTCTTTTCAACTTACTAATTTCTTGTTCTCTCTGCTTTTTCTAAATTCCAGCCCTTAGTCTTTACAAAGTGATGGCTTTAATTTCCTTCATATTTTATAGGAAGGAATGAGATGCTCTAATGCTGTGAGAAGGGAACCCAAAAATCCACCCAAACCCAGTTTATATGGGTTTTGCATCTTTTTAATGAGGAAAAAAGGAAATAGACAACGTTTTGTTTTTTGTTTTTTAAAGGTGTTCATTAAGCACAAAGTAAATTAAAAAAAAATCAATAATCTCACTGGAAGTGGCAAACTTGAGGCTGTCTGCTAGAATAGAGTTCTCGTAAAAAAGGTTTTCTTGAAGACACTTCCTTGCTTCTTAATGCAACCATTGCCAACACTATAATCTCTTTCAGTGCCTTCTACCCTGATACTTGTGTGTGTCGTAGTATGTAACGAGATACAACAATGTAATTAGAACACCTTCATTTTTTTCTTGCTCCTAAAGGTACTGTGAAAGGAGAGAGTGATCTGGGAATTTGGTTGTTACACTTAACAGTCAGTAGCAGCTCTTCACCTTTCTGTAAAGCAGCCTAGTCCTTGGACCTTGAAGGACTCCTCACCTGCACAGCTTGTGACACAAGACTCATCATTTTCCTGATGAGTCTATTCTTTAACAGTTTATCTGGAAATGTGATCCTTGGGAATATTTTCCCAGGACTGATTTGCCTCGAGTCAATTATTTTGAAGCAAGGAGACAAAGTGAATGAAGGGATGAAAACTCATGCTGTTGCCAGAAGAAAGTAATCTTCAAATTATACAGCTGTGTCTAGTGATGACACTAATGAGCTTCTTAAAAATGCAGATAGCTGCTCATGCAATGATTAGCTTGTGTTATTGATGCACTAATATTGAATTCAAAAATATAACACAGTCTGAGTCTTTCACATCATTTCTTGATGCACATTTCCAAGTTTCAAGGTAATTAAAAGTGAAGATGAGACTGTGTTTAAAATAGAATTTCTTGGTTGGAAACAGACACAGCCTTCCATGTTTCCCAAATGAAACTGTGATTATGGACATAACATAGGAAAGGTTTTAAAACCAACAAGTTTCTAGGCAGTGTTATAGCTTCCTCGTTTATTGGATATTGCCTATGTACAAATGACAATGAAAAGTGAAGTCTGCAATTATTTGTCATGCCTATAACAGCTACTCTATTTGCTGTCAGATTGCATTGTATGCATTGTGCATCTTTTAACAGCACTTAGACATGCTGACATAAAATACAAAGATGATCCCATTACATTTCCTGCAACTGCATCTCATTTTGCTAATGCAAACAAATTAAGGGTGTCTATCACCCTGTACATGAGACAGAACACAGATAGCATTTTAAATCCCTTGAATTTTGTAGTGTACACCACTTAAATACAGAAGCAGCCCTACTTGTAAACAATTGACATGTAGCTCATAAACTAGTCTAGTCAATATGAAAATGCAACCCTGTAGTGCATACTGAAATTATCCCTTCTTACTGTTATTTCTTAGTTGCAATATTATTTATTTGTAGCAATTTGCTTTTGGTAACTTATTTACAAGGGACAGTTTAAATATACAGCACTAGTGCTTATCTTCATCCACAAATCTCTTTCCATGGTCAACAAACCCTGGAAAATCCAGTCAACCTTTACAGAAGTTAGGGTGCTAGAGGACAGTTTTCCAGGGGGATGTTATTTTTTCATATGTCACAGGTTTATATGAAATAGAAGAATCTCAGAGGGCAAAGGAGACTCATATTGACATTGCCAGGAGCAGCCAAATGGAGTGGCAAAATCTTAGCACTGTAAGCTGAGTTTCATTAGATTTAGAGTTGCAGTTGAAATCCATATTCTGTGGTGGGACACATTATGCAAGACTTCACTGAAGCAGTTTTTCTCTAGAAACAAAACAAGACCTGAGCTATATAAAGTGCTTCTGTTTCCACCTTGTGCCTCCTTGCTGTACTGGAGGATATTGCCTGTTAGTTTCCTGGGGTTGTTATCATTCTCATTCCCACCTCATGGCTATGACCACTGAACTGGAGTGTTCACCTTGTTATCCACACTGGGGCTGAGATGCCCAGCCCAAGCTTTTCTCAGCACACACCTGGCACCCCTCAGGATGAGCATGGTTTGGGGTACAAGGTACAGACTCTTCACATCTATCAAGCTGCACTCCTTTTCCTAGCAACATTTTTGTATTAGTGGTGAATGGCTGTGGATGGACAGTCCTGCTGATTTCCCAGGTCACTGCTGCCTTCCTGGCACATCTTCACAAGAGAAAAAGAAAAGGAGAGTAGGAACAAATGCCCCAAAGTGCTTTTTACACAATAGTGGGGCTGAGAGCCATGGAAGTCTCCATGAGTGGCAGTTGCTGTGACCTTATTCAGCTGCTCTTAATAATTTTGCACCAAATGCTGGAAGATTTTAATCATGATAGGTTGGGAGAGCTTGTTCCCCTGTTTGTCTTTGTTCTTCAAACTGTCCGTTTAAATGGAGCTAATAATCTACAAGACTTTTGCATAGAAAGCAGTCATTAGACACTCTATGACAGGTTCAGTTTTTTAGCTGAACAGGTGTTTACGCTTTTCCTGTGATTTCCATGGGAAGTGTATGGCTCTCTATTTTATTTGCCTTTGAAGAGGAAACTGAATTACCTTAGTGTCAAACAGCTCAACTGTTCTGTTTTACTTTTTTGTTTTCATCTTTATTTTTGTTGCCATTAACATGGTTACATATGGGTAACCGTATGGTGGGATACAAGTATCAGATGGTTGCCCAGAAGTCTGGCATCTGCAGAAATTATTTTATTTCCAAATGGGAAACTAAATCTTTAGCAAATGAGTAATTATGGAATACCTGGAAATCATAGTTGGACAAATAACCCAATGCTTCTCCCCGTTACAGATCACACCAAACTCACTCAGATATTTTGAGAGGTGATGTGTTACTCAGCCTGTGCAAGAATATCAGGAGTTCACTGCATAGAAATTTCTGGGTCTGTGAAAAAAAGAGTATTAGAAACATATTATAGTTGAGTTGACTTCTCAGTGTTACTTCTGTGCCATAGAGTCATAGTCATAACCAATAGCCCCAAGAGACCCCAGCCCAACAATAAAGACATTGTTATAATAAACACAGCACAGATGCTCAGAGCTGTTTGCCATGTACACAGTGGTATATTCTCTAGTCAAAAATTTTTCTGCTACCAGATTGATTTTTTTTCAATATTTCGTGCTTATTTGCAGTATCTCTTTCCTCCTTTTCTTCAATTCTTCAATCCTTTCTTCAATTTTTTTCCTCCTTTTCTTCAATTCTTCTTTCTAATATTTGTCCTATATTTTTCAGTTTTTACCAACATAATAATGGCAATAAAATGATTCATTACCTCTACTCAGACTCCCTTCTGTACAATTCCTCCTCAATAATTATTCCTCTTCATTTTTTGGCCAAGGATTAAGAAATGTTTAGTTCTTTTATTTCTATAATAAACTCTCATCATTCAGTCTATCTTTGCTGCAGGAATGTTTTCTCTTTAGCAGCAGCTTCAGCACTAGAAATAAACCCAAATGAATAGAGAGAACCCAAAAACCTTTATGGATCCCAGGCCAAGAGCAGATTTGGGGAGATGCATGAGGTATTGCTTTTCTAGAGAGAACATTTTTCACTCCTTTAGGTAGAGTATTTCCAATTCTCTGCAGATGTGATTCTCTAGTGACCAAGACACAGAAGAGAGGGATTTGTACAGTTTTGTACTGCACAGTTTTGGTGACACCTCTCTATATTACTCTCACCATTATAATCAGATGTGCCATACAGGAAATCTGCTTTGCTGTAATACATAGTACTGAAGAAGGGAAAAAATATTAATAGTTCTGATAGAAAACTGTCCTCAGAGTGTTTATAATGCCAAGTCTGACTTGATGTTTTCAGACTTGATACAAACTGTGTTCTCCCCAGCCACAATATCTGGATGAAATTATCCTATTTTCAGAAACTTACAGTGCTATCTACCTTTAAATAATATTGGAAAAACTGTCCTAACTTGAAAGGTCTGCTGTATGTATGATGTCAAAGCTGTTCACCCCTTGGGGTGTCAGGATGGAGGCCACCAGGTCTCCCCAGGCCCAGCCCCACCACCAGGAGAGCTGGCTGCCCTGGACACTAAGAAGTGTTGAAATTAATCATCTTGGATGGTTCTCACAGTAGCTCTGGGTCCTGACTGTCCTGGGGCCCCAGCCCCAGAATAGAACTTCCACTCCATAGTCAAGGATCTGAAAAGTCAATTGCAAAACTTTCAAACTTGCCTGGTGAAAACAGGGCTCAAGAGTCATTGACACAAGAAGTTGCTCCTAGAAAGTTTTGCATTTAAAAAAAAAGCAAAGCCCAGGGTAAAACTTGTTGCTGGGGTTTTTTTTCTAGCGTGCTATGAGATATCAAGAAATGTGCATATAAAGCTTTCTCCAATGTATAGTAGTGTGCACTTTTTGCATCTTAATGTTGGACTGGAAATGGTCAAAATTAAAATAATTTGGAAGACCTCGATCAAGCTTCATCTTATACTTTGTTATCTTATACAACATAAAGATGATCTTGAATTCTCTGTTGATATCTGTTTTATGATCAACTACTACAGGAAAGACTGATAATAAAAACATCCCTCTAGAGTATTATTTTTCATTATAACAAAATATTATTTTCTAATGAAAACATCAGTCTGATCAAACCAAATGTCAGATCTAAAATCAAATTCTTTTTCTGTTACAAGAATTGAGAAAAAATTGTGGAGGATTCTTGTTCAGGAGATGAATCTTTCAGGCTTTTTAAAAATTTCATTGTCTGAATTTGATCTAGTTGAAGAGGAGAGTTGAAATGTTACTACATCTACCTGTGCCAGATTACCATTTTCTGCAGCAGTGAAGCAGTGCAAAGGCTGAGAATTCATGCAGCAAGAGAGGTTCCATGGGGTGCAGAAATATGTTGCAAAGCTGATAGCATAGGGTTAACATATCATGGGAACTGCATACAATAGATTCAGGGGGGTGTAAAGGAAGATTGGGCCTGGTAGGCTTGGGAAAGGGAACTAGGCCCTGGGAACGAATATTGAGCTTTGTTTTTTTTTCTAGATCATGTGAAGCTACACCTGCGTAATCATCATATGATAAATGATATGATTGTTAAATGTAACGATTGTTTGGTAATTGAATATGATTATTGTTTAATCGTAATAAGAATCATGAGAAACGATGTAATCGTAACAAGAATCATGAGAAAGAATATTTGGGGGGGCCTAATGAAAATTACAGGAATATATGCTTGGATAAGATCTATATATATATAGTATACAATAGAACAATATGGGTTTAATAATTAATACATAGTTATATAATGAAAAGGGTATAAAAACATGTTCCTCTCAGATCCATGGCGGAGTCAGATTTGGGTCTGCAACCCTGATTCCCAGAGCTCTTCAATAAAGCACCTGCATATAATCATTCTGTGATTATGTGTTTTCAACACTATCAAGGCTAAAGTTGAAAGCAGAGGGCTTTACATGTGAAGGAGATCATGACGGATCAGAAGCTGAACTCTGACTTGACAGAGTGGTATCCTTCCAAAAACAACAAAGGTAAATGTCACTCAGAGCAAATTAACAGGAATATTAAATGCAAGACATAGGAGGCAATCAGCTGTCTGCTCAGCACTGATCAGTTGTTTGCTGGAGTCCACCAGTGTGCTAAACCACCATATTTAAAGAGTGATGTAAGAGATCTGAGAAAATGAAACACCGTAAAAAAAAAAACACTAAGAAAAAAAGAAAACACTGTAGGGCATTTAAAAATGTGGCCTGTAAAACGTTGAATGAACTGGGCTTGCTTAATACATAGAGGAAAAGACTATGGCAGAACATGTTTATAATTTTGTAATGTTTAAAATGTTGGTCAGATAATCAAGTCAGCTAATGGGCAAAAAGGGTATAACCGCAGCAATGCAAATTCAATTTTGTATGTGTATATATATATATGAGCTGCCTCACTCTGTCAGGGACTCTGTTGGTAAAAAGGGAGTGAAGGAAAAAGAGAGGGGAAAAAAAAAATAAACCAAGGATGGAAGGCTGCAAGTTCTGTATCTTACCAGGTGGTAACAAAAAAAGCCTTATTATACAGCATTCTTCAGATCCTAAAGGACTGACTAAAGAATATTGTTATGCCAGGCCTAACATAGATTTAGGCCTGCATCTTGCTCCTGCTGCCTCTCCACAGTTCTTCTGGAGCACACAAGAGGAGCAGCTGGAAGCTGACTGACCTCTTTATTTGAACCAATGCTATTTTAATTGAATCCTAATAGCTCCCCTACTTTTTTGGCAGCTGTCTACATATCCCCCTCCTCCCATGCCCAGTTTTTTTTCTATTGGCCAAGCAGAATTTTTTTTTCTTAGAAAAAAAAAAATTGGGATGCAGCAGTCAGAATTCAGCTTTTCTTCCTTACCTCTCTGCTCTACACTAGAAGGGTTGAAGGTCTGGCCTTCCAGTCTCAGTTCTGGCATAAAATTGAAATCAAATCCGTAGTGCACCAAGTATTCGGTAAAAAGAAGTGCACAGCATTATTTCACACCTTTGTCCAGAACATGCAGCTGGGAACTTATTAGGAGATTCGGGGATCTGGTTACTTGAGGCTAATTTGTTTATGTGTTCCTTTTAAGAATCAGAGCAGAACTGTGCTATACCATGAGCCAGAGGGCCAGGCAGAGGCCCTATCATTAGCCATTAATCAATTATTTTCCCTCCTGAAATGTGACAGGTAGACACCTATGACAGATCTATGTGCCTGCCTTAGTGTTTTAGCCTCACAGTTCAGGGTAAGGAGTGCTGATTTTCCATATTTCAACACGATTAACATTTTTTTCCTCCTGAACAGCAGTGATTAAAAAAATCCTTCCTAGCAAGAAGGTGGACACTATATGAAATACTTAATATTTGCTAAACTGAGAAAGAATATAATTCTTAGTTGGTTTAACTGTAAATGAGTTATAGAGTGGAATTCTCTACACAAGGTACACTTTTATCTTTCTTTATTATTGGACTTCTCTCTGTTAACCACTGCACATGACAAAGCTGTTTTTATAGAAGCCGTGGAGCTGGAGTTAAGTTCTGATGATGGCACTGCAAGTGGAAGGTTTCCACACTACTGTGTGCATTATTAGTGTGCTCCCAGTGATGTGAAGCTGCGTGGCAGCGAGCCAGCAGCACCGGGTGTGCTTGGTGGCATTCCTGACTGCTGCTGCTGCTACCCATCAGTGCTGATGGTGGCATTCACATTTAACACTGCTGCTGATGAAAGTACCTGCAATTACTACAACTGCTGATGGCAGAAAGAGTTTGTTAGCCCTGCTGTAAATTACTTCCTGAGGCTTCCTTGCCAGCTTATTTCGTATTGTGAGCAAAATGCAGTCTCTTGGCACTTAGAAAGAGCTACATTAAGCAAAAGTCGTTTTAAAAGGCAGATATTATGAGACTAAGCCATATTGATGCCATAAACAGAAATTCAGCATTTCTCTCTTAAGGCTGATACTGTGTGAGCCAGCCTGAACCAGGAAGCAGCATAGTTTGATGCAGTGCCCAAGCTAATCTGCCTTTGGCAGAGTTAACAGCACAAGGCTATCCTGGTCCTGGGTTCAATCTGATTTGTCTGAATGGCTCTATTCTCCATCACAGGAAGCTATGAAGTTGGATTTGCATTAGGTCGACAATGTCTACATCATGCTCAGTACATTGCAAAATACAGATAGACTAGAATATTTATAACAAATATTGACCTAAGGCCAACACAAAATATTTCTGAAAAACAAGGCCAGAAACCAGGTCTCCATACCACATTGAAATCTTTCCATATAATGCATTAAGTATTGCCCCTCTTTCACTAAATTCAATAATCTGTATTTTTTATATTCAAATTTCAATAATTAATATCCTTGTACCGTTTGACAAAAAGTATTCTTCAGAAACTGATGAGGCAAAATGTGTTCCCAGGTTAGAGTGATCTGTACACCTGCCTCTAGTGAGGTCAAAACATGAGGATGGCTATATCAGTTGAATCCAAAGGTGCATTTCAGCCTGTGTCTTGTTTCCAATAGTAGCTAATAGTCTTGCTTGTGCAGATTATGTAAATGGAGCTTGTGGCCTGCTGCCAAGATCTGTGACTTGCTCCAAAGGCTCAGATGCCCACACTCTTCAAAAGTACATTCTAACATGTTGGTGTTGCACAGTCAACAGAAGAAGACAGGTTTCGGCTCAGAGTAAAACTTCTGCATCTACTTTGTTAGTGGAATGGTTCCTCCATGTTTTCACATCAATTAATTGCCTGTCTATACTTCTCAGTCAACCCAGTGTTTCATGAGGGCACTGGCCAGCTCTGCTGCTCCTCCCAGACCTCCCATACCTTCTGAATGTAATCCTGAAGCTGTGAAGTTATTTACTCGAAAGACAAGTTGGACTTGCTGTGATAGTGGAGGGAAGGTGAGGCAAAGACAGAACCTGCACACTGGTGTCTTCATGTCCTGCTCAGTATTGGCTCAGTGTTTTCATGGTTGGTTTTTGTTTTGTTCTTTTACTAGAAAAGGCACGCCAGGGCTTTTTGTGTTCCCACCACTCATCCCTCCCCAAAATGTTGTGGGAATGAGAATGTCAGACCAAGGAACATCTATGCTTTTTTGTATGTTTGTATAAAACAGAGTAAGACAAACAGAAAGAAAATGGGAATTTTAATTCTTACTCTTAGAGTGACACAAATAGCCCAATATAGCACAAATAGCTATATTCACTTTATGGGGAAGAAAGCAATTACAAGTCAGAGGAAATGTCCACTTGGTTCTTCTCAACAAAAACAGCGATCAGAATTATTTCTCCTTTTTAATAACTCCAAACAAAAGCAAAAGATTTATAAGAAACAAAAGATATAGGATAACAAGAAGTGTTAGCTCATCAGATGTCCTCCTACACTATTTTTTCTGCCATTTAACAGATCATCTGGAGCTTAACAGTAAACCAGTAATTGTGACATATGGGTACAAGCTTTTTTGAGCCAGTGTGCAGTGAGCAGAAAACTGTAGGTTGCTAATGCAAGTACATGTACATTTTATTGTCTATGTGAGTGACCAAGCAACTAATTTGCAGCTTTGTGTGTTTTTCTTAACATACAAATTCAGTCACATTTGAAACACCAGAGCAAAGTTAAATCCCCACCAGCAGGTGCTGTCTTCTTGGAAGAAAAAGGCCATATACTGCAAAATGATTCTTGCACTCTAAATTTAATGTTTAAATGCACAGGAATGTCTCTTTGTTGCACATCTTCGGTTATAAGTCTTTTGTGTTTGGAGGCTGGCTAGGAATTGAAATTGCTATTTGGATAATCACAGCTTTCTTTGGATAGTAATTTAGGATTCATGCTATTAACCCCCTGCATCTCTTTGTATACATGACATTAAAAACTCCTTGCCAGAAGCAGTTAACTGTTAGATGAATGGGCCAGGAAAATGAGTGCTCACAAATAAATGCTGGGATTAAACTGTGCAGAAAGGCAGGCTAAGATTTCCTTTTCATTCTTTGAGCTCTTTTGAGCAGTTTCTACTTTTCCTCAAATGATCATCTTTCAGCTTGAATTTTGGCATATCTGAAGCAAACTGGAAAAAAATAAACCAAAACAGCTGAAAAAGAATAACTATGGGAAATGTCAAGAAAACATTTCAGCCACTGGCATGACAGGAAAGTAGCTGAGAAAGCATTTCTTCCATTACTGCTTACGGGTTTTTATTTATCTATCCTTAAACAATGTTATTTCTTAGGCAAATTTTTTGGAAGCTTGAAATCTGAGGAGTGTATAAACACCAGTTCAGCAAAACATTTTATCCTACACATATTCAGAAAACCACTTAGCTGTGTTGAAATCCTGTTGTTGTTTCACATATATGCCTAAACTACATATGCATACACACTGCTTTAATCTATTGCATTGATGTCATAAGGTAATATGCACTCTGTTCTCTCTATAGATGCCTATTTATGCTGTATGACTGATGTCTTAGAAGTTATTTTTCCTTCATCTCCTTTGGTGCTGCACTGCCAGACCTTATATATGTCTGTTCTATCTACATCAGCTGAGAGAAATAGTTGCAATAGCTGCATTGGCGTGTAAACTGGATGGTCTGAAGATAGTGCTGTGACTTTCACTTGGTGCATTGCCGAACTTCTCTTCTGATTTAGGTGTGTTTCAAGAATTTGTAAACTTGTTTTGTGTGTGCATTTTCCTGCTTTAAAATAAGACTTATTTTTATTTTACTCTATAGATTTCAAACATGAATGCAGCATGAAGTTCAAAGCATGCTAGAAAAAGAAGAGTAAAAATATCAGATGGTTTCATTTTATTGAATGCGAATATACACAAGATAGAGGCCTCTGTCTGAGCAATCATTCTAGACTTCCTTTATTGAGAAGAAACAAGCAATTTGAGAATGTTGTTCTTGGGATCTGTTTTAGACATTTACTGTATGAGGAAGAGGAGGTTTTTAGTGTGTTATTACATCTACATGAACTAAGTGAAGTTTCATACAATTCTTTCTAGTGAAAGAATTCTCCAGGACTTTGTATACACAAGGTTGAAAAACCTTGAGATTAGTTTTCCCTAAAATATACTGTGATCTGTATAAATGAACAAGATGGGGCCCAGAGGAGCTATCCCCAATAGTGAACTAAAGTTGACATGATCTGGCTACCTGGGAGTGTCCCCACTGCTGCTCTAGTTTGTCCAGGCTTTGGTGTGTTTTGTCTGTTATTCCCAGTGTGAGGCCTGAATGAGATCAAGCATCCTATAAATCCCACATCAACAATCTGCAGACAAAAGCAAGATCTTTTCTTGTTATTTCAGTCTTCTGCTGTTGCAACATTCAGATTCAAGCCCATCAGACACATCCTTAGTAAAAACTGAATCACTGACAGGGTAAATTTAGAGGAGTGTAAGGACAAAACTCAAAACTTCTTTCTCTAATTCTTACCAAAATCTTGGGCCTCACCATGAGATTGTGTCCCAAAAACATGTCTTTGATGAATCTTGGTTCAAGATCAGGTGACTAACTCATCTAACATCTAGTAAGAAAAGGCCGAGCAGGTTATCCAGTCTGTTTCTCCACACACAATCATCACATGACTGATTCTGCAGCCATCCCAGTTACTCTAGTTACAAGAAATAAATCCAGTCTTTAAAACTCTGAGTCTCTGGCAGAGCAAGAGCAACAGTGCTGCCAACAGCAGTGGGGATGTTACAGGATGCTGATCAGGTGAGACATGCCCACCATCCCAGCATTGCTTGCTCTGCAGGCTGGCACAGACACCCAGTGTCCCTGCCAGGTCCCAAACATAAGAAAACGACTGTGAGTTTGTGAGCAAGAAGTGTCCTCAGGCTTTTAAAGCATTTTCTGCTCTGTCCTAAAGCAATGGTGCAGCTTGTCTGAGTGGTTTGGCCAATCTTTGATTCTCCAAACAATGAAGAAAATGAGCTACCCTGAACATGCCTGACCAGCTCGCACTGGAGATGAACTTGGAGAAATAGAAATCTTTCTCTGCCACTCTTCTTGACAGGCTTAGGATCTAAAGCTGGAGATTTGCTTAGAGTCATGGTTTTAATAGAAAACCAAAGTTGTGAGGAGTGCTTTGAGAGCAGTAGACCATCTGTTCTCTTTCCGGTCTAGAAAGCAAGACTATGAACATGGAATTTGAGCGGAATAGAGGAGCTTTATTCAGCAGACTCAGTTAATATTAATATTTCAGAAGACTCAGTCTTTGTATTTGTGGGCCAATAAGAAGCTACCTGGGCCTCAGTCTCTAATTGCCACCCAAGTTATCACCATTCCACAATCCAGTACTCATCCAGTTTCCCATATGTGTAAGGTGGAGGTGTCTTCTTATTTCTCTAGGGTTATGGAAGGATAATTTGCATGTGTGAAATGCTTAGATATTAAATTTCTGTAATCCTCTGAAGTACCAGCTAGGGAGAATCCTATGCAGAGGAGCAAAATAGATGGCAGTATAAAAGCTCTTGCTGTTTCTACAATTCATATTCTTGGCAGGGCACCTTTAACCAGTAAATTTCCATTGCTCTGTCTCTGCAGGTGCTCAGAATCATGCCATTTTCCTCTTGCTCTCGCTTTCTATTTCTCATACAGAAAGTAATAATATAAAAATATTTTTAAAAAGCCTACATGACAAATGCACAAAGGAATTGAGAACAAAAGGAAGATAAAATAAAAGTCAAGGGTATCCACTTTTAATTCTCTCTTGAAAGCTAAACAATGACCCAGCAGATGAATGAAGGGAAATGGAGAGCATGGAGCAGTCAAAACGCTCAGCTTTTAACAGCTGACACATATTATCTACAATGAAACCTGTATTCAGAATGAGGCCAAAGTTCATAAACCCTAAAAAGTAGCATGCAAAATATTAGATCTGATAATGTATAAACAGGAAAAAGATGTACAGCTTGTTTTGAGCAGGTGGGTTGCAACATTTTTAATTTTTTTCATTTTTCAGTGTGAGCTTCCCTGAGCCACTTTCAGTCTATAAAAAAGTTATCTATACTTCTGTATTGTCTATACTATCTATATAGTTTCAGGTGAATCAAGGTTGAGGGTGAATACCCACATCCACAATCTAACTTCCTGTGGTACTATCAAAGTCAATTCCCTACTAGTGGAACAAAATTATACGTTAATTATTTTGTCTGTTTTATCTGCAGATACAGATACTGGCTCATAGCCTGAAAGCCTTTTCACAAGATTTGAAATGTTCTATTCTCTCTCAGATTTTTCTCCTTTTCTCTTTTATTTTTTCAGATTTTTAAAATGGTTCTACTTTTCCCTTTCCTTTCCTTTCTGACATTTAGAAAGCAGATACACAAGAAGTTAAGGTACTAATTGTGAAAGAATAACAGAAGTTGAAGAACTGTATATTGAAACCTGATAAATGAAAAATGGGCACAGTATCAAACTTTATCACATTTGTATTCACAAGTTGTTGAGAGCTGACACTGATTTATGATCTATCAACAGTCACCAGATTCTATGGCTACTTTATACAGATACAAAGAGATGGATGGATGGATGGATGGATGGATGGATGGATGGATGGATAAACAGACAGTGAAATAATGTTGCAAATTGAGTAGCAATAGACCTAGTTATAAAAGATAACTCATCCAATTAATTTTTTTAAAATATGGAGATTTTTGAAGAGTGGATCTTTGGGAAATCTTCTACAATATGGGAAACTCTGAGGAAGCTAAGCTATCCAGTTACTGTTCTTTGTTCAAATGTTATTACTCCAGTACTACAACAAAACAATCCCACTTTATAGACAATACCCCCAGTGCCCAACAGACTGGAAAGAGGGAGTTTTGTATTAATATTTTGTGCCAAAGCATCACACAGAAGTATCATATTAAAATAATCCCTTCCTCTAATTCATATAATGGGTTCAACAATGCACATGCTTGTGAGCATTAAGAAAACAAGAGGTTCAAGGACATGAGTGATGGAGTGGGGTGGAACCTGGGGTGGAACCTGAACAGATGAAGGAAAGTTAAAAGAGTAATGTATGGCACTGAAGATGACAGGACCACAATGCATGGCCACAGCCAATCACAAAAAATTCGTCTTTGCACGATGTCCCCCATTACAGAGAGTTTGCACTGGTTGCATTAATAGATGAATTAATTGAAGTGTCATAGACAAAATAAGTGGCCCAAGTGGAAGTTTCCATATTAACAAAGAGGAAGGCAGTGTTTAATGCCTGTCCTGACCCATCTTGCTCTGTAAGGAGAGCTTTGTGCTCATACAGAGGCTGCGGTCACCACTAGCCAGGCTTGTGCCTGGTGACACAGCCTGGTGACCTAGCAGTCAGCTGTGGGCTCACCACTCCTGCTGCTGCTGGAGAAACACTTGGCTCTTGGGAATACAGGTGCAAGCAGGTCCTGGGATCATGAGCATGGTCCTGTCAGTGGAAATGACTTTCCATGGAGCCATGTAGGACCATGATTTTGGACATAGTCTGGCCAGAGACTGAATTGTTTGCATCTCTAATGAGTCCAGACTTTCAGAGAACAGCACCTACTTCACTGCTTTTGTCCAGGCAACAAAGTGATCAGCTCTTTTGGCACCTTATCTTCAATTACCCCAGTTTCCTCATCTGTGATATCAAAACTTTCTTAATTTGTGGACCAAAGTCATTAATAGCACTCAAATACTGTGACAATAGCTCTCTATAATTTAATAATAGGTAATATTAATTTAACTCAACTTGTGATTAATACTAATGTCTGCAGCCATTACATGACTAGCCTCAATGACCTCTCCCCATAAATAATGTCATATTTTCTTTCTGAGTGCTGCAGTATCATCCCTTCTTGACTATGGATTTCAATATATTTTCTTGATCTACAGAAATAATGACTATATTTGTCCTTCATCTTCTTTTTTCGACTCAAAACCAAGGATCATTACAGTGTCCAGGTTCTCCATTCATTTTTTGCTAGTGATTTCAGTGTTAGTTTTGTCAGTGTAGACATTATCCCACTCAAGATAACACAAATTCAGTCATTCCAGCTAACATGTCTGGAAAAATATGAGAAACCAACAAACATAGTTTCTGCAAATTTCTGAAAATATGTATTTGACTCTTTTTTTGTAATTAAGAACAGTTCCATTTAAATCAATGGTTCTACTAACTCAAAACATTTGTTGTTATTTATTATTCAGATTTCTGTTAAAGGGGAGAAACTCTGCAAAAAAGCATTTATCAGTAACCTGACCTTTAAAGAGGGAAAGACTACCTTATAGAATTTATGTCTTAATCAACTTGGAAAAGAGATTAATAGCTTGATATGTCTACATATGCATTATTCATATTTTTCCAACATAAACTGCCCATAAATTCACCAAGAACGTATTAGGCACAGCTAAACAGTCAGGAAAGAGCATCTCCCTGCCTGCTGTTAAGGCTTGTCTTCAATAGTCCATATTGCTTATATGCAAAATACTGCTCAGCAGAGACCTCACCTATCCTCCCAGAGAGAAATCTCAAACCCACTTAGAATGAATTGACAGCTTGGATGGATCAAGTCCTTGTGGACTGAATATGTACACCTTGAACCACAGGCAAATGGCTTGAATTCAGATCTTCCTATAAGTTCTATGCATAATCTGTGTCCAGTCTAAGGTGGAAAGGAAACCTATGAGCCAGACTGCTCATGTTGCACTTAAACTCACATTGTAAATAACACACAAATAGTACAAAATTTAGAGACTTGGACCTATCAAGCACATCCTCTAAACCTTTGTGATGGCCATGTATTGCCATTATCAATTAGATTTCACTTATATTTCAACAAGGAAGAGAAGGGATTTATTTTTAAAAATGTTACAACTTCTCAAAGCTTTTGTTGATTCTGCAGTGTAATGATGGCAAGTTTTGCTCTGCCCTTTATGACCATTTCAGTTAATAAGGACAAACTGCTCTTCAGTGACCACTGAGAAGGAGAAATGTATTTAGGCTGTACAAGATGAGAAACAGGAAATATTAAGTCCTGAACAAGTACATATGAGAGGAGATAAGCAAGGAAGTACTGCTAGATGCAGGAGCAACAGAAGGAACCAGATCTACTTCAGAGGAGAAACTCAAAGATGAAAAAATTATTCTGTAAATTGATAAATCTCAAAATAGATAAAATTTGAACATCTCTTTCAAAGTTCTCGTGTAATCACATCCTATTGAACAAACCAGAATGCCTTGCTGCACTTAGCAGGGGAGAAGCTGGTCAGTTCTTGGTCAGAAAAATGCTTTGAAATGACAGTTTCAGTAATATTTCTTACAGTATAAAGCACCTCATGATTCCTAAGTGGATGAGGCTCTGGCCATTGACCTCTAGTTGTGCCAGTGAAGAACTGTCCAAAATGGCAGCAAAGCAAATTTAGATGACATTTGTGAAATTTCTTGGGCAGCAGTCCTGCATTTTCCCAAGTTTCGTTGTCCTTTTATGAGCAAAAACAGAAAATAAAATATAAACAAATTTAAAGTCAGAGCTGCAATGTGGCTGCTTGTAAATTTCATTTTTTAAAAGGCTTTGCAGAAATTGTAGACAGTCCCTACAAATGATTCTACAGGAGGCTGACAAAAAGCCAATTTATTCTTTGCATATGAGCTACCCTCTGTCTGCATATAAACCATGTGATTTCCCAATAAGAAAGAGCAGCTGGAGGCTTAGTGACATCTGAGGGACAGGGAAGAATGCATAGAACAACCAGTGGCTGCTTAATGTCTCTCAAACTTCTGAAAAAGATATTATTCCAGAAATAAAATTGCCATGTGCTGCTTTCCAGTGAGTCTTCTGTATATAAAGAACACAATTCATAATCTCATCATGCATAAACTTTAGCCTGTTGGCAAACTGTTTGCAGAGCCTGGTAGCCCAATGTCTCCTGGTACATGGCTGCTTTCTGCCCCGGCCCAGCTGTCAGGCTGAAGATGAAGTGTTAGCTAGTCCTACCCTAAGGGAGGAGTCTGCTTCAAAATTAAGTAATTTTAGTCAAGGAAATATTCTCAGAACTTGGTAGATGGTAGACAAAATTAATTCTCCCTTTTTTTTTGTGGGCTTTTTTTTGTTTGTTTGGACAGCTTGGAAAGATCATCTAAGCCTTTCTCCTGCCCTATTGCAGCATCAGAAATACTTGTCTGTTCCTTGGGGCTGTTTCTTTAACCTGTGTTAAAATAGCTTGCTTGGCTACAATTCAGTCCAGCATTCACTATCCTACAGTTACAAAGAATGTATTTTGCTTTCTATTTTCTAACCAAAATAGCTCTTGATCAAAATTATTCCTAACACTTGTTGTCCTCTCCACTCCAAAGAGAGATTTTTCCCTCCTTTTTTTTTTTTCAATTCCCCCATCAGGCTTTTCTGTTTGAAGCCTGTTTGCATGTCTGCCTTTAGCTTTTTAAAATTGGTTGTTCTTGAGACACCTGAGCTCCTCCAACAATTGATCTCAGACTTTTAACAAGATTGAAACAGACACAAAGGAATGAGGAAGGCATGCAAAAAATTAGAAGTAAAATTAATCAGGATCTGAGGAAGAAACACTCATTACACAGCAGGCTCTTGGTGACCTAGTGAAAAATCTGTAATCTCAAACCTCAGTACATGTCAAGTTCACAAAACTTAGCTAAATAAAGTAGGTAACACCATATTTCCTTTTATGTTTAAAAGACATAGGGCTCAGCATCTTAATTGTATCTTTGCAGAAAATTTATACTTTTGCTGAAGTAATTCAATATTTCAATGTCAATCAGTAACAAGTGCATTGACAAATATGCTTTTCTTTAAAAAAACAGAAAATAAATAATAAGAAAATAAATAAATAAAGCACAATAACCTTTCTGGAGAAGTTAGTTTTCTTCAGACTGTGTAAGAAAGCCTCAAATAGTATAAATTTAAATTTTGTTTTCCTTTTCTTGGGATAATATCGTCAAAGTCAGAAGGCAGGGATGTATTTTGCAAATACCTGCAGGAGAAAATAGGAAGAAAAAAGGACAAATTAAAACGTAAAAGGTAGTGAAAAATACAACCCAACTTGTAATATCCACAACAACCAGTTTCAGGTCTTAAATTTTCCCTTCAGTAAAATCTATTCTGTAAAAACTGTATCCTGGATTTCAAACACTAACTGTAGAACCTGGATACAATCTTTACACCAGGGAAAAAGCCCCAAACCTGAAGATATACTGGAATTCAAAGCAAACATTGCAGAAGCTAATACCTGGCTCTAACACTTCCTTGAAGAATATATTCTTCCCAGAAAACAGTATTTTTTGTCATTGGGCTATTTATCAAAAATGATAGTTTCTGATGTGCTTTCTCTCAGTAAATATTAATTCTGAACTGGGATTTTAGCCACTGGCTTCCTCTTATGAATGCACCTACTCAAATGCAATACACTATTGAGGACTATTTTATAGTGAAAAAACGTGGTTTGGATATAATTTTTCTAGTTTGAAACAAATATCATTTGCAAAGATGTAAGAGTTTATACAATTATCTGAAAAAGTGAATAGAAAATTTCAAACCAACTCAATAATGTATCACTGATTAGTAAAATTCTTTTGAAAACAAGACCTTCACAAGGAAGGATGAAATCTCATTTCAGCTGGTGTCTTTGGGAGGGAATGAATTTTGCTCCCAGAAAGCTTAAATCTTTCGGTTCATCATTTTCTCTTGAATTTTCAGGGCATCTTTGATCTGTAAATAAAATTTGCTCATGTTCGCACTTAATTTTTTGTTCCCATGGTGGGTTATTTTTTTACCTTGCTCCTTGGGAACAGTAATTTTCATTCCACATTTTCTCCACAGACTTAATTTACTATTGCAAGTATCTACATCCTAAAATGAAGTTCTGTGTACACCCCGGTCAGTGTGAATAGACATGCTGTGACAGGCTGATGAGTGGCAGCAGGAATCCACCTATGACAAGAGCTTGAAGCTGCAGGGAAGGTTTCTTCCTGTAGGATGCATTTTGTATACACTGTCCTTTCTGGATTGTGGTGGGGGAACCCATGCTTTGCACACCGTGTAGGAGAAAGGAGCTAATATCCTATTTCTTGCCTTTTCTCCTGTTTTAAAATTATGTTTAGGTTGGCAGAGTGTCAGAACCACAGACCAACAGAAAAACCTGACTATCAGGGAAGGAAAAGGTATAAAGGTAGGTGGAGAGATATGGAAAGGCCAGAGCGACCTTCAAGATTTCAGTAGCCTTGATGGTGAGCAGGGTTATGTACTTGATTATAGAAAAAAAAGAAAAACTGAAATGAGAATTTATATATGGATGGTGAAATGAACTAGGTTAGATTTTGCTGGGTAATTAGCTAGTTACACTTGACCGTGTCGCCTCCTTGCAGCAGGGCATCAACAGATGGTGTACAGAGCTGTCAGAACAAAAAGCCTTGCCTTCCCCCATCAAGTGCTGCTGCTGCTGAAGGATCAATTCTTCAGTGCAAGCACTGGGGGGCTAATAAAGACTCCAACCCTGGGAACAGGAGTGATTTAAAATTGAACTTAATCTATTTGAAAAATTCTAGCAACCACATTAAAAAAGCCCCAAATCTCATCACGCACCACCTGAACTTCCTCAGTGCCATCTGTCTGCTGCATTAAACAAAACCCCGGAGACCCTCAGAGGGAGAGAGGCAGAGTTTTAATGATTAACCTAACCTGGCTGTCAGAATGGATAGCTTGATATATAGGCCCTGGGTTGGCAGTTTCTGCATAGCTAGTCACTGATGCTGCAGAGGAGATTTAAGCCAGCAGGAATTCCCCTCTGGTGTGGAAACCAGAGTGTGTTCTCCCTGGACGCAGCACCAGCATGTGGAGTGCTACTGCAGTGCTCCAGGCTTTGTGGGGAGATTCCCAGGGGCATGGGAAGGACTGCCTGTAGCTTACACCTGCAAAGGCAGCACCTGGCCATCAACCATCAATTACCCTGGAAGCTCATCTGCACCTGAGTTCTTTGCAGCGACATGGCACACATCCCCTGACTTTAGTTCTGTTAAGGAGTTTACCTGCTGAAAAACCTTGACCTGTTTTCAGTTTGGCACTTGAGTATTTACCTTGTGGTAGTGGGGTTTCTGAAGAATATGAAATTGCCAGCCTCAATTACATGAGCTGAGGTTGTAGTTTTATGAGATTTCTATAAGATTCAGAAGTGAATGTGGCATTTTTATCATTTCCATTTGATCAAGACAAACAATACCTTTCTTGGCATCAGTCTCAAACTTGGATTTATGGGAGATGCCAAAAGTAAGAGCTTTTAGTTTTATGACAGCAATATTATTTTAATCTCTAAGTAAACATTTTTCGTCTGAATAGGAAGGACAGCTTTTCACTATAAAAATAATTATAAATTATGGGTGCTATTTTTCACTCACTCACTCACTCACTCACTCACTCACATTTTTCATCTCATGCTGATGTACTTGAAATATTTAAATTAAATTGTTACTTTTTTGTATTTGTGGAGAGGATGTAAACAATGCAGCTTGTCTGTTAGAAAATGTGTAAGAATCATCAAAATATTTGTGGGTGTTATTTAGTGAGCAATCATTTTGCTTCTTTTACAGTAAAATTAATGGTTCCACTTTGCAGGTAAAGAAAATGAAACCTAAGCTATCATTTTACAATAGATTTTACCAGAGCTAGCAATTTACTTGCAAGCAGAGAGAACATAAATGGTGGAAACACCTTCATAAATTATATATGTATGAAGGCTTAAGGGAGAAAAACATCATGTGACAAGCAACAACCAAAAGTATAAACTAATTCAGTGAAAGATTCATAATTAAAATAAGATTTCCTAGAATTAGGTAAATTTTGTATTCATCCAGATGCTTATACGTAGCTATGATTATCTAAATTATGAAATTATTTGTGTTTTATGCTCACTGCTAGGCATACCTAGGAAATCTCTCTATATCTGTAAAACCTTCCCGAAAATTTGGAATAAAAACCTGCAGACTTAAAACGTATGTGAATTCTTCATAGATAAAGAACACAAATAATGTGATATCTCTTATATTATTTTCTTTGGTACTAATTATTATTTTTATTAATTAAAAATCAGTTCTGATGAAAATTAACTTTCTGAAAAAAAGCCATTTTCTGCCTTCTTACACATGGCCCCCATAGTCAATCCCCAGGGTCCAGGCATGAGGAGAACTGATCTCCCAGCAATTACTGAAGGACTTTGACTCTCCCAGCCAGGGAGGGCAGCAGGGCTCATGTCTCAGCAATGTCAGAGTAATCCTTCATCACACAAGTTATATACATTTCTCATAGCCGGCCCCACTCTGTCAATCCTTCTGAAATATGAGAATCCCACTGAGGTCCATTTAGTCATCCTGCGTCCTATTGTTAATGAATATGACAAAGCAAGACAGATCCTAATGCCAGTATCTCCAGGCAGGCTGGCAGCCCTCTTGCTTTCATTTTCATGCCTTGCTAATACTTATCAGTGCCATTTGATAATTGCTCTGAAGTGTGTTTCACACACAGGCAGCAGGGTTCATATGCAAGCAAATCTGAATTTTGAGTAAAAAGTTTCATGGGCAACTGTTCCCCATGATTTACTAGGAATTTATGTATATATATATATATACACATATATATATGTATAATGCTTTATAAGTCTCTCTCTATAAGTCTCTCTTTTCAGGTAACAATAATAAAATAATAAGAAAATGAAAAATTAGTTCCTGTTTTGGTAGTTCAAGACTCTTCTGATCCTCATACTCCTTAGGTGCTTACCAAGAATGTCTGTTGCACTCTGCTGAACCAGAAAGTGTTTCATCTTGGCCATCAGTGTTTTAGAAAACATGGGCAGCACAGGGTTTGTACATCTTTTGGACTGGATGATCAGGCACAATGAAAAAAATTTCTAGCAGTGAAAATATTAGTTCTTTGTTATTTTTCCACACCCTTGTTCCTTGGATTGCTGTAAATTTGCTCTGCTGTGTCATTGGTGTTAGGGTGATGGAAGATGCAGAAGTAACACATATTCTGCATCGATCATCCATGTGCTGTCCATGTACTCTGCTGCACTGGAAAGGGAATTCCACTGCTAAGAAAAAGGTTGGGGGGGTTTTGGCTAGTCCAGCACATCTCTTATTTTCTACTTATATTTCCTTTAACTCAAAGGGTATTATGGACATGCTGCCGTCTTCTAATGAAGTAACCACAGAATGGGTGACAGCAGGGATCAATGAGATTGAGGCAAAGGAGCAGGTCTTTTGTACTTTCCCCTCCTTGAATCTCCCTATTCCTTGTCAGTTAATTATATTGCGAATTTAGGCCATTACTCTAACAAGAACCACCATGTTATTTCGTCTCTTGGAATAAGAAAGGATTGCTTCTCAGCTACATGTTTTACAAAACACATATAAGAGTGTTATATAAGGTTATCATGCAAGGGTTTCTATGTGCACATTTTCTGTCAGATAGTTTTAGATCAAAAACAATAACTACTAAGTAGTCTGAATTAATTTTCATTAAAATATCTTAAATAAAACAAATGCTCTTGAGTTATATTTAAAAATACTATGCATATTCTTTTACCAATATCTGTTTTATTACAAGAAAGCATCAAGTTAAGTTCTGTAACTCAGAGCAGTAATTACATCTACTCTGTTCATTCTTGCCACTAAACTCTAATGTATGAATGCAGAAGACACTAACTCCTTGCTAGTTTTATTGAAAAAAGTATTGTGAAAACTCTTTTCCATCTAAATAATTTTTTCACATAAATATTTTTTTTTTTCAAAATAGTCAAGGGCGTTGAAGATGCTGGTAGACCTTATTTCTCCTTATTTTGTGCTTTGAAACTTCATCTAGAATGAGAAAAAGTTAAATAAGTCTTTATCTAAGTGCTGCTCTTCTGTAGTTGCCCTGCATATTACACGTTAAAAGATTTTAGTCTTTTCTTCAGTGGGCTTGGGCAATGAAGATCACCTGGATAAGGTGGGTTTTGTCAGACAGCAAAGAAGCTGAAAAAACCCCACCTTAGATAAGAGAGACAGCCCCAAGACAGCAAGGGTCTTTATCATCTTCTAATATCACATTTATATATGTTCCGTTCACATGTTTCATTTAAATCCTACTGATCAAAGGTTAATGCATCGTTGTTGGAGTAGAGCTGGTACCCAGCAAAGAGAAAAGGGCAGCAGGAGCCCAGCACAACCTCTAGAAACTCCAGAGAGGGAACTGTGACCTAAGGACTCCTTTTAGCCTCTTCTCCTTTTTGATATCCAGTCAATGTGCCAGAGCAGGACCCTTTGCATATTCTCACCCTGCTGACTCCTCTTTAGCTGTGTGATTCTGGCAGTGGTTGTGATTCTGGATCTGTTCTGTTAACAGGAACTTTAATGGGTACAAACTTTCCATATCCAGTTGTACCAGCCTGTAGTAAACTGCTGCTTCGAATTATGCTAATGCTGGTCAAAACTTAGCCAATGCTAGCTGTAAAGCTACTCCTTTCTCTCCCAACAGTTTGGAAAGGGCTTAACCTGTGAAGTGCTTTCAGGTGTCCTCATCTCATAGGGCTTCTTGTTGAGTAGTTAAGATGAATTACCTTCAAACCATGACTAGTTCATTAAATTTCCTTGCTACTATATATTTTTCATAAAGGAAAAATTGATATTGTCCCCTGCCAGGTGACTGATGAGCAAACTGCAGACAGTATAATTCTAGTCAGAAATTTTGGACTAGTTTTCATACCTGAAATGTCTGAGATTCATAAGGCAGGAGGTTTCCTATGCAGAGCTCTGAATATCAATAAGTAATAAAAGCATTGTATGAATTCAAGCTCCTACATTGTGGTGTTATTCACAAAAGATGCATTTAGATAATATTTTAAAAGTTCATTATTGAATCCAGTTCTAGACACTATGTTCTGCATCTCTTGTCTTTGAACACTGTTCTTTTAACAAGCTTCTATCCTTGGAAATTTCTGATTTTAAGCATGACATTTTCGTTTTATTGATGTCACCATTACAGCTCTTATTGGAAACAATTTGGAATGCCCTAATTTTTAAGTGCTTTTCTGGCTTGTGTCATGATTTAACCCAGTGGTAGCTCAGACCCTACAGCTTCTCCCTCCTTTCCCTGTAGTGGGATGGGGAGAGAATAAGAAAAAATGCAAACCCATGGGCTGAGATGCAGACAGTTTAAAAGGAAAGAAAAGGAAGGGAAAGTAAGAATAATGATGAAAGAACAGATAAAACAAGTGACACAATGCAGTTGCTCACCACCCACTGACCAATGTCCAGCTAGTCCCCAAGAAAGTGGCTGCCACCCCCAGCCAGCTCCCCCCAGTTTTGCAGTTCAGCATGATGCCATATGGTCTGGGATATCCCTTCGGCCACTTGGGGTCAGCTGTCCCGGCTGTGTTCCCTCCCATTTCTCATCACCCCCAGCCTTCTTGCTGTCAGGCCACATGAAAAGTCCTTGGCTTTGTGCAAGCCCTGCTCAGCAACAACTGAAACACAAGTGTGTTATCAACGTTATTCTCACTCTAAATCCCAAACACAGCACTGTTCCAGCGATTAGGAAAATAATTAACTCCATCCCTGCCAAAGCTGGGATAGCTGGACATAAAAGCCTTTCCTCTGTCCTTGTCATGTACCTCTCTCTTAGGGAATTTAAACCTCCTTTTAAACACCAAAATCACAACATGACTTTTGTGTTGGAAGAGTTTTAAGAATTAATTTTTCCCCCATCACTTTTATGAAGCTTTAGTGTCTTACTTTATGGTTAAAAAATTTCTACATTTTATTTTACTTTAGTTCCATTTCTACCTCCTTAACTGCATGCTGACAGGGAGCATACTGAGAAAAAAAAGGGGCCATGCCATTTAGAACTGCTTCTCATTGACCTTCTTTCTATCCTTGCATTTTCAATGCGTTCTTCTGATTGCTTTTCTATGTTAAAATCTGGGTGAGAAGCTTTGAATGCTGAATCTCAAATGTTAAGTCACATTAGCTGGATTTCACTGGAGTAGTTTAGGTTCAAAGGGATGAAGTATGTGCTTATTTTTGCTCTCAGCTGAATAGCTTCATTCTTTAAAATCTCTGTTGAAACTGTTTTAAATGAAAAGTAACTACAATACATAGAAACACAGAATCATAGATTCACATAATCATAGATTTCCAGGTTGGAAGGAACCACAAGGGTAGTCTGGTCCAACCTTTCTTGGCAAAAACACAATCTGGACAAGATAGACCAGCACGCTGTTTAGTTGAATTTTAAGGTGTCCAAAGTTGAAGAATCCACCACTTATCTAGGGACATTATTCCAGTGTTTGATTTTTCTCAGTGTGAAAAATGTTCCTCTTGCATCCAATCAGAATATCCCCATGAGTAACTTGTACCCATTACACCTTGTTTTTTCCTGTGACTCCTTGGAAAAAGAGAGGTTCCATCTTTTTTTTGTAGCCATCCTTTTAATACTGGAACCTGGTGATAAGTTCTCTCCTAAGCCTTCTATTCTCAAGGCTGAATAAAACCATTTCTCTCAATCCTTCCTCACACAGCAGCCTTCCCAGCCCTTTGATCATTTCTGTGTCTTTTCTCTGGACCCTTTCCAGCCTGTCCACGTCTTATTGTTAAACATGCCTGTATAAGTTCGAGTAGGTTTTGTTTTTTTCAATATAATGAAACTTCTGGATTTCCAATATCATCTTTTGGTGGTTTTAAATGTGTATGGCTTTAGTTTTGTTAAATAGAGGCTTGCCAACAATCTGAGAGGAAGTAGATTTTTTTCTTGTTTTTTTCTTTTTTTTTCCTCCAAAGTAATCAGTGATTTGGAGCCTGGATAATACGATTGTTTTCGGGAGTGTAGGTGCAGTTCTTTCGACCAAAGGTAAACATTTTTTTCATAGAAAAGTGTTTGCCATCCCTTTTCAATAAGTAGAAGGAAAGAGGTGTTCTTAGGGAGTAAGTCATCTCATCCTGCATAAGATATCTGAAGACGGGTGAATCATTCCCTTACTTGACTCTCTATGGACTATAAGGAGAATTTGAAGTGTTTCGATATACATGAAAACACATTCAATCCAGTGGATTCCAGAGAATTCAGGGTATGTCAGAATCCTCTCCTCTCCTCTCCTCTCCTCTCCTCTCCTCTCCTGAAACATTCAAAGGAATTGTATTTACTGTGCAGAGTCTTAACAAACCAGACTCTGGCCTCAGCCTCCAAATTTTGACCTTACTCATCCTGCACTGGTTGGATTCAGTCATTATTGCTGGATGAAAAACCTTTCCGGCTGTTCCTGGCTCTCAGTGTCTGAGTGTCATGGGAATGTGGATGGCTCTTTGCTTACAAGTTTACACTTCTTTTAAGACAATCATCATCATTTTTCTTCCCCGAAGAAATTGCTATGCAATAGGCTGTTCAATGTCTCAAAGTCCAAGACATTTTACTTTAAACTTTTTTTAAAAAATTCAGACTAGAAATAGAAAGTATGCTTTTCATCTAGACGGAACCACTGTCAAATTTAGTAATTTCTAGTCTAGTATATAATAATGTAATTATTACTAATATAATATAATAAAGTCTAGTAACAAAGTCATACTCTTCATTATCCTGGAGCTGGACTTCATGATCTTTGTGGGTCTCTTCCAATTCAGCTTATTCTGTGATTCTGTAAGACAGAAATTTAAAATGCAACAGCTATTCAACAGGGATTTACGCTGCTGTTCTTCACTAAGAAATGCACCTACATGGAAGTCACTCACCTCTGTTCTGGATCTCCAAGTCCCCTTTAAGAATGAAGCTGTCTCTGGCAACAGAAACAAGAAGCAAAAGACAGAGAAGTGGGAACACAGAATTGCAAAGTTCCAGCTGCTGAGGTCTGAGATGTGCAGAGAAGATCCATGAATATTTGACAAGTTGATATTTCAGGTTCCTTCACAGATCCTGGTATTCAGGTAGGAACTGGACCTGTGCTTGAAGAATTACAGAATGCTGAGCTTAGGTGCTCTCATGAGAGGTGGTTGGAAACTCTGGCCTGAAGATGACCTTCAGTAGATGCATAGACATACAGAAAAGAAAAGTATACCTTCCAGCATAATTATTATTTTTTTTTTTTTCAATTACTATTTTTGACTATCCCTGTGTGTCAACAAGTCCTAAGGAAAAGAACTTGCAAGAAACAGAGCGGCACCTGGTAGCTCCTGTCAAAACTGTGCTCATCAATTCCTGCCAGGGAAGCTAATTTCATCAGAGATGAGGTTGAAATTGTCACTCAGCAAGTTTATTAATTCTCAAATACCAAGAATGAAAAATGCACCAGCTGGGTGATAATCACTGAACATGTATAAACAAGTCCCATGCTTAGCTAATCTTCACTCTGCTGCTGGTTACAGGCCCCAAGCTTTTAAAATGATGTTTAATAGACCAGATTGTTCCTGAAAGTAAATGAGGATGTGAGATTGCTGACAGCAACTTGCTCCCCATCACACCTTGTGCAACACATGCGGACATCCCACCTGACCATAGGCTCGTCTTAAACTCTCCAGGTACAGGCTCCATGGGGCATTCACACATGACTCCCAGTTCTCAGGTGTTTCTGAACAGGATTCTCACCTGAGCAAGGTGGTCTTTTGGGTTTGGGAGACCCTGGAAAGAGTAGGGATGTACATGACTGCACAGAGCAAATCCATCACACCAGCACCTGTGCCAAGCAGCTCTGCACCTCACCCAGGCACAGTGAGGGTTGTGTCATTGCACAGCAGATGTGTTATTGCATTGCAGTGCATCCTGTTAATTCTGCAAATTAACAGAATAGCACAGAAGAGATAGGTCAGACTGATCTGTGCTAGACATTTAGTGAGCAGTAGCTCAAAGGGGGAATTTTCAGGGTGGTGGCTGTTTTTGGAAACCTACCACTGGTTGAAAGAAAGAAGAGATGCACTGCATTTTCTCTGGTGTGGGGCAGCACCTTCATGGCCAACATAAATTGGAGCATTCCTTTTAGTTCTGCTGCTACAGAATGAGTCAAAAAGACACACAGCTTGCAATCTGCAGTGGGGTTTAGCGACAGGGTCCTCTGCCCATTGCTGTGTGCAGTTAAACAGAGCTGCAGAGAGGCACCAGCCATGTGCAGTTCCGTGTATAATGCTGTTAATAATTACTTGGTTCCCCCATGGTCAATGATTTCTAGTAATCCCTCTGTTTTCTCCCTTGTTAGATTTAGATATATCAAAGGCTCTTTGCCTGTAGCAAGGCCACACAGAAAGAAGCACCACTCTGTATTCAGGGGTTCTTCACAATCACTAGCTTTGCACAGGTTTTTCAAACTTGCTGCTGGATAAAACCATCAGAATTTTTAACATGCAAGTGTCCAGCAGCAGGACACCATCTCATTAACTCTTATGGCTCCATTTTCTGAACACTGCTGTGCAGCTCATTTATATTCATGTATTCTTCCTCCTGCTGTTCCAAGCATACAAGGACCGAGAGCCCTCACAAGGGATGTTTGCATTAAAGCTGCACATTAGCTTCCAATGCCCTGAGGATCCTTTGTGTTTTAAGGTAGATACAGCATTTTGTCTTTTGCAAAAGGTTCTGCTTGAAAGGTTCAGGGTAGGAAATCTAGCTTTGTCCCAGGGCTGACAGATGTACTAGCCAATTTAACAAAAATATTAGCTGCCAAGAGGCTTGGCAAAATACATGTAGTGTCCCAGCTTGATGAGAAAAAAAACAGTATATACATTGCTTATCTGTGGAAAGCTTGTTAGTAAGGTCTGGTTGAAAGCACTTAGAGAAAAAGTCATTTTGTCAAATACCCTGCAGTAGCAAAGATAAAATATTTTGCACAGACATAACAGCTTCGATAAGATTTTTCACCTTGAAGGTTTCTGTGAGAATCAGTATTTTTCTGATTACTACTGAAACAGCAGACACAGGTGAGGGTGAAAGGCAGAGGAGAGAATGGAATGATTTTCAAAAATCTGAAGACAAACTGTCTCAACAAAAGCCTATTTTTACAAAACTGTCTGAAGAGTCTTATTTCCCAGAATGGAATTTGAAACCTTGCAAGTCCTTACCAAAAGCCATTGCCATCATTTAGCAGGCTTCAGTGCTAACTATATTGATCATATTACCTGTGACACTACTCAAACAAAGGGACAGATTTCAAATATAGATTTGAAAGCTATTCAGGGTCCCAAAGCATTTAAACAGCACTAAAATCAATAGCATAATAGACAGAAGAGTGGCAGTTGGTGAGCTAAAATGAATTTATTTGTCTGAATTGAAAGTTTGAATTCCACAGGTTAGTTTCTACCTAACATAAAGGAGAATGAGTGAAAAAGATGGAGAGAATCCAAGTTCCACAGCCTGCTGGCAAGACTGGCCCTTGGACCAGAAATGCTCTTCCTCTGACAGCATCTGCCCCAGGTACTGGCTGCCACCTCCTCTGAACATCCCTCCAGAGCTGTCCTGTGCCCAGCAATGGAAGCAGGTTTTCCATCTGAGCAGTCAGTTGCAGTGTGTACTCCCTGTACTTCCATCAGGATTGGCTGAAATGCTCTTGCATCAGAACATTTTACACTGATCTTGTTCTTCATGTTATTCTTTGGACTAGGTCTAATAGGAGTATACCTGTTTGTATTTCCTGTATTTTCATATATTTTTCATTAATATTTTATTAGCGTTTGTTTTTTTTACAAGACTTGCTCAAATGTACTCCATGGCTTTGGCTCTATTTTATACAAGGAATAGAATTTAGATAATTTCAATACAACAGAAGTATGTAAAATTATTTGATATGCTTTAATGTCAAGGCAGAATTTAGTTCCAGTAGGAAATAGAGAGGAAAGAAGAAATGTTTCAAATTCGTAGGATGGTCATAATCTAGTAATAAAACACCTAAGCAGTGGACAGGAACACAAATTAGGCTTTGTCAGGGGTACATATGACCTAAACCCAAAGTCAGTTAGTCATAATAGCACATAGACGTGTTCCAGATATTGTTACAAGGCAGAATGGTCTATAAATGGCCTTCTAAAACATCAGTCTTTTGCCTTCAGAACTGCTTATTAACTGAACTGAGGAATACATCAAATATGCTAATAACGTAGTAACCAGCAGCTAAGGAAAAAAAAATAAACCACCAAATGTTCATTTACATTAGGATCACAGCAGCAACAGCATACTGATAATTTAACCCCCTCTGCTCTGGATAACAACCTCAATGTGACACTAAGCACAGACTGTATAGAGAATACTGTAATTGAATGACCTCATTGTCAGTTTTAAACAATTAAAGATATTGAGATAATTTAAAAGGACAAGTGGAAGCCTGTTTGCTTCATCTAAGGCTACTTAATAATCAGTTTTATGCACTGAGATAATGAGACATATTAGCCCCAAAGTCGAGTGGGGAGGGTCAATGAAAAAGCTCCAACTCTTTTAAAGCCTAAGGTCAGAGGGAACACATGGCTTTTCTTGCTTACAAGGAGGAATGTCACACTGAAGCAAATAATAAATAAATAAATAAATAAATAGATAAAACTAAGCAAGAGAAAGCAATTATTTGCATGCATGTAATTAGAGGATATTAAGCTAGACATTTTTCCAGTCTATACCTGACATTTTGGGAAAGGTTGGTGGTCATTCAGAAACAAATCCTGGGCTACCCTGTTTTGTACCATGTTTGGCAGCAACTACTATAAACTGCTCTCTTTGATATATATTTTTCCATTCACCTCATGAGTTATGCATGTGAAATTTCAGAATCTTTATTGTCATCAGAAACAGCTGCTCATTACAAGAAGATTATTGTTTTGAGATATATACTGCATTTGTGTTGGAGTAATCAGTTAACACTCTATGTACATGAGAGTATTTAAAATGCAGCTCCAGAAACATGTTGTGCACATATTACAGCTGTATAGTCCCAGAACTTTTAATACTATTTTTAATTTTCTAGCCAGAATCATACCCCAGACCTACCAACCCTCCTTTCACAAAATTCCAATTTTCCCTCTCCATGTAAGAATATTTGAATGCCTCACTACCAATCTACCATCATGCTCTGAGTGGGTGAAAAAGAGAACACGTGTAGATGTGAAATCAGCGTGGCCTCCAGCTTTCACAGAATTATTGTAAGAGAATCAATTATTTATATAGAATCAATATTGCTAAAGCATCAAAATGTCAGACATTTTGGAACAGAAAACAGTTCTTTTATTTTATTCATCTATTTTTACATATATTTTAATTACAATTTTAAACAATTTACAGGAAACTGTTTATGATATGCAATATTGAGTGCTCAGCAAGCAGCATGAGAAGGTCTTTGCTACTTTTGTGTGTTTTTGTTCATGTTGTAGGCATTTATGCACCCTTATAGGTTGACAGCAGTGGGGTTTTTGTTACTAGTTGGTAATGCACTAGTCAGTGTATCCAAAGTAAGATCATATCCCACAGCCTTCTGTAGAATCCAGATAATTACACTTCAAGTAGACCAAGTTAAACTGTAGAACTAGTTTCCTTTTTACATCATACATGGTACATCTCCTTTTGAAAGCTTCAGTCCAGCATAGTACGGATGCTTAAATGCCATCAGTGCAGAGGCAGGTGATTATATCCCTGAATAAAAATGCAGGGAGACAGACACAGCCCAAGCTTACTAATGCACCAGGAGCAGAGCAATGTCCTGATTCAGTTTCTTTCATCTCAGCTCTGTAAATGAGCAAGGTGCTGTGGGCTCTCCACAAACTCAATCTTCACACTCAGGACTGTTATATCAGGCCAAGACATAGTCAGTAAATGGGCTTCCACAGAGGGTTAATGAAAAATAAGCATTTTCAAAGAAAATCACTAGATTGAAGAGGAGTGAGGCTGAATGTGAGACTGGAGATGAAGAAAGTGATTCTCCCAAACTACTGACATATTGCAGTGTGAAACTGGCTCCTCCAGGGTATTTGGAGCTGGCTTTAATTTTGAATCTGCCCCACTGCTCTGAATTATGACAGATCATTATGGAGTCCGTATCTGCCTTCCTCTCACACATTCATCCAACCAAGCAAGATGCTACAGTGTGGCAGAGCTCCAGAACACTGACATCTTTTTTTGGCAAATAATTAATTTCGAAGTATTTTCTCAAATACGTGTAGGCTTCTAGTCAATGAAAATATGAGTTTGCCACTTATTCAAACCATCTGTCTTTATTTTTTAAATTATAATTGTACAATATGTCCATTTTCCAGGACTATTATTTTATTTTTTTTAAGATTACTTTTAGGTATCTTAAGGTTTTATCTGTAATTAAAATATGTATACATGGTTTGATTAAAGTCACTCCATCCAAGCAAAGATATACAAACTATTTCTTCTAACAAAGGAATAACCCCACTGCAGTTCACAAATGACATGCTTTGCAATATGTAGTGCAGCAATAAGTCAGATTTAGGATCCTGACTGTATCATGGCATTGAAAGAAGTTCATTAAAACGTGAGAATGGAAAGATCTTCACATTCAATACTCTATTTATATTAAAATCTCCTTAAAATATACCACTGGGACAATGCAAGGTGTTGATACACTTAGCAAGTGACAGAGGTCATACCTTCTATATTCTGCTTATTAAAATGTATATTTTATACTGGATTTCAATAATTTCCTGCTTTCTAAAGAAAAATGTAATTTTGGAAAAGCATAAAATGATGAGCCCTTTGACCTCCAGAAAAGATCTGGAAAAAAGCATCTTGCATTACAAATCATTTATCATTCATATGATCTTTGCTGCCTGAATACAAGACTAACTGACTTTTGAATGCAAGCTGGTGATTTCTGAATGCAAGGCTAAATGTTCAGCTTGTGGTACAGCTGGGCCATTCTCACCATGCTGCAAAAAAAAAAAAATCAGCTGAAAGACTTCTTTTCATATATCAAGAAAATGAAAATGGAATAATTATTTTTCTTCTCTAAGCTAAGAAAAATATGGCAAGCATACATTTTGAGTCAAGATATTTACTGAATGCATTACCATTATTTTTTTCACCAATGAAATATCGGGTATTTAGAAATAAATTTTAAAATACAACATTTCTTTTTGTAAAGGTCCACTTTGTGCTTCCTGGGTAACAATTGATAAGTTGCAATTCTGAGTAGATCAAAAATGTCGTCAAGAAGGCAAACAGAAAAAATGCAGTGATGCAGGAAATTATTTAGACTTGGTTTAGCTTCTGTTTAAGAGCAGACCTATGTCTGCTTACACGAAGCTACAAAGGGTGTTTCTGTGAGACACTGCTGATTCAGAGAAAAATGTGTTTTTTGAATACCACATCATATTCAATAGCATATTTTTCCGTGCAATTATTGAATTATTTCATCGTGATAATGTCAAAGGCAACATGTTTAAATCTTGCTATACCATTTAGACTTCTACATTAGTAGTCAAAGCAAGTAGAAATGATCAGATTTTAACATTATGAAAATGAAACATTTACTTCATAAAAATGAAGGGTTGTGGAACATCTCTTTCAATTTGAGAAAAAAAAAAAACCTAGTCTAATTTTCTCAAAACACTCTTTTCTAATACAATGGAAATTTTGTTTGAAATTGTTTATAAGCTGATGAGGAGACTCACTGGGTGATAATATAATGACTCATTGACCACAAATCCAAGATACAGATAACAAAGAAAAAGAGGCCTACTGTTCAGCATCACCCTACACTGCAACAACACTGGAGGGTCACCCCTGCTCTGCTCATGACCTCCTTGAGCACTGGTGGCCATGCTGAGGAGTGGAGACACCATGGCACTGCAGGTTATGTTGAACACAGCTCTTGGGGCTGTTCTCCAGCATCTCCTGAGAGCATCCAGGCAGGCACAGAGAACACCAGAGAGCACCTGGCCAGGTGTGGCAGTGCTGAACTCAGCCACTGGGGCTGGTGTGACACTCAGTCCACAGCGTGACACAGACACAGCACCTGGCCCTCTGTGTGCTGAGCTGAAATTGTTACTGGCACAGCCAAGGATCTGGTGTGCCACTGACCTAGACTAACCTAACCAACTAACCTAGACTCACAGCAGGCACCTCTGGGAACTTCAGGTGCTCAGTAAATAACTGCGTTTCTTATCTTCATAGGCAGAATTTCATGTTTTTCTATCCCTTGTCATCCAAAAAAGCAGTATTTTTACCACACATCCATATTATCTGACAAGTCTGTTGCAAATGAAGCACTTTTAAAAACTAAAATCCAGATTTGAGAGTCATAAGTGTAGAAATGTGAGGAATAACAGATCCATTTTTATCCAGGAGCTCTGCTTGTTCTCCCACTCACTCAACAAGCAGCCTGCACTTGCTTCTTCCACTCAGCTCTGGGTGTCGTGTTGAGGTGACCATGGGGAGCTGGGCTTGCTCTAAGTGCATCAGAAAGAAAGCCCAGGAAGGGACTTCTTTTGTACTTCCTAGAGCTTATACATCTATTTGGGCTCTACATGATAACAACTTTTATATTTTTCATCTTCCACAAATGTACTGCTTGTACCTTCAGGTAGTGAAAAGCATCTTTGTGTGAAATGATAAAGGAATACATTGATTTATACCATGTTTGCCCTGCTGTAAAAGTCTATGTAAAACTGCAGGAAAACAGAGAATCAGAGAGGTAATTTTGGGGTTCAGTTTATCAGAAAGCAATATATGTTTGTGTGTATACTTGGAATGAGCTAGTGCACGTGTCCTTAAGTCTTATTTAAGTATACAGATGCATGTGCACACACACTCACCTGAACCAGTGATAATTAATCAGATTATCAAATAAACAGAAGGGAGGGAGCAATGTTAAAAATATCTGCACTTGAGAGGTTTGGGATTTTCAGCAGTGCCTCTGAAGAGACGGGATTCAAGGCTGCTATGGGTCCCATAAAAGAGCATAAAGGGGAAAAAAAGAAGTCACCTTTGTCTTATGTGGGCAAAACAGCCCTTTGTGAACCCCATGTGTATTTTTGCAGTCCTTCTGTGGCATAGATGTGAGAAATGTGAGTGTAGTTGCCTGCAGCCAGGGTGTAGCAGGGGACTGGTCTCTGGAGAGCATTGCATTGTGCATGGCAGGTACTCTACATGGCAGATTGTCATGCAAGTAAATGCTGACAGATTCACTTTACACACCCGCCCAGTTTCTTCTTTCCCCTCTAGAGCCTGAGCCAGATGTGCTGGCTGTGCTTATGGCAGAGAGGAGGCAGAGATACTTTATGCTGATGCTGTCTTTGGGTTTGGGGCCTGCTTTTCCTATGAATCTTAATAAAAGCTCAAGAAAGCTTCATTTCCAGGCATTTGACAGGCTACTGCCAGCCCAGAAGCAACAGGGGAGCATGCTGTGCATACTTGCTTACAGCAGCCCTGCTGGGTTTTCCCTATTAATTGTTGTCTCATGTGCTTTCATATTCTGCAGGGGAAAAAAAACTTCATAGTCTCTCTGTGCTGAAGGAGATGCTTCAGAGAAAATGGAGTCAGTACTGTGCTCCTTTGCAAAGACTTGCTCCTTCAGGGCCTATGCTTTCAGAAAAGAGACACATTAGAAATAACACTGAATTTGATGTGCTTAAATTACCTGACAACCACCATGAGTTCCTGCTTTTGCTGATTACTGATCTGCCACCATCATCTGTTTCTCATTTAATTGCTCATGGTGTGAGCATGATGCTTATGCTGCAGAGGGAATGCTGCTTCCTTCTGTCCCCCATGTGGGTCACTCGGAGGATGATTGTCCCCTCACACTTCAGGGGGTCACTGGCACTGCACTGGTGTTGAGCAAATGGGAGGGAAGGAATCTTCTTGGCTGCTCCTCTCCCACACACTTCATTGACCCATCAGCTCTGGCTTCATGCAGTACAGCTACGTGCAGAATAATCTGCAGGAGATATTGCTTCTGAAATTGCTGACTTAGCAAGCCTTGAAAAGAAAGCCAGAAAAGAGGGTATTTGGGCTGATGGATGGTTACAAAGATACATTATATACACTATTTAAAAACAAAAAAAACCCAAAAAACAAAAAAATAAAAAACAACAACAACAACAACAACAACAAAAGAAAGAAGAGAACTGGTGTACAGGAACATGGTTCTGCCTATTCCCTGTGACTGGTTCAGCATTCCTGGCCAGCACATTCAATCGCTATCCAGAGCCTTTAAAAAATCAGTCATCATCTATTTTCTTCTCCTGGCTTGTATGACTTTGTTCCCTTTCTGGAAAAAAAATATATATACAAAACCATCACACTTCCAAAGCCATGCAAGATGTTAACTATGTGAATTATCTTGCAGCAACACAACATTTGAAAAAATGTCTTATTTCAAAAACATGGTTTCTTTAACTCTGACATAATGAAAATAGAAGCAACCAAGGTACGTATTGACCTCAGTATTGGAAATCTGTTTTTTTTAGTATTTTTTTAACAAATACAAGAATCTGGCATTGACATTCAGACTGTGTAAAATTCTTTACAGTTTCAAGCTAACAGGCTAATTTCCCCTTCTGTTATGTTCTGTAGGAACAGGGATAATCCCAGAGCATTTACTGTGAGGAGAGCTGTCATTCCAAAGAAGTCTTCCCTTTTACTATTCTCATTAGAAAAAGATTATTTGAGTTCATAAACTGCAAATAAGTGTAGAAAAAATTATTTCCATGGCCAAATCCTTCCTTTCCAAGTAAGATGTGGATTATGAAAGCTGAAAAAAAGCCTGTCTTATTTTCCAGTAAAACTCTTTAGGAGTCATTCAGTCATGTGTTCCATGTCCATCACAGTGTCATACAAAATTAGCTCTAAATGAGCAAGACTGACACTGGAAACCAGGTGCTTAATTTGCGAACCAGCTCCTCTAAAAAACATGTAATTTGAGATAATTTAAGGATATATTGAAAACACAGTACAATAAAATTGCTTGAAAATAGTGGTTTTAGGTTTCATCATTGCAAAGCTGTGAGCTCTACACTCAAAAGTAAAACACACTCAAAAGTGTGTTTTTGTTAGATGATCCCTGTGATAATGTTGTCTGGAGATGAGGAATTGAGGCTAGTGGTATTAAAGAATTTACTTAGTCACCTTGGCAGATATTTTAGAGAACCTTGAATGTCCTCACTGTCTTTAGAAGCGGTGACACAGAATAGAGCATGCATCATTGAGCTTTACAGTCATTACATAGTGCAGAGTTCCCACATGGTTCCTTCCTCCCATGTTTGGCATTTCCAGGGTAGCAGCAATAGAACAGAACCTGCACACAGACCTTCTTTCCAGCTCCTTGATCTGTATGCCATGGTCTTTTGGGTTCCTGTGATGAACTGAAGCAAGAGAGATTTCCAGATCCCTCTATGTATGCACAAGTTTATTAATCTTAGCTCTCTTTGGCTCTCTTTTAGTGTATTTTAACAAGTACATGGTTTAACTTGTGTGTTTTCTGGCTGGAATGGTCTCAGGTCAATATGAACAACACCTGAGCTGGCTTTGGTATCCTGATCTTAAAGGTGAGCACTCCAAAACTTTTATTGATGTGACTGTCACAATTAAGGAATAGATGAAAATTTAAATTTGCACTTGAAGGCTTGTAAACAAACTTTCTTGTGCTCTCTGGACCCTGTAAAATAGCATCTTCTATCCCTTCTTTCCTTGACTAAGCAGCTCTCAAGGTCATTATGGGTTGAAACCATCTCCACACAGTCTCCTCTGCACTCCTAGTAGAGTCTCTCTGTCCACTGCTGCTGAAGTCTGGCTGTGTGTGTATGCTCCTCATTTTTTCTGGGGTGCACAGTTTGGTAAAACAAACGAGTTCTGATGAATGCCTCTCCTTGTTCCCTCTGTTTCCTTGGTTCATACTTGCTGCAAATCCATGGCATTGTTTTAGGAGTCAAACCAGTAAAGAAATAACCCAACAATGACATAAAGTGGGGGTAGGGATATCAGTAAGTTTAGAAAGCTGACCCAGCCCACTGAAGGTCAGATGGATGCCACTACCATCTCAAAGAATATCTGGAGTGATGGTGGAGTAGGGATGCCTGTTCTTGGTTGATCGCCTCATTCCTACTGCTAAACTACAGACTTCAGGAATATTTGGAGTCTGGCTGACCACTGGCTGTTCTTCCCCAGCTCTCATAGCCTCCCTCTTACATCAGAGGTTAAGCTGCTCTTGAAGAATAGTATGGCCTCTCAGAACCCTGGGGTGCCAAATGACATCCAAAACCAGCAGCCATGCTTCTGGTTCCTATCTGGTCAGTGAACTGTGCATTGTAAAACATATGTACATCCATTTGGATGGGTTTGTCTCTGTTATGGTGTAACCTCTTTTTTGCAGCCATGATCTTGACTTCCACTGCAGTCAGAAAGCAGCATTAAAGCACTCTGATTATATGGGTAGTACAGGAGAAATCACAACAGAAAAATGCAATTTGCAGTCAGGTCTATCTGTGGTGTGTGCATTCAGGGTATCAGTTCCTATCTTTGTTTTTTAATGTTTAGCGACAATCTTTAGTGATTAATACGAATTTCTGCTAGAAAGGAGAAATAGGAAAAAGAATCAGCATAAATTTGCCTCAGTGTAAAATTTATACTCCAATGAATTACTATTATGCTGCAGACAGCAGTAACAGCAAGTAAACTATTCAGTATAATTGCAGTGCTGATGGTTATTGTTCATTTCTGTTCACCAAAACAAAGAAAATCAAAAAACTGCCCACTCTCTTCAAACCCACCTCATATTAAATCCCTTGGGCTTCATTCCCAACCTGCACCTGCCTGACATCAGTGTGGGCCATTGATTTCCATGAGGAAACACTCAATTTGCATTGGTGCCTACGACTGAAAAAACAGGTCCTGGCTCTTTGCAAGGTTTGGCATACTGTCTTGAAATCAGACAAAATTAGCCAGAATTTGTGAATTGGTTATTCTTTGCCTTCTGAAACGAGGCAATGTCTGCAAGCGCTGCTTTGAGAATCTGTTCTTTTTGTCTGAGAACAGATGTCTGGGAGGGGTTTTGGCAGGACCCACTCTGTCAAACAGTCCAGCTTTGACAGTTACTTGCTTGAGGGACGGCTAAAATGCAAAGCATTTCGGATCAGAATATCATATTCATCTGGAAGTTAATTACTGTGTCTGCCTTGGTATAAATAATTAATTATGCAAAACCCACACAGCTGTGGCTGGACAGAGTTAAGTGACTTGCTGTCACTGTCTCATGGTTCTGGAAAGGATGAAGGGATTTAGAAAATAAGCTCTTTAACTCTTGGGCCACACTATTGTGATAGCCCCTTCCTGATCAGAAGAGAATATGATTATCACTGAGCATGCTTTTCTTTACAAAAGGACATTTCCCAGTTTAGCCTGTTCAGGCCCCAGTAGTAATCTCTTCTCAACGCTCTGGCTGTGTCACGCTGAGGAGCCAAACACTGATTGTTTTAGAGGAATGAATTTGCAAAGCCTCTGTGACTGCACAGTCATGCTCAGAGCAATCATTAGCCAAAGAAATGTCTGCATCCAAGTGAGGATGTGTGCATGGGAGTGAGCATGGATGCAATAACCAACCTGTCCTGTTTTATAGCACACCAAGGTAAAGAGAAGGCCAAGTTTACAGAAATGACAAATATTTTTAACAGCTGCAGTCCAGTACCTGATCTTCTGAAAAATGAGAAGGGTCATGGGTTCACACTGTCAAATAAACAATATTTCTGGTAGGCAAGGGTGGAGAAATTGTCTTGCTATACACTCCTCGGTATGTATTCTCCAGTAGATCATGGATTTTAATTGTACAAATAGAAATATCAGCCCAGACTCACTTGAGATAAGAGGCTTTCTGCATGTAACTCTGATTTGCCAAAACATTTTTTTTTGCCTGTAGCACTAGTAAATGAAACACAAAAAATAAAAGCTTGGTAAATGTATCAAATACCTTAATGCAGGCAAACACTGATGAAATTACTGCAAGAAAATACAACCCAGAGGACATATTTTGTACCTTCAAAGAATCTAACACACCACAATTAATAGGATGGTAAGGATCTTAACACATATTTTATTCCTTCCTTTAAGTAATGTAAAGTGGTGTAAGCATCTGTCTACTCGAACAGGGAGGGAAAAAATTAGTCTGTGAAAGCATTAGATATAGATGATACTTATCTATGACTCTTTCCAGGATTTGACTATATTATTAAAACAAATGGAGTTTTACATATGGAACTTTTATTTAGAAATTCTCATCCTCCAAGGATCCCAAAATATGTTAAAAAGTATAGTAGAGATTGTAAGCAAGTGCAGAAGCAATTGCATGCTTAGCTGTAGCTCAGATATAACCTAAGACATTGTAAAATGTGAACAAGAAATGTAGTAGGAAAATGGCTTATCCTTTCAAATAAATGCTACAGGCCTCCTACCTACCACCTGGAAGGGTATTGCTGACAGACATGACAGGACATTGGCTCAAACAAAACTATTTTTTTTTCCTAGTATGCCATTTTCCCCATGTGCTGGATGCAGTCTAAGCTCTGTGTTTGATTTTGTGTTCTTGCCGCAGAAATTCAAATTATAGCCTGATCTGTGCAAGGATACTGTCAAATGAGAGACAGTAACACTTGGGCTATTTCTCCAGCAAGAAGCAAGGCTCCAGTTGAAGGTCCAGGCAGTGGCTTGGGATCCTCCATACCATTTAATTGTTAACATGCACCATGGCACAGCTTTGGCCCTACTAGATGGTACAAAGATATTTCCTTTCAGTTCAGGCACCACCCTGAGCCAAGGGCTTTTCATAACAGGCAGCATTCATGAGGCTGCCCAGGTTTCTAGAAGAAATCTATCTGGCTGTGTGGTACCTGTCTTCAGCCCCAAAGGGTAGACCAGGCTTGAAGCCAGTGCAGTTCAGTCACTGGCTCTAACGTAAATGTGACTGTCTATCAGTAAATAAGTTCTACTGCTGAACAGAAATGATTGCATGTGGATTGTCTTTAGTTTAAAAATTCAACTAAAAACATTATCAAAAGTCATGATAAAACTCAGAGGCCTCATATGACCTCTGCCAAAGGTTTTAAGAAAAGCTGCTAGTGTTGCTTTAATGCTGCCAAAATTGGCGCCTTAAAAACACATATAATTTTTTACATTGAAGAACTCCCTTTCTGAGCAGTCCTGATGTGTCTGCATGCTGTCATTTCTGACAATGGAAACACCTCAAATACCATTTAAGTGTTGTTCAGCAGTCATATTCTAATTTATTTTAAATGTCACTTGAAATTACTAGTAAAACAGGAAACAGGACAGGAAAACAAGAAAGAAAAACTAAAGTCTGAGGATCCAAAACTACAGTGATGGAAAGATTCTTTTTGTTTCAAGAAGATTATCCCTAAGCTCCTTCAGGGAACTTTTTTAAAAAAAAGTCAAGAATTCTGTTTGCCCTTGGTTTGTCAGTGGTGACAAGCATTGCTAACAAAGATTCTCAATGCAATTTTTTATCCAGAATTTTCTTGAATCCTAGATACGCTGCTGTTGTGCTGAGTCTAGCAAGATGGAGCAGTTTTCCCCATGGCAGTGCTGTGTTTTGCACTGGTGGCTGGAAAGGTGCTGATCTCACACCAGTGCTTTGGTGTCTGCTGAGCAGCGCCAGAAGCATCAGTGCTGCCCCTCCAACACTCCACCCTCACTGGTAGGCTGGGGTGGGCAAGACCTTGAGAGGGGACATAGCCAGGACAGCTAACTCACACTGACTACAGGGATATTCCATGCCATGTGATGTCTGCTCAGCCATAAAAACTAAGAGAAAAGAGGAGAGGAGGAGGAGACATTTGTTTTACTGTGTTTCTGTTTGTCTATGGGAGCAGCCACTAAGTGTATTGAAGCCCTGCTTCCTGTGAAGCAGATGGACATCTTTTGTTGATTGGAAGAGGAGAATTAATTTTTGCTTTTTCTTTGCTTCCATGCATGTCCTTTGCTTCTGCTTTATTTAATTGCTTTTTTTTTCTTGATCCACAAGGGTTTTTCTCATCTTATTTCTTCCCCCTGTCCTGCAGAAAATGGGAGTGATAGACCAGCTTTGGGGACACCTGATATCTAGCCAAGGTCAACTCACACTGTCCTTTTTGTTGCCCAATATGGGACATGAGGAATTTGAGGTAACAGTAGTAATAGGGAGAGGTAACAGGCAAAACACGGATGGAACATATCTAGAGAGTGAAAAGTGGAATAATCATGGAAAATTTCTGTTGTTGAAATTGTGGTGAGGTAAATTGTCCACTTTTGCTTCATTATGACAATATTCTTGTGATTTTGGTATTGGGAATTATTTTTTGTTGTTGTAAGTGAAGCTTGTATATACTTTGTGATTAGTGTCGATTTTATTGCTAATTCTTAAAGATTTGCTTCACAGATGTAAGGTGTGCTATGTATTGGGTTTCTGTGATTTGGTAGTGGAGGGAGCTACAGGGGTGACTTCTGTAAGAAGCTTCCAAAAGCTTCCTCCATGTCCAACAGAGCCAATGCCACCTGCCCAGCTGAGAAGTGGAGTGACAAAGCAGCTTTGGTAGGCACCCAGAATCCAATCAGGGTCAACTCATCACACTGGTACTTCCTGAGATTCTCATATTCTAGGCAGATTCCACTAAGTTTTGTCACCCCAAAGTGTTCAACTTTGCTGGCGCCTCTCAGCCTACTCATCTTTCTCCTTTTCCCCCATTTTGTCTTTTCACATCTTTTTTTGTCTGTATACCTGTGCTCATTTATCTTCTTTTCCCTATCCCTGAGCAGGGGTCTCCCACCATCCCTTGCCCTCGGGGCAGTGCCTTAGCACAACCTCTTTGTTCTCTCATCCTTCTCCCCCGGTTTAGTCCTTCCTCTTTTGCAGACCAGCCATGCATGCCAAGCACCATCCATCATCCATGCAGACTCAGCAATGCCTGACCTGCCTTCTCTGATATCACTGTTTAAATTACACCATCCTGACATCCCACTAAATGGATCAGTACTTGTCCCCTGCACACAGATCTCCCAGAGCTACATCCGTAACAAAGGCTCTACAGATATATGTGAAGAAAGGGAGGGTTACAGTGGCAGGTACTGATATGGGTTTTCTGTTTTCTTTGGTTTTTTTCAGTCTATATCATTGAAGAAATCACAAAGTGTATTTCTATATTTAACATAACTATCCATAAACAAATGTAGATAACTTTATCACGTACACATATATGTATGTATATATATATACATATATACACACATATGTATTTTATGCTTTCAGTATTCCCAGAAGGCCATTTAGCTAGTCTGTAGCAGGACTCCTGTCTTTTCGTTAAAGAAAAAAATAAATAAATAAAGAGATTGAGCTGGAAGTTACTGAGGAGTTAACATTTCTGGAGTTTCCAACTTCAGCACTTAAATCTTTCCCATTTCTCACTGTAGATTTCTTCAGTGTTTTGTGGAACTGAGTTCAAGTTCCCCATTTGTACATGATTTAAACACCGAGGTTCTGAGGCAAAACTAAATCTTCTGACTTACTGAGATGCAATGACAATAAGGCTGTATAACCACCCAGCCAAATAAAAACAAACTGTAAGATAGGCAATTCAGTTCTTATATCCTATGTGATTTGGGGTGCAATTTCAGGCATTTATCCAGAGTAGCATCCATTTCTAAAGCTATATCCCATTCTACTAATTTCTTTCTGATGCGTGTTTAAGTCAGTGGCAAAAGGTAAAATGTGTAATCTGTGCCTGGGTTTGAAGCTCACACATTTGCATTGGGCAAAAGTACAAGTTTTATAGAGGCAACAGACTTGTTTTAGCACTTAGAGGGATCTCCACTTGCTCAGAATTGTATGAAACAATTCTGGTTTGCTACAATATTTGGCTCAAGGCCGCTTTCTCTCCATATATTTTAAATCCTTGCATGTTTCCTAGAATTGTCTCACGTCCTTTGGAACAAGAAAATGTAACCACTCATGTTCAGTCCCCACAGACCTCCTTCATTATATGGTTCTTCCTCCATACCTTGACCTATGGAGAGCTTTACCTAACTCACCTTTGAGAGAAATGGTCTTAAATTTACAGGCATCCATTGTAGTAATGCAGCAGATCAGTGGGGTCACTGTCCATGCATACAGACAGATTAGGCTAGAGACAAGTGTCTTCCCTGAAGTTACATGATGGATAGATCTTCCTCATCCTTAAAAACAAGCCCTGGGAAGTCCTTTCCATCAGGCCCCCATACCTTAGCACAAGATCAGGAAATTGTGCATTACAGTGCAGGATCTCACGAATACTTACTTATTTCAGGAACATTACCTTCTATTTCCAGGAGCTTCTGATAAAGTGACTTCAGCATGTTGTACATTTTTAGCAAAAAAACCACTGTGCCTTCCCCGTTAGAAACCCTGACTCACAACTCCCAGCAGGAGCCAGGCAGGCCACTGCGTCACTATTAACCAACAGCTGACAGATAATTGACTTTACACTTGTGTATCAGGGCTTGCAAACCATAATTTAAAAGCTAATTTGTTTCATACTTTTAATATCATAGGCAGTTTTGTATCCTGTCCTACAAAGCCTGAGCTAATCACAGTCCATCATTTTTACTGCTGTTGGCCCCAAAACTGGTCTTTTGTACATTCATACTCTGTGACACTCTTATCTCTTAACCCAAATGTGAGAAACAGCCCTCCAGCACCAGTTGTCTCGTGGATACATCAAGGGAGAGTTTTCAAAACTGAAGCCACTTTAGGGTAGTTTTAATGAGGCCGTGTTTGCTAAAGCATGACTGACAGAAATAATAAGTTAGCATTTGTGAGGGAACCCTCAGAAACTGAGCTTCAGCAGGCAAAAAGCCAGCAGAAATTGTTGTGCTGTTGGAAATAAGAGATCTTTAGAGCTCCTAAAATAGCTCTCCTAGCTCAGCCTAATGCAATTAAAGTTACTGATGTACCTAATATGAAAACTGGGAGTTCTTCCTGTTAATAACCACTGTGTAACCAAGGTAATTCATTTCATTAATTTAATATACACTTTTGTATCCCCCGATAATAGACATATAATTAAAGGAATAGGTTTACATTCCAAAATTAAAGTTTGTAAAGGGCAGTTCTATAAAAACAAGGCATTTTGCATAATTTTTGCTCAATGGTTAACACTTTTTTATTTTATTGAAGTATCAGTACTAAAATTCAGAACAAATCGATATAGGTACTGATGAATTCTATCAATAAGAAGGCATGCTGCCTGCTGAAGATGAAAAGAAAATAATAAATTATTCTAGAATGTGTGGCTGATGTGGTTAAAAATATATATTGAAGTTGAAAAAGGTCCATATTTAATTCAATATTTATGTTATGCTGATGTAAAAATATTAAAAAGATTGACATTCTTTTGTTTTTCAGAGTATTGTTCAGAAATTAAGGCAAGGTGATTGTTATTTTATATTTCACAAAATCTTTGAACAGAATCTAAAATTATATAAAAGCCAACTAAGTAGATTTTAGTAGATATACAAAAGACATCTAAAAGAAAAATGAAACTGAAGCAGTTACATTTTAAAATCTAGGAGTTTAGATGATTGATTAGAAAATTATTAAATTGAGGAACAATACTCCCTCGAGTATTCTGGGAAAATAGGAAGAATCCTATATTTGTTTATTCCAAATGTTTAATATTTTATATATATGCAAATATATATTTTTTACAGACATACATATCTTGTGAAATTGTATGGCAGGATGAGAGATGAGTGTAACCATAGGAAGATAAATGTGTAATTATAATGAAAATAAAGAGGCAAAAATGGATATTCAAGAAAGCTAAATATTAATGAAATTAAATGATGCAAATAGTTAATTATTAGAGGGAGAATATATATGCCAGGATTCAGAAACCATCTAGTGTTGAACTTTATAGATTTCAATTTGTGATTATGCAACAGGTGATAATCCAAATATCACCTGTAGTATGTGATATTATATACCACATTATATAATGTGATATTATAAAGTGTGGCAAGATCTTCGTCAGGAAGTAAAAATATTCCCTTGTAAAGATGAGTGCATCTGAAGGCTAAGTTTATTCCTATACCATCTTTGCAAATGAATAGAAGCATTTAATATATATTTTTAAAAATTTTCTTTCCCACAGCTGAATTGACAAGTAAAAATGCAATTCTTTCTTTATGTTATATACTAGCAATAAGCCTTATCAACAACTTCTGAATAGTGCGGTGGAAGTGTCAATGAGGAAAAAACTTGGGCACTAATGAAAGTATTAATATATGTAATAATTTTAAAGGTAAACAGGATTTCCTAGAATACCAATTGTTTAAGGGTCCAGAAGCAGGGAGCTCCCTATGGCTGTTTTTGTTGCCTTCTGCTTTCAGTTAAGAGTCTTGTCAAAGGATATTCCATAAGTCAAGACCAGGCTTTGCTTACCCAGTGCTTCCATACATCACCTCATCTAAGTGATTTCAGAGATATTTTTCTCTCTTTTTTAGGGAATTGAAAATTATACTTTGGAATAATTAAATATACTTAAAGAATAATTAAAAGTACTTCCTTTCTTCCCTCTGGTTCTTTCCAAATTTTTACCTTTGTCTTGGAGAGGATGAGGTTTTCAAATTTCTTCTGTGTGGTTGTCTCTGCAGGAACCCGGATTACACTGTCAGTGAAGAATCTGGATGCTAAATTCTTGTTGAATTTCACATAGTCAGTGGTTGTCCTGTGCTATCTATCAAGATCTCTCTGTAAGGCCTCCCTCTCCTTGGGGGAATCAACAGCTCTTCTTAGTTTAGTGTTGTTAGCAAATTTGCATAGTGTGAACACAACTCCTTTATCTGGATCATTGATAAAACGTGTAAAGAACTGACCCTAAAATTGATCCCTGGGGAGCACCAGTGGTGACTGGCTGTCAGGCTGATGTTGTCCCAATACAGAAGCACCCTTAGTCCATCCTTCCAGCCAGTGACCACCCACCATACTGTGCACATGTCTAGCTGGATTTTCTCCAGAAGGATACTGTGACAGACGGTATCCAAAGCTTTGCAAAAATTAAAGCAAACTTCTCACACCTGCTGGCTTGTTGTATTTTGTTCAGTCTCCTGATACATCATGATTTTTCTAGTGCTTTAACCTCAACAAAATCAAGATTCAGTTAGGGTTCTTAGGACAACCTGTTAACTTCGCCAATTAGTGTACAGGAGGGTAAAAAATTTATGAGGTAGGAACTAGATCTGTATTCAGTCAGCTCATTAACTGATATCATTATCAAACTGATACAGGAATCATTAAAAATGTATTGGATGTAAATAGCTTTCAATCTATATTCAGTTGGCTGGATTTACACCAGTAGTGCTAATATATACTCTAAGCCATCTGTTCTCTTAATGAATAGTAGTAGCTGTATGCACAATTCTTGCTTTCATGAACACAAAGTTGGCATAATAATTAAGGACATATAAAGCATAGGAAAAAAAAGCATATAAATTAACATTTAAGGTACCTAGGTATTAACATAAATTTGCTGTCTCTTAGACATATAGTTATCACCAAAGGGAAATTTCTCCTGGGTCATAAATTGCCTGTTGCAACTCTACCTTGGCCCCAGGAGAAGACAACCTTGATGTACACTCTATCCCGAAGCAGAAGTGTCTAAAGCACTATTTACTTCTATCAGATGCCTAAAAATCTGCCAGTTACTATGGCTGTGGCCTGACATGGGCTCTGAGACATTTTGGGTAAGGCTGAAAAAGGGAGACGAGAATGGACCTTTCCAAACCAGTAATTCCTTGCCTGAATCTCCAGTAGCAGGAGGAGGAGCAAGCCCACTGACCATCCATCTCCTATCCCAGCTCTAAATTTCCTTCTTCCCAGTGCTACCCTGTGCTGGTTACACCTGGGGAAAGACAGAGTCAGAGAGGTTTTCTCTATGAGAACTTCCTCTGTGAGTTGATGGGACCAGTTGGAGGCTGGTTTGGTTATTGACAGCCTCAGAAACCAATTGGAGAAAGTTAGTTCGCTCCCTGAAAACACATTTTGAAGGAGGTAACCTGGAAAAAACTCTCTTTCTCTTCTGGCAGCAGTGTAGGTAACACCGGTCTGGCCTGGCTCCACTGCAGGCCTGCGGGCCTGGCAGGGGACAAGGCTGGCCACCCTGTCTGGGGAGCTGGCATGGCCCGGCAGGGAGGAGAGGTGGCCATGGGCGGGGCCGGGCCCCTGTGTGGGGAGCTGGCATGTCCCAGAAGGGATAGGGGTGGACATCAACAGTGGGTGCTGCAGCTGAGACCCAGGGAGGCTGAGTGAGGTCCCAGCCATTCCCCCTCCTCCCCCTTTCCAGCATGGCCACTGCCGTTTCTAGCTTGGGCCAGTCCCTTCCAGCACGGCCAGAGTTTTCTGAGATCCTGGCACAGCTCCAGCATGGCTTGGCTACAGTCTTCGCATTTTCCCGTGTGAGATTTTAACTCTTTTACTGCTCAGATAAGATTTGCAGACTTTCAATTATCCCCTGAGTTAGAGGAAAGAAAGAATAGAAGAGCTAAGTTTCTTTAGATGGAAGGAGAATGAGAAGATGCTATGAAGGTGGGCTGAAAATCCTTTGGTGCGTTGTAGGGATGAACTGATATTGCACTGAATATTCCTATAAACCATGGAGAAAGATATGGGGCGGTTCCATTTGATAGATTGTTGACCAAAAGCACCTGTGTTAAGGATCCTTTGCCCTGAGGAGAAAAGGGGATCTCTGTTTCTGCAGATGAAGCATGAACAGAGAGAAAGAGAGATGAAGAGAATTTTTGTTTTGGAACAGTTCATTCTTAAAAGTAAATACCCCATGAGTTTAACATGGCCCATAAGCACAGCTTTGGGAAAGCTGTGAAGATGGGAGGAGCTTCACGATTTGCAAGTTTTTTCCCAGGCGGATGTGAATCGTGGAAGTGAAGCCACGAGAGAACTGCTATTTTCCCTCCTTGTGGAGAAGTCCCTATAGCCTGACAAGAGGAAACTTCTCTCTCTGAAGTGAATTGAAAAGAACTGTTTAAGCTGGGAACTGACCGAAGTAAGTTTTTTTGTAGTTATGAAAGTTGGGAGAGGAGAGGAGGGAGTGGTCTGAAGATCTTATTCTGAATTTGTTTCTTTCTTTCTTCGTGTAGTTAATGAATTTCTTTTTATACCCTTTTAAGTTTTAGGCCTGCCTTGCTTTTGCTCCTGGTTCTGCCTCACAACAGAAAAATGAGTATATTTAAATTGACAAATCAAAACTATAACATACCCTTAGCTGGGACTCACACTCACAAAAAGGCAAACTGCTCTTTGATATAAATCACTAGGAAGGACAACTCTATTTCAGCTTCCCATTCCTACATTTACTCCAGTATAAAGACATGAAGTCTCCTCCTCATTATCCCCATTCTGTAAAAGAAAATAGAAACCAAACAAAACAGCTAGCTGAAAAAAATCTGAAAAAGCAAATCCAAGCCCAGAAAACCTCTCTGAAGAAACAGAGACAGCAGGAAAAGCCCTGAGCAGTGAGAGTTTGGCTTACTTTTTAAATACAAGCTGCATGATATATTTTTTATGGGTAGAAATTATTATTGTGTTGTTTTCTACAGCTGGCCTTCTTCTACTTCCACAGATAGGGAGCAGTTTAAACTTGTTCATGCGTAGATTTTTTGCAGCTCCTGAATATGTTATTACTGTGAAATAAAATTAATTTCTTTCACTTGAATGACAATAATTGACTTTTGCAAGATTTTTCTATAATAGTTGTTCCAAAGCTCACGTGCTGTTCGGTTGTCAGGTGGTGATTTTCCACACAGTGGTACTTACTGTGTAGTATGAAACAGGTGCAGTCTTAGGGGTGTATAAACTGAGAGCATTGGTATTCATTCATGTAGGGAAAAGTACAAAGAACTCTACTTCATATATTTGAGCGAGGAATCAATAAAATGCTTGTAAACTCTGGATGTGTAGTTGGATGGAGATAAAGATGAGAAGAACTTTCTGAAAAATTGAATTTGGGACATTTTGGCACAGCTGAAGCCTAGGTCTCCATCCTACTCTTCAGAGGTGAACTCTTCCTGTAGTGCTGACATACATCAGTAAGCTGCAACTGTGTTGTCACTAGATTTATGAGTATTAAAATAAACATTTCTGCTGCAAGTGTAGGAGTTGACTGCATGTTGAGATCTGGCTTTTAACTTTCAGTTTATCTGTGCACAGGAATTACATTCTGAATCAGACCTATGGTCCCTTAAACTAGTCAGTGATAAATAGCAGAGGAATCCTGCAGGTATGAAGTGTGGGAAAATCCCTCTCACTTAGCTTTTTGCTCTTCACCTTGAATAGGTAAAGCATGACATATTCTGAAAGAGGAAAACTACTTATTACTTAAAAAATGTATATATGGAACTTTTATTTAAATTTCTCCATTCTTCTATATACTTAATTTCAATCATTTCCTGTGAGTTCTATTGCTTCCTTATCTGCTGATAATTACCAATGATTACTGAGAGGTGAATGCATGGAAAAGCGTTAGAAAACACAACAAATGGAACTGACAAAAATGCCCAAAATAGTTCTGATTTTCTCAAGGAGAGAATTACAAATCAGGCATGATCCATTGCATTCATTATCTCACAATAAAGAAGTAAATGCCAGTCTTGAGTAATGATGAATCCTTTCATTTTTAAGTAAGTCCACGATGATATTAGGTATTATACCATGCATATAATGTTATCTTTAATGGTTTGTGGAGCAAGTGGCCATCTGAGCAGCTGAGTTGCCATGCAGGAGTCCCACACAAGTCAGAGCCTCTGTGGCCCTACTTCAGAAGCAAGTATAGATACTGCTAGGAGATCAAGGGCATCTCTCTTCTCATGAAAGCTTGTGACAAAGCAGGGGCAAGGCAACCAACCCCAAAAGAGGGTGATACTACTTAGCAAGAGAATCAAACAGAATGTCTTTGTGATAGGCAGATCTACTTGACACCTCTGAGAAATAAAGGTCTGAGTCTAATTCACTGCATCAGCTGCTTTCACTAAAATGATGGAAAATGTATTACAAAAAACAGTCAGCTTCAGAAGAATCACCACAAAGTCTCAGACATCTGGTTGCAAGTCCAAACATGCAAGATTCTGTTAGTTATAGCACTTTGCCCTGTTCGATTCAGTAGCTCTCTCTCACTACCTAATTAGATTGGAAGTGTTGCAGAACCTTCTTTCACCACATCGTCTTCATAACCCTAGCAGTGCTATTGGCATCTTGATTACCACCAGTTCCCTTTCTAGTTCATTTCAGCCTGGAAAATGTTCCCTGTTGTGCATGTTGAGTGGTCCCCAGGGGAAGCACAATCCTCTGCTCTTTTTGGATGGCTCCTCTAATCCCAGGGTGTGTTATAAGGACAAGGTAAGAGTCTCTTTATCCCTGTGACTCAGATACAGTCTTTATAGGAACTAAAGAGACAAAAAAGAGTCTGGTCAGTCACCTGAGGTGTGCATATGACTTCAACCCATTTCTGAACATATTCTCTACTTTCTTTACAGAGACAGGTGCAAATAGGCACAGGGATCAGTGGCTTGCATACCTGGAACATATTGGAGGAAAGTCTCTTTTCTCATGGAAAAAGCAAAAGCAATTTTCAATGATATTCCGTAGAAGGCAAAGTCTGGGATAGGACAGAGAATTGTCATGGAATAGCTGGTTTGTACTAATTTCCTGATCTGTAAGGCAACAACAAACAGTTCTTACAATGTTTTGCTGCATGCTCCTTATCATCTATTGTAGTGTTCATGAAGCACTGAGTTGTATAGTCTGGGAGGGCCCAGAGATCTAGGGAAAGTATAGGAAATTTACTGCCCAAGGTTGGAACAAATGATGAATTAAAAGGCTGGAGTCTTGGCAAGAGGAAAGAGTGGTGAGGAGGCATTTTGTGAGTCTGGGTTTGGTATGGAGGACTCATCAGTAATGTGTCCTGGCTTCAGGGTTTGCTAGTGGGAAGTGGGATGTGTGCCAAATGGATAAGAGGAGTAAGGAAATGGAGAAATGAAATGTTGGAAGGTGGACTGGTGCATGGCTTAGGCCTCCATTTTGACTAAGCAGAATGAGCAGGAGAACATGGAAGAGTTGCAGGGTTACAGGTAGAGATGAGGAATAAAGTGGGCAATTGAGTGTCAGAATAGTACAGATTGTCTTGTCTTGATTTGCTCAGTTTTGCTTCTAAAGAAGAGCTTTCCTATAAATCATGCCTGTCTTTCTTCTCAGAACTCAGACTTGGCAATTTCAACTCTTCGAAAAACCTTAGAATCACACTTAGATACTTCTCTCAAATCAGCAGCTCGATGTGCAGCAGCAGCCAAAATGTTATCATGATTCTGGACATTGTCAAGTCAAGTATTCAGAACAAAAGAGAAGATACCATTTTGACACTACAAAAAACCATTGATTTGCATCTCTGGCCACTACATCTTGAAAGGAATATAGTGGAGTTCAAAAAAGGCATAGGGAGAGGCAGCTAAAATTGTCAAGAGAATGAAGCAGCTGTCTTGGGAAGGGGAACTGAAAGAAAGTTGCATTGGGATACAAAGAAAATTTACAGAATCACAAAAGCAATGGACAATCTGAATTAACTGCTGCTCCAGTTCTCAGTGCATGAGTCAGGGAACGCTCAATAAAGCTAAAAAGGGGTCATTTTAAAACAGATCAAAAAGAGTACATCTTTACACAATGGGTAGAAAAGTTTTGGAATTTGTTGCTACAAACTGTTGTAAGGTTGTAAGGCAGATTGCAATGGCAGGGCCAAAGAGGATTTAGACAGCTTTATGGACAGCAGGTTCTGACGTGGATGCTAAAAGAACTAAGAAAGGTTGTATACCCTAATTTCCCTAATACAGCATTTTGAGATCCTGGGGAAATATGACAGGAACAGAGAACAAAATATGGACAGGCTCATGTGCTGTCCTTAAATACCATGTTTTACTGCTGTTGAATGAATATTATACAAGATGAGCCATTGTGTTACTTAATAGCACATTTATTCTGTTCCTATGTCCTTCTTTCTTTCTTTTTTCTTATACTCTGAGTGCTTCTTTTCTCCCTGTGTATTGTATGGATACCCTAAGCCCACGAACAGTCAATGAGGGCTCCAGTAGGGCATAAACGACCTCACAGAAAACAAACATTATTCTTGGATCATACACTAAACATACCAGACTGACTCCCAGAGTTCAATGAATATAATTACATTTAGCTGCAGCAAAAGTGCATGTTGAGTATATATGCACATATAAGCTGTTTGCAGGTATTTGTGTACCTGTGTTTGTAATTCACTCTGTGTGTTAGTATATTCTCTTGCTATTACTCATGTGAAGGTGGAAGCATTCCCTCACACCAGCCTGCTTTACAAGCTGAATGAACCTGATAACCTTGTGCCATGAGGTGACGGACAGCTTGGTGGAGGGTGGGAGAGCAGTGGGTGCCATTTATTTTCACTTCAGCAAGATTTCTGACACTGTCTCCATGGCATTCTTATAGAAAAGCTGACAAGGTATGGTTTTGGTGTGTGGACAGCAAGGTGGGTTGAAAACTGACTGAGCAGCCAGGCCCAGAGGACTGTGATGATTGCTACAAAGTCCAGCTGGGGACACGTCAGTAACTGGTACCTAGGACTAGTATCTGAGCAGGTGGAAAACCTACTTACTATGTAGTCCATGAGATGGAACTCCATAGTTAGATGATGTTCAGATTTTTTTTCCCCTAGACTGTTTCTTTTCCAGGTAGTGTTTGTAGTAAGCTCTCTTCAGACACAGGAAAAAGAGAGAGGAGTGGATGACAGAAACATGAAGGTCAAATGACTCTTGTTCCAGAATTACAGCAGTCACCAATCACTCTAATTCAATATGAAAAAAATTATGATGCCCTGGCAGATGGATTGTTCCAGTCACATCCTATAACCAGGAAATCAATTGTGTCATCAAACCTTATTAATTTTCTCTGTCATTTAATCACAGCCATCTTATGAAATTCAGGAAAAAATACACAGACACAATTGCATATTACTAGTATACATATTACTAGTATACAAACCATTCTAGGAGCAAGTTCTTTGTAAAAATAAAGGATAAAAATATGCATTTTTTTACACTCTTATATCTTTAATTTTCAGAGGGCTCTCATTCATCAAGGTTCAAAACTTACTTGGAGTTAGCTAAAGTCAATTCTGTCCTCAGCTGTCTACCATGTACCTCCTCTGGAGGTCAATGCTCACATACCAAAAAGGCAGCTCCTGAATCAGCAGTTCTGAATTGCCATTGTTTTCAGACTGGAATATTAAATTAAAAAAAGGAATTGCAGTTTCTTTTTTATTTTGTTATTTTGTGTTCTAATTTGTTGTCTGCTATGCAGGTATCTTGAGTTGGATGGGAATGATGGTGGGCAACTGCAGAAAGGATACTCCAGGTTCTTCCCAAATTGCATCAACCCTGCTTGTAAATCAGAGACTGAAGTCAAAGCTGAATGAAAGCTAGCAGAAGAACAAAATGAACAGATGTAAAAAAATGTTAAGCTCTACTCTGAATAAATAGGTTGCTCTGTAGCTTGGCTGCAGTGCAAGAGACATGCTTTGGAGGAGGCAGTTCCCTACTGGAAATAGGTGATATGTCAAAACACATTCAGTTCTGAGCAGAAAGGATGAGCAAAGAGAGAAAACAAATGATCTGGGAAACTCTCTCATATTACTGTTAATTAGAGGAGATCCGCTTGGAAGAATTTTTTTATTCTTTTTCTACCCAGGCAAAGCTTATTATTGTTTGCAATCACTGAATAGTGGATTCTGTTTTGAGAAGGTTTTTGATTTGATGCATGCTTGTATGATTTAAACCCTGGACTCTGTCAGGCTATGATAAAAGCTGCCATCACCTCACCAGGAATTTCCTGTAATGTATAAACACTTGACTTCACGCTAACCTTCCCTCCTGCCTCTCCCACATCCTTACACGCATATCAGTGTCTGCTGAAAAGGGCACTGCTGTGTACCAAGTCCTGGTCAACAGACCAAAATGACCAAGGCCTAAGGATTACTGCAGCACTGCTAATCAATAGATATTGAGCGCAATCCCCTGCTCTAAATTCAATGGGGTTAATAACTGTATACAAGAAAACAATGCTCTGAAACACAATCTCCTTCATTGAGGGAGGGGAGGTGGAAATGTTTGCTTCAGCAGCTGCAGATAAAACCTGTGGGAGGCAAAGCTTTAGCTTTTACCCAAATTTGGCCTGAAGCATTCTTGATTTGCTAAGTGTGCTGTGCATTAGAGACAGCTTTGCTGCTGACAAGAGAAATACCACATATGATGACATGTTTCTGAGCTCCCAAAAGTCTTCGTTTGATGTTTTACTGAGAGATGGCATGTGAAGCTCCTTATGGTCCCATCTATTAGACCTTTGGTTTTGCTTTTTATGCTTTGCATGCAAGACTAAGCACACGCAGGATGAAGGAAAGGAATTCAATTTAATAGCTGGCCAAATGCCGTTTTCTCTTTTGAATAGGCAGTGATGCTATCTAGAGATGAAAGGTGACACTTAAACAGAGCAGCAACACTACCTTTAAAAGGTCTGAAATTCTTCTAACTTTGCCATCCCCCTGTTTTACAAGATTTACAGATTGAACTCTTAGTACAATTTGAGATCCTGAGTGAAAAACCCAGTGCTGAGAGACAGTGTGCCAAACTCTCTGACTAAGTTGGGGTAGTCAGCCAAGTTCACTATCTGCTGGCTGATGATGAGTGGTGACATCTCAGTGCTTGCTCAACATCTGTCTGCCTGCTTCACTTCTAATTGCACACCCGCAGATAACTGGGAAGGGTGAGTGCTAGATTTCACAGAAGCTTATAATATGACTTATTCATGAGTGTGAAGAATTAGGTAGGTATGTCTGTGCTGTGTTTTCAAGCACACCTTCAACAGATGTCCAGCTCTCTACCAGGTTGGCATGCCTGGTTCAGGATTATTGGCTGTCTGAGTCTCTTGGTAGTAATACAAGAAAGTTATACTTTTTCTTGTCACTGTGGCTTTACTGAATTCCTCAGTGGGAGGAGTCAGCAGAAATGCTGCTTCTTATCAGCCAGAAGAGCTGCACTTGTTAACAGATTATGGAATATGAAGATGGGCATACCATGACGTGTTCTTCACAGGTACTGCTCTTTCTCAGGTTGAGACAAATATATCATCCTATATGCTGGCATATATAACTGTCACAGAACACTTTAAAGAACAGAAACTACAATTATTTATTTTTCTTTAGAGTTGCCTGTTATTTTCCTTTTTTGTTATTATGTCTGCTTTTTATAATTTCATAAGGATTCAGCAAATGTTACTTTTAAGTGACAATTTCTGTCATTCCCCTGTGTTGTCCTAAAGCTAGAGAACACACTTTGTATTCTTTATTTCTGCTGTCTTGCACTTTTTCCATCAGAATAGAAGCATTAAACTGTCTGCATATACAGGCAAGGAAAATGTGTAGTTGGAAATAGAGTTTGCTAAAACAAGACCCTCTATTATCTGCTACTTAATTGTAGGAAACAGGGACTTCAAGAGGTCATTTAGTACCCTTTCCTTTGTCTCTTATGCTTTTCATCTCATCCTTTTATTTTACCTCTTCTTTTTTTACCTCTTTCTTTATTTTCTTTGTCTCATCCTCTGTTGTGTCTTATTTAAGCTTTGGGCAGTACATATCAAAGCAGGCACACAAAAAATCCTGACTCACAGACATAGCTGCTATGACTGTAAAGGTACCAGGCAACTGTGACTCTAGTTTGGAAATAAATGGGGAAATAGGCTTCATCTATGCTTGATATCCAATGCATAATTTTCACAGTGGAGTTACAATAAAACACTGATGACAAATTTATAATAGTGGGTTTAAGATTTTTGGTTTGCCAGTATAACTCTGAGAATGTAAGAACCCAGGTTGGTACTATGGGGAATTGGGGCCTTTGTATCCCAAGACAAATGACTTCCAAATTGGAACACAGCTATGGACTCAGGCTCCATTGTGAGGGTTAATTTTGTTTCACTCAGAAAAAATTATTGCTGGCTTATCTAAAGTAGCAGAAGCTTGGAACAGGAGAGTACTTCACTCCTCCTGGCACAAAGACAGTTGTGATAACGTAAGTTATATAAAAGGTGCCAAGCTAAGGGAAGGGGTGGCGGACGGTGTGGAATAAAACCATCAACAAAACAGTGACTGTAGCCACCTTTCCACTGTTTAGATTATTGTTCCTAATTATTTACATCTATATGGACTTTTTGTTCTAACCAATAGCTTGCAGGAAATCTTGCATTGCAGTTTTCCACCAGGAAGAAACCAGTGACCTAAAAACGTGGTATATTTTTAATAACAATTATTAAAATTGCATGAAATGTATTAGTCCTTGAACAGCAGAAATGGCCTGAAGCAAAGAATCCTTCTTCAGGGAACTAGCCCAAAAGCTAATACCCAGCTCTCAGTCAGCACTGATGTAGATTCTTCCAATTTGCCCTAGGAATTCCCTGCTAGAAATTGGATAAAAACACCACACACCTGAAGAACATGGCAATATTTATGGAAGTAGTAAGTGCCGAAGTGTTGGGATACACTCCTTTGTGTGTACACTCTGCCATGTGCCAGCTCCAGCCCTGTGGTGGGTACCTCTCAATGCCACTGGTGCTCAGGACTTCTTAGCACTGGCTGGTTAATCACAGGCAGATCTCTAGCTGGGACAAGGACTGAATTGGTGCAGGATTAAAAAGGTGACATTGTAAAACAGGGCTAAAGATTTAGAATGAGTTAAAATTGTTCCTGGGAGAGAAATGGCCCAAAGCCATTTATCTGGGTATCAGGAAGAGAGGGAAGAGTGGAAATAAGGGACAGACCATCAGCTATCATTTCAGTCCTAAGCATCTTGTTTAGGAAGGCAAATGATTACCAACATGCACAGCAATGAAGATCAGTCCCAGTGATACTATATTAATGGTTCAGTGGATCAACCAGGATCTGAAGGATAATATTATTCTCTTATTGTTGTCTAGCCAGGTTTACCTAAACTAGCCACTATCAGTCTACTACTCTGTAAAACACCCACAACCAATCAATCAATCAATCACTTGGGGGAAAAAAAGAAAGTCAGCCCAAGCCACCTACATCTCTGGAGGTTTGGTCTTATCTTTTCAGTCTAGGCAGACTGGAAGCTATTGTGTGGGTGTTTGCATTTCCATTTCGCGTTAAAAGACTGTCTTAGGGAGATTACTCCCATGATTTGCTTCTTCTTTGTTTTACCCCTTTGCTGCCTTTCTGATACCTGTATTTGTGAATCTAGAATTTGAGAGTTTAACCAGGTGGTGGCAGTGATGAACTGACGTTACCTATTTCTACAAATCCTATTGATGTAAGAATAATAATAAAGAATGTAGACAAACAGGTTAGTCCTTCAGGGCTCAATCTTTAAAGCTGTGCATAGGGATTTAGTATGATATTAACTGGAACGGCTTGGTCAAGTCCCTCCACAGTGCTCTGATGATTTATCCTGGACTGGTGAGGGTTCAGCTCTAGTCCTGAACTTTGCATAAATTTTTGATAGGTTATAGTAAAGAAGATTGGAATATACTTGGAATATGTTATGGGTGTATAACACTCACAGTCAAGGTTGTCCTTGTGCATTTCTCAGTGACTTCCCTCAAGGCTTGAAAAGAGTTTCAAAAGAAAACTGGTTCATCAAATGTGTACATGAACAATTTAATGTACGTTCTGAGTATATTGTAATTACATGTAGAATACTTTGTCATTATTTTGATTCCCAAAATTAGTTCCTCAGATGAGTTGGAGGATAATAACTCCATTTAAATTATAGATACCTGCAATGCCTTGTCTTGCAACTAAAATACAAAATGTGTAGTGAAAAAGATGGAATTCTTCTGGACTTCCACATTGTATATTACAGTCTCTTGAATTCAAAGTGAATTTAAAATCTTGGGTTTATTTCTAATTATCAATAGCTTTATTTCATTAAACACTGCAGTTCTGACTTTACGAGATGCTCATCATTCTTCACACATTAATGCTGCTCTCCCACCTTGACAAATCTTTCATAGAGCTGTGTACAGCAAATGAGAAACATGCACTTGCATGAAACCATGAATGTTTGTTTGCAGAGACAAATATGAGATGTCCAGTCAGATGGAATCAGCACACAGCCCCCAGCAGGGCAGCTTGTGGAACTGCTACAGCTACCATTCCAGCTGTCAGTGATCTAGGGCAGCATTCCATATTCCTCTGAAGGTCTGTCACTGTGGAGAACTGACACTGACACATTGTTTTCATATCATTTTAATAAGAAGGATGTGAATAATATTTTTATTCTTCATCCAGGAGGGCTAAATTGCAAAGTGTTCTTGTTGCTGCTGTCCCCAATGCCTACTCATCTTCCCCAGTCAATGCCTTTGCCATGCTCTAGCATAAAAGACTGCTTGCAGTCACTCGGAGCTGTATTCCTGCAGGAGTGACTGTCCCATGTTGGTGACAATCAGAGAGACATTTTCTTCACAACTTAGAAGAAGGATGTGCAGGAATTTCTAGAAAACCACAGTCTTTAGGCAGCACTTGACAGGTAGAATTTGAAACATTAAGAAATCTGCCTCTGGAAAAAGTCAGTTATTGGCAGCCATCTTTTTGTTTTAGTTTGGTTAGAATTTTTTTCACTGAAATAAAGAAAAACAACCAGAAAAAAACCAAACCAAACCAAACCAAACAAACAAAAGAACACAACAAAAAACAAAAAAACAAAACCCAAAACTCCTGGGTAAATAGCAACAAGCTTTTATGAAGCTGTGGATCTGGACCCTGTTGTGCTGCGTAGCTTTGCAGCTTTCATCTTCATCCAACCCAGGCACACTAACATCTGTGGGGTTATTTATTTTTTTTGTTTTTTTTTTTTTT
>VWZS01007284.1:1170628-1419656 GCA_013397075.1 Rhabdornis inornatus
TTTGTTTGTTTTTTTGTTTTGGTTTGGTTTTGAGGGTTTTTTGTGTGTGTTTAGTTTTGGGGTTCTTTGGGGTTCTTTTGTTGTTGGTTTGCTTTTTTGGTTTGTGTGTTGGGTTTTTTTTGTATTTTTTTTTTGTTTTATTTGTTGTTGCTTTGTTTTGGTTTTGGTTATTTTTTTTTCTTTTCCTTCTTTTTTTTTTCTTTTTTTTTTCTCAGCAGGGCAGAACACTGACAGAAACAAAGTGCAGGATGACTTAAAAAATGAAATGCTTGTCTTCCTTTCCACCCCCTCATTTTGATAGCAGTTAACTAACTTGCACTATAACCACTATAATCAGAGTGTAGTTACACAGTTCTGCTGATACAGAATATTGCTGGACTTGGAGCCAAGAATTGATTTTTAAATCCACAGAGACTTCAATTATTAGATACAAACTCTGCTGACACCAAGACTAGCACTTTTTCTGTGGGTGGAAATGACAGAAGTGAAGGCTGATTCGGGTCGGTGAGTGTGCTCAGAGTGGAGAGGCAGGATGCCCATCCACCAGGGCTGGCAAGGACGCTTGTTTTCTTTACCAGCTCACCTTAAATACATAAAAATGGTGCAAGGGGGTTCTGTATGATGTTTACACCATCTACCTTTTATTGTGCCCAACCCTAAGGTGTGGTTTCAGAATCTGTGCTCCATTTCACTGAACACCTCTCTTACATGGACAAACCCTGTCATCTACACAGCAGGAGCAAAAACACTGTAGATCTGTAGTTTTAAAACAGTCAGATTTTTCAGAGAAAGGTAGTTCCCAGGAAAGCAGACAAGCCTTTGGGCACAGGCACTCAAAAAACACCAGTTAGACTGAAGTATGACTTTTTTTCTAAATATTACTTGCTGCCCCCCACATGAACTGCACCCCCAAAAAATTATTTCAAGGCAGGACCACACCCTGCCCTCTGTAAGACGTAAGAACTGGTCTCCCAAATCCACCAAGAGGAGTTCTGTGGCTTTTACTGCTGGAGGGGGAAATGTGATCCCTGACCCTTTCCAGAGATTCGGTAAAAATACACAAAAGGCTGACTGGATGCACCTGTCTGGTTAGCACTTTACCCATTTTTCCACAGTGATATTAACTGAAACTAATTTACTTCAACAATCTTTCACACGAACATGGCTGTGAACAATTTCACAAAGAGCAGATCATTGCACCCCTCCGCCTTGATCAGGTTGACATGTGTCATTCACACAAAAACCCGAGGCAGATATGGCAGGGTGTGTTTGTATATTTGCCTACTTAATGCCTTTTAAGCTGTCTTTTGCTAGTTATCTGGTTCAAATATCTGAATAAATAAAAAAAAAACATAAGAGCAAGTCAAAAGTGCAAAATTATTAATCAAGTTGAGCAAAGAAATAAATCTTAGTCTGGTGGTTACCCACGGACACATTTCTAGGACTTGTGCAAATGAAGCCACAGAGTTATATACAAGCTCTGCTTCTTATCAACCTGGTTTATCTCAGTTTCTTGCTTACTCTTCATTAGCTCTCAGCAAAAGATGAAATTGGATTGCAGAGGATGCACTAGGCTCATTGTCTGCTTTGCTTTTAATTGCTGACACCCTTCATTAATCAAACAAAGGATACCACTGGGGAGCGAGCAGGTTTGGGTGTACCTAGCTGACTAGGCTGATGTCAACCAGTTTTCTCAATGTGCAGTGAAAGGCACTTGTGTTAATCTGCTGAAAGCTGTTGTGACAGTCAAAGTGCATGGTGACAGCTGGGGAGTCCTGGTGCTGCATCTCACTCCCCTCACCCCTCCTGTGGAGCCAGGACACACGGCCAGGAGCTGGGACACATGGCCAGTGGAGCCTGGGAGCGCCACAGCCCGCACTCTCCCACACCCAGCCAGGTTATGGATTTCAATTGATACATTGCCCCGGTGGCTCAGGGGGAAGGGCCAAAAAAAAAAACCAAAACAACCAAAAACAACCAAAAAGAGAGAGAAAAAGAAAAAGAGGCAATTAAGAGTCAGAAGAGCAAGAAATAATTGCTATGATGTAATACTTAATATGCATAATGAACAAAATTGCCAGTTTTTATGCATGATCTTTAGAAAAAAGGAAATCATGTATACTTAAAATATGCGTTGTTATTTAAGCTCAGTCATGTCATACCTCTCACAGCATATTTCAGGAATCTCCTAGAAAGACTACAATTTCTCAAGTGTGCTCATAATTTGAGAAACATTAGTGTTTGGTGCCTTTGCACATAATACTAATTCCTGTTAATGGAGGGTGTGGAGCATTTGCAGTACCACGAGACTCGAAGTGTGGCTAACCTATGCCTTTTGCATGCTGGCACAAGGGATGGCCAAGCTTAGCACAGCCTGCTAATGGAAGACCTTCTCCACAAGTTCTTCCTTGGATGATGCATTGGTCTTCCAGCACCTACCCAGTGCTACAGAAGCAGGGTTCACTACTAAAGGAATAGTAAGGACAGGTTACAAAATTATTTGATTACTTTAATTTGACCCAGCTGCTGATAGGAATCAGGATCAGAAATTTACTACAGGCTTCATGACATTACAGCCTGTAGCTTACACTAGGGATGGTGCTGAAACCAAACATCTCCAGGCTATTGACAATCTCCAAACAGAACAAAACCATTTTAAACAAGTCATATGAAGATTCCTACTCTAAAAGCCTGGCAAATATATTACTGTAATGCATTTGAGCACTAGCCAATGTGTTGTGGGGGATTTCAGCAGCCAGGGCTGCCTGGACTACCATCTTAGAGACACACTCACCTGTGAATAGTAATGAATAGTTAGGAAAGGTCATTTACGAATATTTCTTTGCTTGAAAACACATTGATCCATATACAGCCCCTTTTGGGAAGAGTGGGAGCAATACAAAATTAGGATACTTTATTTTTCTTTAGGTACTCTCCCTACTTGTTATTCTAGTGGGGGGGAAAAACATTTCTTTATTTCATCAGACATATATGTCTGAAATACAGAGAATAAATACTTGAAATTACTGCATTTTCTGTTCTAAAAGCTGAGCTCCATTCTATGATCCATGATGGTAAGAAATAATTTTTTCTCAGTGAATAACTTTGTAAGAGAGAATGGAAGAAATAAGTGCTTTCCTCACTCCTGTGCAATACAGCCTGGCATTCCAGAAAAGTCTGGAGGAAAGGGGTTCAACCTGCATGTCATAAATGAACTACAAATTAGAGCTTTTCAGCATCTAACACTGAGATTCTTACAGGGACAGACTATGCTCTTGTACCTCCCTACTTCTATCGTAAATTAAGTTTAATCAGGAAGGAGAAGAAAATTTAATTCTCTATCAGTTTAACTCACATTATATGACAGCCAAATCACTCCTTTGTCTGCCACTTTTTTCTATCAGGAGAAGATCTGAAGGTTACTGCTGTTAGAAGGGACTGGTGTCACTAGCAATCCATGCAACAATGACATGTACTTCATCTCTTCTCCAGCGTGCACTACTGGTATTGACCTGGTAACTGAGGCAGAGCCAGCTTTGTTAGCATCCTTCTCATTTGCTGTGCATTACTTTTCTGTCTTGAAGAGCTGCCTGAAATAAAGAAAAAGAGAACTTAGAAAACAAAGTTATGGTTTTATTTTTAGTTTTTAGTTTACAGGGACAAAGTCAGATTTAGCATGTCAAAAGATTCCCACCTTAAACAGAGTACCTTAAACTCTATTTGCAGAGTTTCTCACATTCCATTGAGATCTAGACTAATTTTTAAATACCTTTGTTCCTATGCAACACCTGGGAACACTGGCTTTTCAAAGGGCAGCTGGAAGTAATTTGTTAGGTAGGAGAGTTAGTTCTGGCCTGGAAAACTGGGTTGAAAAGTGATGCTTGTCATTAGCAAACAGACCTGCTACTATAGCAGTGGGCTACCAGGAGTATCTTTCACAGTATCAGTCTTGCAACTCAGAGCCATGCCATTTTGCTGGACTGGATGTTCATCCTCTTTGGAAACTTGTCACCTGCAGAGGCTGTACCCATTTATCTGTCCCAAAAAGTAATTTGCTGCTCTTGCAAGTGACTTTTCCATGAGATGTAACTTGCCTTATTGTGATGGATGTTTCCTTTGCTTTTTCACTTCCATCATGAGCTTTTAGGAAGCTGGGAAGCTGGCCTGACAAGGTCAGATCTGACCAGACTGCCTACGCCTTCACACCATCTGATTATCTTCCCATGTAATTTGTTGCCCATTTTCTGGAAATATGGGACAGCACACCGGGTCCCTGTGCAGGCTGGTGTTGGGTTTCCCATGGGACACAGCCCAGGAGCCGTGGTGGAGCAGCAGAGTGGAGGAGATCCAGGAGAAGGAGCCTGGCTGGGAGCTCCTGCCTGGCCCTACAGCCCCTGATGGGTCAGGTACACCCCCAGAAGGGAGCGCACAGCTCCTGGCCCATTTGCACAAAGCTGGAAGACTTCAAACTCTTGTCCTGTCACCGGAGTCAGGTCTGTATAATTTCTTTCTTACTTCTGCCTGCCAGCCTATCTCTGGCTGTCTTGGTGGTGCCTGTTGCCTTGTTACTGCTGTTGGCACTGGTGTTTTATTTCTTATCAGTGCTGGGAGCTGCCTGTTTTCCTTCTGGATTTATACAGATCTAAATCCTACATTTATCTTTATCAGCAGCAAAGGTTGCAGATATTTCTGCCATCAACCTACATGGCGTTTGGCTACATATTCATTTGTCCTCCATATTTAACTCATGCTTAACTTACATGAGTAAGTTAAGAAGCAACAGTGGGATATTTAAGTTTTGAAGTTCTCACAATAGAGATAGGGTTTTTTTTTCAGTTTAATTTTCCCTTGCTTTTGACTTTGAGAAGGGAAAAAATATCATTACCAGGATTATTAAGAAAAGTCTGAATTTTTCAAAAATATTATGATAAAAATGACATAATAAGATATCAATAACTCATTATATAATTTTATTTTCACTAGCCAAACCGTAGAAGAAAAATACCTAGAGGATTGCTACATAAATGTACCAACATTGGTTTAGGAAAAATGTATTTTAAAAGTAACTTTTATTGTTTTAATGTTTTTCAATTTCAGTAAAAATTCTTTTCATTGGCACTCTGCTTTGAATCTTTGACATACACAGAGAGTTTGGAAGATTGTCTCTCAGTATCAGGGGAAGCTTTTTCTGCTAAACAGTCTGCAGAACAAGAAACCCTCCTTGGCAGCTGCCTGAAGACAGATTGGATGTTAAAGAAGCTTACATAAAGGAAAAGAAAGCACTGGCACAGTGACTGACAAATCTACTCCTGCTTCCTAAAAAATGCTGAGCTGAAGGAAAAGCCACCATGAGATCTGCAGTCCTTGGGAAGGAAAGACAATTTCCAAAATTTATAAGGCCATATTCTTTCACCATCTCTACATACAGGCTCCAGAATGCCTCTATGACAGCTGATATTAATGACTCGCCTTTAGCTCATTTCATTTCACTTTTCATAAACATTTGCCAAATCTCTCAACTTTTTATGGAGAAGAAATCTGTCTCCCATTTCTGCAGTCTCTGCCACATGACAACGTTCATGTTGTTTTCGATCACAGGTGTGACTCCAGTAAGAAAACAATGACTCACATCCTGGCTTTGGTGACAGTGCTTTAGTGTCATCCATGTGACATCATCATAATGGGTACATATTCCTGGAACCTGGTCTGAATCAGCTAAACAAAATGTTTTAAAGAGATTGCATGGACCAAAGCCAACTCCTTTCCTCCTGAGCTGTGGCTCACCTGCAGAGTGGATCCTGGTTGAAGCCTCCATCTATCAGGTGACAGAGAAATCTCTCTCCACTGACAGATTCTGCAGTGAGGAGATATCCAAAGATGCATTCTCTGTTCTCTTCTTCTGTTAATTGTTGGACAAGAATCCCAAAAACATCCTACTCTTCCACAGTGAGTTGAAGAGCCAAGTTTATATGACATTTCTTGGAGATGTGTATCTTGTCCTGCAAAAACTGTAGGAGAATTGTGTTTCTAAGTCCCAACTTGTAAATGGAACATCATGTTCCATTTCCTTTGAACTATTTGTTGACTAAAGAATTCTTATTTATCATAGATAATTCTAATCTGAATTCCAGTTTTAATCTCTTAGACATCTTCTATACTTTCTTTTAAAAAAATTATCTGTTCCTCTTTAGTTAATATGATTATTGGAGTATCTTTTATATTGTCTAATTTAGTTTTCCTTTAATGTATCTAGAAAGGACTTTCAGCCTCTCTCAGGAGATCGAAGATTAACTGATTAACAGATAACGTCAGTAATGGAATTTTAAGTCCAGCCAGAGGCAACCCAGACAGGAAAATTTTGATATTTTTATTTGGCTTCATATTTTTTTAATCTTTGATTTTGTTTTTCTTCCTTCTTCTTAAGAAGGTTATCAATGGAATGGCAACTGTTAAGAAAAAACTGTTCAAAGCACCATTGATGTTCTTAAAGAAGCACAACATTTGCAATAAATTCTGTGTATAAGGGAAGAAGTGTCTGGAGTTCATCAGTATATGGGTGTTCAGTGTTACTGCCAAGATTAGCACACATACAGGCTATGTCTGCTCTTGTCAGGATATGTCTATTCAAAGAGGCAGGATATATTAACTCCAGGAAAATTTCATGAGGAGGTGTCAAAACAGCTTTGGTATTGATTTACCTCTTGTTGACTTAGAGCAGAGGCAGCATGAACTCATAGTGCTCTGCACCTAGGCAGGTAGATGTGTTTATAGACAGCCTGGTCATCAGCAGGGAATGAATGTAACTCTGTCATCACCAGACATATGAATCCTTTTATGAGTTTCAACACATTGTTAATAATCCAGACTGTAAAAAAATCAATAGAAAGACATAATTATAAGAACAGTCAATAAATAGTAATTTTATCCTATAATATCCATTATATTTGAGGTAGAAATATGTGGATTTCTAAATTATTTAATATGGCCCAATACACTTAAATAGAGCTCAGTTTCACGGCTAACTTTATTAAAGCTCAGTACTGAACTAAAGCACTAACCTGAATGGATAGAGGAACTTCAACTTAATTATCTCACAATATCTACTGTTTTACACCCGTGCCCAGTTTAAGATGCTGCTTGTCTTGACAACAGCGAGTGATGGTAACAAATCAGTCCTTTACATAGTGCCTCTATTCTACACAACAAAGAAACAGCATATGCCTTAAAGCTGAAGCTTTACAAGTGACCACATATCATCTGTAAGAGAGAGGTAAAGAGATGCGGAATGACCCACCTGAAATATGCACTCCTTATGATGTTAATTTTTCCATTTAAAAACCTAGCTTTGATGGAAATTGCAGCCATGTCACACAATATGCTGCAACACAGACACTGGTTGGAGGTGACAGTTTACCGATCAATTCTGTACAGTCAGCAAAATGCATTGCTGTGGGTATTAGCTGGTGTTATAACTTGGCAATTGCTTGTGTTGATGTGTTATAAACCAGATTCTGCGTCCGGGCTTCTGTCCTCTGTACCAGCCCAGCACTGCAAAGCCAGAGGGCAGCTGCCTTCAGTGCACCACTGCTGCAGCCTCTGGGCACAGGGGCTGGACATTTCTCATAGGCAGAGGCCATCAGGAATAGGAAAACTGTGTGATGATCTTGAAATGCACATCTGCCTTCCTGGAGGATTGATTTAGCCAGTGACATGTAGAGAAGTCCTCAAAACAAAGAGAAGTTTTATGCTAATAATCAATTTTTGATCAGGTGAAAAAGCAGATCATAAAAGAACAAGAGAAAGACATGGCATTTCTTCAACAAAGCTTTTTGGATTTTTTTTTTTGACAAACAAATGAAATTAATAGGCACAATTGGGAGAATATGTGCTATTGACTTTCATAAAAAAGGATACCTACCCTTAAGGCGGAGCACAAAGTCATATCTGATAGCCTAATGCTAGTTCTGAATTATCAACATTTTTTAAGGACTGAAGATATCAATATTTCCACAGTTAAAACAAATAGCATTGTTTAAGTCTTCAGAGTGTCTTAGGAGACTGATTCAGCTAAAGGTCATAAAAATTACACAGCTAAAATTTTGGATCTGACTTTGAAAAGTCAGGTCAGGGGAGACCTATGATTGGGGCAAGGAAGAACGGTGCAGATAAAAGGAACATTTACACTAAGCTGTTCCTTTTAAATGTCACTAGAAACTGTTTTTTTTACACCCCCCACCTCTTGTCTTCTTACCTTGTTTCACTCTCTTGTACACTTCTCCCTATCAAATAGTAAATATCTTGAAAGTCCTGGCAAGAAAACTTCAGACAGATAAACTATCCATTAAAATAAAGTGGAATGCTTTGATTTTTGCCTAGAGGGGTGGAGGAATCAAGCTCTTTTTTATATCAGGAAAAGGCTTACAGGTGAAAAAGAGAATTAAGAAGGATGCCTCTGGCTACCCAGCCTTGTCATTTCAGGTGCCTTCCAACACCCACGCATTTTGGTCCTCAGAAGTGAGGCAGTAAGATTTTTCCTCAGACAGAGGCTCACAACTTTCTAGCACAGTAAGTCATCTGGCTGAAGTTATTAACAGCACAATTACCCTTTCTTTGGGCCCCAGCTTTATTTTACAGGCATGCACTTAGGCTAGAAACAGTCCAAGAGGTTCACACAATATCAATGGTAGTCATTGTGTTCATCTTGTAAGTATGAAAACCAATTACTTGTAAACAAATCTGAAATGAAGACTCAAAGTCTAGAGGGAAGAATGAAATCCAACTTTTAAAAAAAGTTTTCTGTGTTCTATGACAGGCTGAGGTGAAAAATTTTCCTGTCTGTATCTAATTCATACCAGCTATATGTTTTTGTTTTCTTGGCTACAATAATTGTCTTGTGTCTAGTGTTTCCCATTTAGGATTAATTTGATTAATTTGTGCTACTGGTGGGAAAGCAGGACTTGATGACAGAATATAAATCTTTTTCACATTATATAGTATATTAAAAAATTAATTTATGTGGTTGTGCATGTGTGTAAATATATATGAAAAACACTGGAAAGTTTTTCAGGGGAGGAATGAAGACTATCACTGTGATAAGCTCAATTTTCTAGCAATTAACTGGATTTCAGTTGTCTGAAGATGACTTACATTTGTAAAAACAACAAGCTACAACCATCTGATTATTCTCAGGTACTTTTCAGGGATTTTGTTTGGCATTCTTGGATCTGTTGTGGGTGGATATATGCCAGAGCCAGGAGCTTGAGAAAATATCAGCTACAAAAGAGCTTGTTGGTTTACTGGCTGACCCAAGGGACAAACCCAAGGGAAAATGAAAACATGCCTGGCTGACACTTTCATCACAAGACTGTGGGTACGTCTTATCTTAAAGCCTAATTTGAAGCTCATTGACATAAAACCTGAAGTTACTAGGCTTTGTATAACCAAATAATGATACACCCTGAGCAGGCAGGACAGGGGGGTTCATTATTTTTGTGGTGCAGAAAAGGGGCCTCCCCAAGGATCTGTTGACAACGCTGAGACAAGTGTGAGCTGCACCTGGAATGGCTGGAGTCTGAAATCAGGTGCTGTTTATAAGCATTGCCTCATCAAAAAGAGCTTAGAGGAGAGAAATTTATTTTGTATATATTAAACAGTCAACAAGAAAAAGAAGAAAGCATGCTGTTCTGCAGGTCAAAATATTACTTATTACTCTAATAAGTGCTTAACTCTTTTTGAGAGTGCAGCACAGGCAGACAAGGGATTTTTTTTCTGCAGTGCTTTAAGTCATTCACTTGATTTGTTGCCATTTACTGCAGTTGTGTAATGGCTATAAAACTGGAAAAAACATAAAACATAAAAGAAAGGTGTTGAAGTCAGCCTTAAGGTACTAAATTCCTGACAGCAGCTTGTAAAGCAGTGGAGATTTAGGTGCTGTAAGATGACACTGGAGGTTGTGGTAGGTGCTGAAGTGATGAGTCTATGGAAAACCAGAATTACGCAACTATGAAAAAAGGACCTGGGCACCTCCTGATCCCTGCTCATTCCTGGGGACACCAATGCTTCACAGACACTTTTCATTTGACATGAATGGTCTTCAGACATCTAAAACTCCTGGTTTGGATATTCCCAGAGCTACACCTAAATTCAGCCTGATCTGATACACATTTACAGAGAACTGCTGTCAAGAGTCTAAAAGTATGAAAGACCATACGAAATATAAATGGACATTTAAAATATAAAATGTAATAAACAAATAAATAAATAGTCAGTGATGTTCTTTCATGTAGTTTTTTCAGATCTGTTGTGTAGATATCAGGGAGCTGAGCAGTACATTAAGAAAGGACTCAGCACCACATATGTTTTAAAATGCCTGCTACCTCCCACGTTCAGCAGTTGCATTCCAGTAAGGCATATGTTGAGGAAGGAGAAGACCTTGGTTCAGCCTCTCTCCCTCAGACTGAAGAAACTCAGCATTTTCATTTCATCTCTCAGGAAGATTTTCTACCCACCTGGCTAGAGGCCACCTAGTAACAAAATGCTTTGACTATTGGATCTAATCCACCATGGAGCAACCAATTTAAAATGCATGTATGGGTTGCAAAGAATGAACTTCTCTCTTAAGGCTGGTGTATTCAGATACATTTAGAGTAATGCTCATTTTGCGCTCCCAGGAGTCCCTGCTCCGTGGATTATTTTGCTAGAAAAGCATGAGATTGCTTATTAGAGATTCAAGATAAAGCCATATCTTCAAATATAACTAAAATACATTTAAGTAAATTGTCAGAAACTGGCTGTACTGTGGGTGCTGGTGAGAACCAGGGAAAACAGCAGTTTGAGTTTTCCCAAGCTACTCAAAGGGAAACAGAAGGGAAAGAATTGATAACAAAGTTTAGCAGCTAGTGTTGTGAACAAGAGGAGTACGTGAAAAACGTGATGTTTTAGTAAAAGCATGTTTACATGTGTTGCCTTCCTTAGACCTATAAGCTTATTCTCTCCTTGGTTCAGAGAACCAGTCTATAAAAATGTGCCTACTCCTAAATAAATCACTTCTTCTGCTTTCTAGATGAAGCCTATGTTAGTGTATTTTTCGCCGCTCCCTAGCCTTACAGCGACACTGTACCATTTGAATGACAAAGAAAAATGGGAATGATCAGTGATATTTAAAGGTGAGGAATCCAAAAGGGGCAATAAGAAATAATTTTCACAGGATAAGAGTTATGTTGTGGAGCCTGTTACCAGCCACAGAAGTTGGGATCAAAACTTGGTTATCACAATGTTCTCAGAAGGGAGACAAAATCTTATATAGCCTAGAGTTCAGGCCAAGTTAACTGAAGTCCTTCATTGCTTTATTCCAGTACCTTAAAATATACTGTTTGCCACCATGAGAGTCTGGATGCTAGCATAGGTAGGACTGCGATTGTAATGCAGGGTGGTTGTGACTCTACCCCATTATAACTCTTTCTATTGCTATTATTATAATTTACTGATGGACTATAAATACTGTACATATTTATACACAGACATTTATATGCATAAATGGAACAGATTAGTTATATTGTGTCTTGATTTCAGGAAAAGCACAAGGTAGGCTGTGGTCAGATGCCAGGAATGAGGTAAGAGGGAATTATAACAGGTATATTAGATAGGTATAAACTCTCCCTTTCCTCCCAGCAGAATATTTGAATGTGGTTAGTGACTTATGTTACACTGTAGTGAGCTACTGTGCACCCTTAGCTTTAACTGGTCCTGTCAAAGTCACTCCTCCCTTCCTTCATACTGAGCAGGAGCTCTAGGCAGTGCTCAGATCCTGCATGGCCCCTGCCTGTTAAGGTCAAAAAAAGGTTTGAGCAGAAACAGAACTACGATGGGATCTTGTAGTGGACAATGGCCAACATCTTTTTTACATGCAAGTAGATGTGTTTTATATTTCTTTGACTCTCAGCAGTGAGTGTTGCAGCTCATCCTCCCAATCAGAGCTCTTTGTCCTGTAGGCAGAGGTGAGATTTCAGAAGTTTTTGCATGGTTCAATCTCTCATTTTAGTCATTGAACATGGAATCAATTTCCCTCATCCCTGCTTGCTGGATGTGTCTCACATTCCTCAGTTGTGTCCTTTTTCTAAATTTATTCATATCACTATTTTGCTGTTAAACAACAATTCTTTATCAACAACTATGTTGTTGATATGAATTAAAATACAACAGAACTTCAGGACAGCTTCCTTTCATAGGACCCTTTCCATCCACCATCAAATTTACTGCTGATGTACATATATATACACTCATGTATAAGGAACCAGTGCATACAGCAGTGCTTAAGATTCTATTCCATAGCCTACAATAATCAGTGACAATCTCTCCTGTGGCTTTTGTGGGCTGTGGATTGAGTTTCAAATGCCAGCAGTTACTCAAATTACATATAAGTGTTTGAGTAGGGTCTTTAGTAATATGACTGTTGATTATTGAGGCCAGAGTTAGGTCTCAGACTCCCTGCTGAACAACTGAGGTAGAAAAGTAAACTGAAGTCAAGGAGAAAACTTCTGCTAAAAGGAGATTGCAGTGGGAGAACGGAAGGGTGAAGGTGGAAGTGTGCACCATGTTTTCATTGTTAGAGACTGCTGCTTGATTGTCCACATTATTTGCAGGCAGTTTGTCATGCAGTATCTAGAAAAAAATATCTTTTCCATAGACTAAGCAAAATGAGAGAGTGAACAATGCAATGCATCCATTAGCACTGCACATTGCAATCAGTTTACTAAATCCTTTAGGAAAACCTGTCTGACAATACTCAGTTAGTAATAACCACCCTCTTGAAATATCATATTTACTGTATAGCAATATGAGGAAAATAATTTAATAATAAAATTATCCCAAGAATGATGGTTATTTTCAGCTGATATCTCCAAAGCCAATGACATTTTATCACCATTTTAATTTATGATTATGGAGTGGCATAGGAAACTAAACCTAATTCATGATCTGGGTGAGAAGGATTACTATAAATACATCACATTATTCTCTAACACCTATGGTCATAAGAGTGCTCATAATACGTCATTTATTTTCAAGGCACAAAGTCCTACCTATCCTTAAATACTGCCATGATTCAAGTAAAAACCAGAAGGGTCTAGAAATGCAGAATTAAGACAAACATAACGGGGTGACCTCAGTGGCATCTCAGATGATTCAGTTAATGGCAAAGATAAGTAAAGAATATTTTGTATAGCAACATAAGAACATGGAATGAAACAATGAATCACATCCTGGATAGATGAGCTCACACACTAGAGAGGGTCTTTGCTACTAATTTCTCTTTTAAATTAATATCTGCTCCCTTTGGCTTTTGCAGTGATGTTCATGGCACTTGGAAAGCTTTACCCATACACATGAATAAACTCTTTAGGTTCAGACAACTGAGGCAATAGGTGGGGAATAGAGTGGAGCAGTTCCAAAGCCAGCAGGGCTGAGAGAGTGGAGATAAGTGAGCCTAAGTTACTCATCCTTGCTCAAGTAAATTAGCCCAGATGAAGAGATTCATAGTGAATTGAAGAGGGCAGTGTGCAATGGCAGAACCAGCAGGGAGCAATTTTAAGCCTCCATCCTGCCAGCTGTTTTACATGGGTGGTCCCTAAGCATGCCTGGTATGTAATTAACCTGAATCCCTGGGTAGCATCTGTGGCACACACACTGGTATTGCAAGCTACCATTTTGTCCTCGCTTCCCTGCAGGTCTGACAAATGATTGTTGTGTTGCAATTACAGCAGACTCAAACTAGCCCTACATTTTCCTGCCTCTCTTTAGAAATAAGGAACACTCTTTTCCATTAGCTGCCAATTAAAACAAAATTTACATTAGATTAAAAAAAATCATCTCCAGCTGTAAAACAATTGCCTCTATCCCTGAAAGGAAGTGTATAGAGTGGAAGGAGCACAACTTTTCACTCACTGATGCTTGTTAAGTCGAAAAAATTTTCATCACGTTCTTAAAATTCTATCAGGTCTTTGATCTGGCATATTTCTTAACTGATCAGTTTTCCTATAAAACCAGTGTTACTGTACTCAGGTGCTTCTAGTTAAATGGCTAACTAGACCAGGATGTCAGTCTTGCCACACACCACACTTGGTTGTGCACCATGTCCCAGTGCCTGCAGTCAATGGTCAATGGGAATTAGAGTCCATTGACTCAGAACTGAACAGCACCTAATGTTATGCAAAGATGATTGCTTGTGAAACACACTAGACCCCTTACCTTTCAAGCTTACACAGACTTGCTAAGTCAGGAGGTTATTTTAGTGGTCATTAGCTGCAATAAGATGTTTTCTTGAGCAGGCAGCACACTGTATATATTGTACAATCTAAATATACTGTAAAATTTTGACTTCATTATGCCATGGTTCCACTGGATGTATTAACATTTTAACTACATTTACCCTCTTCTCTTAATTTAAAAAGAATCTGTTTCTCATAATGACAGATTGGTTGGCATCATGAAAGTGTTTGATATCATAAAATCCTGTGGCTTGTGAAATGATGTGATTTAACCTACAGTTACCTATGCCAATTTGTGAGGTCTGATTGACAACAGACACTTGTGCAAATGGTGAGATATTCCTTATTAGAAGCACTGTAAAAGCAGCAGAACAATGACATTGGGCACTGTGATATCACTTTCAACAGTTTTGTCTTGATCCTCTCAATACCTGACTTATGGGGAAAGTTGCTCCTTTGTCAGGGAAAACCCATGAGGCATATCATATTGGTGAACTGTTTTTTTCTCCTAAACACATTCACAAGAGTGTAATTAATGTGTCTTGTTTGTGCAGCGTGGGATAATGGGATTTTCTTGCTGGGAATTCAGGAGTGTTCCTGGAGGACTGTACGACTATGCAGGGAAGAGCTCAGCTCAGCAGACTAAGGCTTGTTGTCTAGTAATGTCATGTATAATATTGGCTTGAACATTTTTTGGCTCACAGAGACAATTTCCAGATGCTGGGCCAGAAATTTTTTTACTACTCCAAAAATGGGAGAAGGGGGAATCCACCTATCTGCATCCCAATGATTGCACACACTAAGCAAGAGAGATCAGCCCTTTGGAGCTTCTCAAGTTTTCTCAGGGACTTAACCATGTGCTTTGGCTCAGGAAGAGCAGAGACTGCTTGCCCAGGGCCTGAAACATTTATTCCTGGCTGAAGCTGAAATGCTCTGGCATTCTGCAGCTCCGTGGGAGAGAAACAAACTCCACCTCAAAGCTGTTTTATTTCTGTGCTGCTTTTACTCGCCCTTTCCAAACGATGAGGGTTTGCCAGCTATTATGTGCATATATTTGTAATTTTCTGGCCAGCACATGGGTCTATATTCTATGGCATGTGTCCTACATGCTGCTGCCTGATGCTGACTGAGGTCACAGCTTTCCCACTGAGGATCTGTGCTGCGGCAGGCGTGCAGAGTGCCTGCCTGCACCTACAGTCCTGCTCCAGAGAACGCAGGTGAGAGCACAGCACAGAGCTTTCTCCAGTGATTGACTCTTCTTACAGAGGATAGTGGGGTATCTCTGTGAGGGTGACAGTGCAGAGTCAGGGGGCTGGAGCTTGCTTCAAATGAGTTCACTGTGGTGCTGGCAACAGCTTTGTGTGACATTGCTCTCCTGGGTAAATTAAGCAGCTGTCTGCAATATATATGTACTCTGTAGAACTAGGGCTGTCTGTTTGCCCTGTTTTCTCTCATTAATATTCTTCCTGCAATAATTCCTCCCTTCCCCACCTCTAAATTATATTTTTTTTTATGTTTTTTTTTCTGAAAGGAAAAGCATTCTGTCCTAGAAAATGGAAGAGGTTTCATTGTCCTTCACCTCTTCCTTTCTCTTTGTCTCCCAGGATTTTCAATTCACCCTTTAAGAAAGATTCATGTCTTCTGAGAAGGAGATGACTGGAGTATGAATTTTTCTCCCCTGTTATTTTTTCAGTTTTTTAGGGCAGGGAAGAGAGTGCTCCTATAAAGTAACCATATTCCATTATGGTTGGTTGAAATGTATTTTTGTTTTCTAATAGTTTAAGAAGTAGAAGATTTAATAATCTTTGTCCAGCTTTTATTACAATATCTTTTTTTTTAAGAAACTGTGGAAATACTCCATTTTAAGTCACATCCCTAATAAAACCGAAAAGACTGAGAGCAAGCTTTTTTAGAACTTGCACATCAAACCAAATTCTTCATGGTTCTTTTTTATAAAAAATTGGAGGTTTGTGGATTTTTTCCTCCTGCCACAACCATTTGCTGTTATAATGTGACAATTTCCATGACTGTTTTGCATGTTGATTTAGTTGAGAATGACTGTTGCTCTCTTGGATGCTGTCTGCATAATTAATGCCTCCTATCTGTCTCTAGCAGAAGGAAGAAAATCTTTCTTATCTCTGATGGAAATGGTTGAGAGGTCCTCTGGGGCCAATTAGATCACCAAATGGCACTGGCATCCTGGAAGAAACCACCATGGTGCATTTTCATCACTCTTTTCAGCTAAGCAGGTTGGCGCACAGGAGGGAGGGAGAGCGAAGGGAAATGTTGAGGTCCCTGATTACAGAAATAAACTGGCAAATAGACCCCATCTTACTTCCCAGTTGAAGGTGCTGACATGACACCTCATTTTTTCAAACTTATTTCTGTTTGGCTACATAAATTCATTTCACTGCTGTTTTGAAAGCACAGTGTCTTGATGACAGTCTGGATCCATACCATTTAATTCTAGCATTTCTTGTGTCTCTTGACAGCAAGCAGACAGAAAATAGTGTTTGAGATAAATGACATTTCTGTCCAGTTCAAGTTGTAGTGCTTTTTAATCAGAACATTTGAGACAGCATCAAGAGCTGTAGTCAAATTATTTAGGGTTTTCTTTTCTCATTGAAAAATTTAATAGCATGTAAGAGTCTGATGCTTTTTATAGCATTACTGTAATTCCTGGTTTTAGTGATAAGACATTTAGTAGAATTATCAGCTATTGCAACAAAGCCCTAAAATTCACAACCACTTTAAATTTTAAGTTGTATTCTGAAACCATCTGTACAGTACAGTGGTAATCTTTAAGTGCAATAAGTTTATAAATGATAGGCATGTCATGCTGTTAAAATGAACATGTGTGTTGCCTTGACATTTATAAATGCTAAAACCTTTACCTTTTTATTCAATTCACAGCAGGAGATGATATTTAAAATGGTAACCTTCTCATGCTTATAGATTATTGCTTAATTTTATTAGTCTTCTTTTTTATAAAAAGAAGTCACAGTCATCATAATTTCTCTAGTGTCAAAGAGTGCAATTGTAAGTTGATGTATGATTGTAAGTTATGAGAGCTAGCATAGGAAAAATTAATCTTAGGAACATATATCTCTGATGCTGTTCTTAAATATCAGCTTAGGAAGTATGTCGATAGATAAGAAAAATGGTGTTTCATTATACAGATTATATCAGTATTATAAGTAACAATTGTATGGTAAATCTTGTATTTATTCCTCTTAAAAGACACAAAGGAGCAAGCTGTAGCTTTTGCAAGATTTTCTCATGATAGGTAGGTCAAATATGACTCTTCATGTAGCAACTTCACATACTAAAGACCAGATTGAATTTATATATGAAGTGCTGCCCCTCAAGTATGTGCTGTGCCCAACTGTTCTCATCACACAAGGAAATATTTTACTGAAAGTTAATTGTACTTAACAGTCTACTGGTCCAACACAGGACATCCCTCACCTAAGGGGACCTGGGCTCAATGGAAGACCCTGAGCAGTCCCTGTGTATGTATCAGTACTGAAGTCATCGATGCTGCTTGAATCCAGAGTACAAAAAACAAATTAAAATATGATAGGCCTCATATGCTCTGGAGATAAAAGCCTGCAGGAATCTTAGCAAGGTAAGGAGGTCATTTTCTCCTGTAGCTTCATCCTCATTTCATTTCCCACCTATGAAGCTCAGGTATCTACCTATCAGAGTGCAAATCTTCGTGGGTTCAAATCTGGTGTGGTGCAACCTCTTTGCCCACGCTTGTTGTTCTTTGTTGCTCTTTGCTCTTTGTAGAGGCAGGCATGACACACAAAAGGCACACTACATTCCAGAAGGCTAATATCCCCTTTATTACAACAGCTAGCTGTCTTTTTATACGCTCTACAAAGTTCGCACTTTCTTCATCGGTCACAATTAGTCAACATTGATTGCTGTAAAACCATCTACGCCTCTGTTTTCCACAGAAAACTTTTGTAAAAATACTTTTCCCTGCGCAGGTTTCTTCTTGCTTATCTTCTTCTCTCTTGGTCTCCAGGCCAACAGCCTTGGTCAGAGAATACTTCTCAAAACAAATCTCATTCATCAACCCTCTCTAACCCACAGACCAGCTGTGGGTTCTACTATAGCTCTTTATAATTTACTTTTTAGGAGAGCATAAAGTCAGTTAGTTCTAGAGATTTTCCAAGACAAAGGGCCAAATTTGGCAGAACTGCCCTGTAATGGGAACATGCTGCAATTTACAGAAGTAAAAATATATTGTGGTTAATTGTCAAGACTCTAAACATATGGAATCGAAGGATTGTGTACATGATGGTTGTGCCTCACTTTGGGAGAGCCTGAGGGTTGTCCAGACTGAGAGACCAGCAGGAAGATGCCAGCTCCTTTCTTGCTGAGACCTCTGAGCGGTGGCTGCATATTCCCAGCTCCCACCCTGCACAAAGCCATACTGGCCAGCTTGCTCGTGCAGGGGTCAGGGCTGTGAGATGCACAGCAGTGTGTAATCACTGCTCTATAAATTTTATTCCAGGCTAAGACAGGCTCTGAAAGTTAAGACAATCTCTGCAAGTTTCAACATTTACAACTGTCTGTTGACAGGAATTAAAAAGTTGAGAAAAGGGAAATCTCAAAGAAAAATCTTTAAAGTGTTCTTGGATACAGCTGCAGCTCTCAGGTGTCTTGGGTCCTTATCAACCCTCAGTAAAATCTCTTTTCCTCTTGCACTGAAAAGAAGCAGTGCATTCTGTCCACTGGGTGCTGTGCTGTGTCTCTACAATATCCAGAGTGGGAATTCTGCTTGATATTCCCAAAGCTGCAGGGACATACTTGTAGCAATTCTGCCTACGCAGCACACAGAAAGAAACTGGATTGTCTTGACACCCCAGTTGTCCCGACATTTCATTCGTGAGCTGAATGGTGAGAATTTATTCTATAAGTTTGTAGTTTTGCATTCCATTTAATGCTGAATTTGAATGAAATAGATGTGGTTTTTTTTTTTCTGGAAAATCTGTTAGAGAACTCTGTGCCTTCATCACCTGCACAGTCACCTTCAGTGGGTTTTTGCTGCCCCTGGGCAGCTTGAGGTGTTATTGGAGCAAATAGCAAATTGGTCATATTGGAGCAAATTACAAGATCAATCACCAGATAACATCCTTTTTTTTCTGTTTTTCAGGAGTCATCAGCTACAAATTTTCATCTTGTCGGCATGATCTATAAAATTAATAATTTCTTCTGCTCTTGTTTTGTAAGAGATTGTTCTTCTCAGGTCTCCATTGTTTTATGCACATATGCACAAAACCACACTCCTGCAACAGTACTCTCAGTTTGGATGTCCCCAAAGGCAAATTGTATTAGATCCACCATTGCTTAGATAATTCATTGTTGATATAGACCCTAAGACTAATCAACTTCAAAACTCTAATCTGTTTCAGAAGAAAAGCTTTTTTTCCATGTTGACTGCTCTTGAAAAGGATAGAAATTCACTGAAATAGTTAATACTGGTATGATTTTTTCCACTGTAATAGTTTTGGGGTCACTTAAAAATCACTGGAAATGTAACCTCTTGCACTTCCTGTAAAACACTGAACTCTGGATGATAATCAAGACCTCTTGAAAATTGTGGGCTGCACAAAAATTGCAGATTTTGCAATTTTCTGACCGCTGTGTAATTTTCTGGCACATTCAAATGTGTGTTTGGTTCAGTGCCAGGCTCCTTCCTCCCCCAGACACCCTAAAATTAACTAGGAGCTTTGGGAATTTCATCTGTCAAACAGAGACAGAAGTGTCCAATCAGCCTGGAGGAAGAATGGCTGAGCAGTGCTGACCCAAAGCCCTTCTCAAAGAAGGAAGGAAGGAGAAAAAGGCCGATGAGGAATAGTCTAGGAGAGAAAGGAGAGGGAGGACAAGATCAGACAGGGAGAAAGAAAAGCTCTGGTGAAAGGGTGAAAATGCAAACTTGTAAAAGAAAGAAAGCAATAAAAACATTTGGAACAATAGCTTGTAGTTCTCTTATAGAGTTGTGGGCTTTTTGTTGAGACTTCATTTGGGGACTGAGAGTGGGAAGATTTTTATTCCAAAAACCCCTGGAATTTCTTCTCTGAAAGCTGAAGTAGAGTCTAGACTCTTTCTGGCTGGGTTAAGGAAGTGCTGAGATCCTTCAGAAACATATGAAATACTGAATTTTCACAGTGAATGTTCAGGCCACAGTGAATTTACAGCTTATGAAATTTGCACAACTGATGAAAGCTGGTAGATGACAGAAGGATTAGGGAACAGACTGGTAGCAAAATGGGAAGAGAAGCTGGGTGCCAGTGCAGCACCTTTATCACCACATCACCTGCACATCATTGTCTTTCTATAATAGTCTTACAGTCCTCTAAGACCTTTAGGTGTTGTAAAGCACCAAAAAATGTTTTAGACAGCCTGAATTTGTCCCATACATCTACTCAGCTTCCTCCCACTTGCTATGGCATCATTCTTAGCAACTGTTACTCATTGAGAAATAAAAAATTGCCTGTTCTTGAAGCTCAATGCAGCTCACACTGGTGAAAATGCACCTCACAGGACTCACTGCTGTGACAATCAGGACCAACAATACAAGGCTCATGAGCTTCAGAAGCAGCTTTCCGAAAGTCTTGAGGAGCAGGGAAGTATTTTAAATAGGGAACCAAAAAGGTTGAAAGGAATGGCCAAGAGTTTATCAGAAAAGGCCAAGGAAGAAATTGCAGACTCCAGGCGTATCACCTGACTTTCCATGTACCTTTGGCCTTGGGATTGGGTCCTTTGACTAGGACCACTGTTATATCAGTATAGTAGCTTTGCAATTGGTTTTTGGGCCCTAGAAATTTAATTTCAGAATAGAGTAACACTTTTGTCAGGTTGAGAAATCACAACCAGATTTAAAAAAAAAAAAAAGTTTAGAATTACAGGTGCAAGTGATTTTGAGACTGATTCAAAATCTGGCTCATTTCTAGTTTAAGTCAAGGTTATCAGGTTGAAAAAAGCATGAAAAATTTTCCCTAATGTATGATGGGATGTGTGCACAAGCCCTCAGTTCTCTAGGAATATTTTTTTTTTTTGTTAGATATAATTTACTCTAAAAGTATGATTAGAAGCTCTACATCAAATGCACCACATATTCATTTCATTCCTACAAGCAAATAAAATGCTTCAGCTTTTCTGGAAATTATGCACTCCCTGCTATTATAAAACTTTCTGACCTCAATGGTGGCATGAACAGTTGCCACAAAAACAAACAAACAAACAAACAAATCAACCAAAAAAACCCCAAATCCACAACCAAAGCCAAAAACAAAACTGACTAATCCCCCTCAAATTAAAAAGAAATCTAAAAGAAATTCAAACAGTCTGAGATCATAAAGAAATAGACTAAACCATATGTTAGAAATAACTGTCAAGTTTCAAATCCTCCAAGATTCAGAAATTCAAGCATTCAAGTTTTCATATACTGATCTGAACACTTTCTCAGATTTGGAAATCTCATGAGGACATGGTTTCATGAGATATTCTGTTATTATGTTTTCCAGTTTGGTTAGACATATGGCACAGCATGATCAGCTCACCTTCCAGTGTTTGGTTTCTGTTACTCAGCCATGAAATACACAGTAAAATGATACTTCCTCCAAACTGCAATGCTTAAAAAATGTTTTGTTCTAATTCCAGTTGTGCTTTGGGGTCTGATCTGGTTTTATTTTCCATGTGGAAGGACTAATGAGTTGTAGTATGGGATGTACATAACCCAAGATGTTTCATCTTTAAGCAGTATTTGTCATTGTAAGTCACTGATGTTACACATTTGCAGAAGAGGAGAGTTTGTCCCTATGCAGAACAGTTCCTTTATCTATCTTTGAAAGTTCTTACTTGTAACTCTGTTGTTTTTAACCCAAATAGTTAAGGATCAACAACATGCCTCAGGCTACTTGCTTCCTTCTTTCCATCCATAAGTTTCAAATGGCTGAGTGATTTCCAAGAATGAAGTAAGGAAAAGAGCAATTGACCCATTAAGGCCAGTGAAGATACAATATTCTGCACCTTGCTCTGCTTTATGGCAGCATTAGTGTATAAGTTACATTTAGTAAAGACAATATGCACTGAATTTTGCTGCAAATGCCTATACAATATTTACATACCTTTCTTATTGTTGGGTCCATGCTTCAAAGCACTGCCTTAATACATCTTCTCAATAAAAAGGTTGTGAGAATTTCTCAATGTGGAGACAGCTGTGTGTATGGCCTTTATCCTGCTCTCAAAAACATCATTTAAATAATTTTGTAAACCTTTTCTTTTTAAATTAGATGATCCCAAGGCAGACCTCTAATATGGGAAATTTCATCTTGTTACTAAAATTTAAAAAAATTATGAGCATTTGGAACATGGTTTTTTAATTGACAGTGTTGAACAATTGTGACTACATGTACAGGTATTGTTATGGTGAGTAATGCCAGAATATGTAAGGAAAAACCTACACAGCTTCTAATTTTAATGGTTTCATAGCAAAAACCATCAAACATTTTCCAGCTAATAGTGCTTATTTCACTTATGCACATTGTGTAAAGTAAGGTCTCTCATACCACCACAGACAGTGAAAATATTTCTCAAATCCTTTTCTTAAAAGTATATTTTCTGTTTCTAAATGAATATTTTCTTTTTTCCTAAAAATATTTTTATGAAAATAACAGAAGAATAAAAATAAAAAATACCCTCAGGTATTTCCTTTCATCTAAACCTGTAGTTCAGTTTTACTTGAAGGGATTTCTAGCAGCACTGCCTGTTCCTTGGCCTCACCTTGAGAAGCTGTCAGATTCTCACTTGCTAAATGTTCTCAGAGGTCTCTCAGCTTGTTAGTGCATGGCGTGACTTCACATGTCTAGATTTGCAGTGACTGCAGACATCATCGTGGCTGTAAATTCCATGTCATGCTTAAATACTTAGAGTATCCATGAACTGCTGAACTTGTGATTACAGGTTCCTCCTTCATCCAGAGATTGTCTACGAGAAACCTTATATTTAGTCTTTCTATGACAGAATAGTGGAAAACAACCCACAAAGACTCTGCTTCAAAGACCTTTCTGAGCAGAAGAATCCTCTTTTCTTCCATATGGCATCTCCAAGTACATTTTCCTGGAGTCAGTTTAAACTATACTCTAAGGAGTTCCTGTACTGGTGGAAACTCTGTACAACCCTCTATGGTCTGCATCTGTGAGATGTATATTTCTATGATATGTAAATGTATTTCATTTCAAAGGACTAAAAAGAGGCTTGGAACATTTTTTTTTTTTTTTTTGAGTTGCCTGGGAGCAGATGAAAAGTCTTAATATGAATGGCATAGGAATGGTCCAATGGAGGAGCTTTGAATGAATGATGCCACTTTATAACAAGCCATTTGTATAAAAAGCGACACGCTGAAGTCTCTGCAAGGTTTAATTATATAAAACATGGAGGATATGAGAGAGATTTCTGCACCTTGCCTCTCAGTGCATCTACTTTCAAGGACCAGTTTGGCAGTAAGAGGGTGACATAATCTTTAATGGAGAAAAAAGTAAGACACAGACTAAGTGCACTTTGGGTGCCATCCCATAAAGTATTCGCATAAACACATATGGAGGGGTAAGACTTTCAAAATCTTCTGTCTCACATAGCCCACTTCTTTCCTCCTTTGAGAGCAGAACCCACGTTTACAGAGGTTCAGGAAGATCTACAGAATGTTCACAGTAAATGCTCATTTTCAGTTACCTTTAAATAAAAAGAAGACTTATGTAACAGACAGCAGAATATGACTGGAAAGCACAGATATAGGAAGGCACCTTCTTTCCTAGTCTTATATGAATAAAGGTGCACAGAATCATGTATAATAATATATTTATTACAAAAACTGGATACTTTGTCTTTTCAATGCACCTTCTGAATCATCTCTGCATTTCTTTCAATTAATTTTAAAAAGTGTGCCATTATAGCAAACAGAAAAACTAAACAAATTTTAAAACCCAGCAAGATAAAACAAAAACACACAAAACAGACATATAATCTTGTTTTTTGGACTTATTTCTATCCATTTTTCCTGAGTCCCATAAGCTGGAATCTTTTCTGCTTTAAAGATCTCATAATTTTTTTCCTTTATCCTGGCCTTCAATATTTCTTTACCCAAAAGAGCTGAGTGAGCTCTTTTGGGTAAAGAAATATTGAAGGCCAGGATATTTTCTGCCTTACATTAAATTCCATATAATCTTCCCCATTGTTAAATGAACTGTAAGCCAGCAAGGTACTGAATTAGAGACTACTTTTTCGTGGCAGAGCAGACAATATTGTGTTCAGCATGAAATTAGTGCACATTCTTTGATTGAATAACTAGATAAGGGTAACTTGTTGCTCCTCAGTCTTCTTACTGTCTCCTAAAACTTAGAATGAAGTGAAATGGTCAGTCTGGAGTAATATCTTTCAACAATGAGAATGAGAAGAGAAAGGGAATATTCGTGGATAAAAATAACTTTCTTTCTTTCTTTCTTCTTTCTTTCTTTCTTTCTTTCTTTCTTTCTTTCTTTCTTTCTTTCTTTCTTTCTTTCTTTCTTTCTTTCTTTCTTTCTTTCTTTCTTTCTTTCTCACTGATGCAAACATATTTTGGTCACTGTTGTGGTTAACATCAGCAGCTTTGCTGGGGACATTAAAATTAAACTCAGGGAAAAAGTAAACATAGATTAAATTGCTATGCATTACTTTGTGATGCAGAGCTATACATCATTCATGATATCTTTATAATGCAGTACTATTTGGATGTTTCAGTCTGGAAAGGAGCCCAAGCGTTTCCAGGCACACTAAGAGCACATGAAATTATGATCGGAGACCATATTTAACCACCTACTCTAAATGCCTAATTTAGGCACTGCTACTAATATAGTATTTAAGAGTGAGATGAGTGATCCAGGCCTGCCAGATCTTGCCTCTGCTAGAGCTGGTGGGAAAAAAATAGCTGTGACTCCTAATTTGAGCACTGGAGGTGGGATTCATCTCACCTAACTTATCACACAGGAAAAACAGTTGTTTAAATCAGAGCTGGCAGCCCTTCTTTCAGTGGAGAGATAGAGACACCTCCACAGTGTCTCTCCTGCTGTCACCTGTTTCAGAAAGGGGTGAATTTTTCTCTAGCAGCCCTTTCTCCTATTTGATAAGCTTAGACTCAGGCAAGTCACTTCTGCACACACGAGCTGAGATGACTGCACTTTTGGTGGTCAGTATAAGCAGGAATGCTCCAGCTCCACAGGGTGCTGAAGCAGTGCCTGGGAGCTGCAGGGTCTGGTCTACAGGGGCAAGGGAGCCAGGAATTGGGATGACACCCAGGCTGGACAGACAGGACCTAGCTGGTCCCAGACAATTTAAAAATGAGATGGAAACAAAACTTAGTGAATTAGTGTATGAGTTTTAAACAACAATTTTAACCCAGTCATTCACATTTCTCACTTAAGGAGAATTTTCTGTATTAATAGAATAATTCCTCTGGAAGTCCTGCCACTTTTGCCAAGTATTAGGAAAACTCCTGCCTATCTGAATAATTTGTGACCTTGTCATGAACTTATACCAGAAGATTAAAGGGCAGGGATGTGAGAAGTCTGCCAAAGCTAATAAACTTTCCCTGGAGGCGTTATAAAGATGATGCTCTCTGAATAAATAACATTGTCTACTGTGATATGTCCAGCCCTGGGCCAGCACCTGGACTTGGCCCCACCTCTGCTCCCATGGCACTGCTTTGCTATGAATGAGCAGGGACACGGTTCCAGACTCTCTTCGCCTACAAATCTAACTGTATTTAGAAATTTGTGGTGAATGGACCGATCAAGCAATTTTCCTACATTCCCAAGTGATTTTTGAACTAACACATGTATGAATGAAGTTTCTGGGAGATGAAATTTTAGGGGAAATAAAAAAAAAACTGAAACAGGCTTGTGATCTCACAGGAAATGGAAGCAGGCAAGTTCTGAGTGTCAGTTTCTTCCCCCAAAATCTACCACAGCTTTACTCTCACATGGGCTTCCTTTGCTCTTGCTGATTCCCAGAGTTTAGGTTCTACGTTGAACAAACCAGTTCATGTATTATAGCTTGCTGGAGCCCACAGTTTTTGCATCTAATTGTATCAATCATACTTAAACAAGAAACTTAATGAATAATAATAAATTCAATTAAAATGAAAACAAAGTGTAAAACAGTATACTGGAGCCAAATAATTCAGCAGTAAAGAAAAAGAATGTTGAAGCAGAAAAGAGAAATATTCAAAACCCATAAATCACAAAATACCTTGATGTCTATCAGATTTGTGCTTTAATATTCGCTTGAATTAGGTTCTGAATTCCTGGAAAGAGAGAGGGGAAGGATGTTCTATGTCATCTTAGGGAAGCATTCGATATAATTTTCCATGCTATGAATGAGCTTTTCTCCAAGCTGCTGAAAGATAATCTCACAATTACTTAATAATAAGAAAGAATAAAAAGACAGGAAGGAGGATGTTGAGACACTCATTTAATGAATCACATTTTGGATTTCTGGCATGTCTCTTTTTTTGTTCTTCCAAGTATTTTGGTGGACAATGAGATTATGGATTTTCATTTCAGAGATTTTACAACTGTATTCTTATTTCCAGCTTTAATGTTCTCCTCAATCAGATATTTTCTCTAGAGTGGTGAATATTACCGTTCTCATTTGAGTGTAAAATTTTGGCTGGATAAATGAACAAAATATTTATTTTATTGCTCTGTGGAAATGATGGATTGAAAATTTTACAGTTAAGAGACTCTCAAATTTGTCACTTTTATAAACTTGTGTTCTATATTTGTCTAATAGTTTTATTATAATGTACGTGTGGATATTTTAAAAGTGCTAACACTGTTAGGCACCTCAATGTGTTATACTCATGTCCATTCAATCTTTCACTAAAATTACAAATGAAAAGTCTGGCTATAAAAATTTACAATTTACTTGACTTCAGTTGACCTGTTTTGCTCACGGAGTACTAACAAATGCACTGTCTGCAAAGCCCTCCCTCCTTGAGGAACTACGGGAGTCCCTTAAAATCTGGATCCTTCATCAGCAGATTTTGAGTAAAATTCTTACTTTGCTCTGTGTGATGTCACTGATAGTATTTTATGCTGAAAGGCATCTTCTGAAAACATTTTTTGATTAGCCATAGTAATTTTCTCCTGTTGCAAATATATATGGGTGACAATGATCTAAGTGAAATCTGAAGGCTCAGTCTAGTCCTGTCTCATCACTAAAGCTGTCATTCAGTTGAGAAACCACACCCTCAGATGCAGCATGATTGCAAATTGCTGTAAACATGCCTCTTGGTGAAGGTAAAGAAACTTATGACAGCTGCAGCTCTTTGATCCCAGCCTCTGACCATAAGAACAACTTCTAACCTTGGAGTTGCAATAGCATATTTCAAGCTAAAGAAATATGCAGAGCCTCATTAAACTTTGGGAAGCTCAATACAAGCACAGCTGTCAGCTCTGATGTTTGTACATTTTGAACACAATGTGTAGAAAGTCCCTTTTCCAAAACACAGTCTGATGTAAATCAGAGTAATAAAAAAATAGCCTGATGTCTGAAATTAGGTAACCAGAAGGTGCAGTAGTTTGTGCAGCAGTTTCTGGTTTCTGCTCCCAGATCTTTCAGAAATGCTTCCTAAGAAATTTTTGAGGAATTTTGTGGTGTCTACTACCACGGGGAAAGGGTAGCAACAGTGAGCTGAGTTGGCTAGCAAGCTCAAGTTACGTCTAACAAGCTCTGCCAGGTGTTCTTGATCAAAAGGTGCTTTTCTGTTTGCTGCTAATTCCTGATTTTGGAAGGGAGGAGGTCACCAGGCAGTGCAGCAACAGAGGAGGTGAGAAAAACAGTGACTGAATCTTTTTCACAGATGCAAACATCTAACTGCACTGAGAGAGCAGTAGACCAAGCCTGAGCTTACTATAGATTTCCACGATGGTAAAGGCTGGAATCCTGTGGCTTCTCTTACTGGGAGGATAACTCCTGCCCCACCTGCAAGCCTGTAGCTACAGTGCAGGTTCAGTGCCCAGGCTGCACATGTAGGGCTGAGAGCTGTGTCTGATGAAGCGCCTGCCCAGGCTGAGCCTAAGACATGCAGCAGTGTCAGGAGGAAGCAGAAGTATGAGCTGTGGGAAGGTCTGCTGCCAGGGATGGACACCAGCATCTCCTGGTCTGGCCTGGTGTCTAGGGATGTTTGCAGCTTGTCAGGAATTTGGATCCAGGGCACCAGGTTGCCAAATCTGATCATCAGATTATCCCCCACTGCTGTTCTTCTCTGTGGGCTCCAATACTTGTAAGGGAAACCCAAACTGTAGCAAGCATGACATTGCATTTGAGGTAGAAGCCAAGGGCCCGGGGGGGCAGCTGGCATCTCCTTGATTCTTCCAGTGAGAGGGAAGGACTTGATTAAAAAATGGATGGACCCTTTGAGTCAACAAACTGTTGTATAGATAGTGCTGACAACAGGGATAATCTTTTACAAGCTTGGGATCCTTTCTGAGATAAAAATATCATCCACATGACCAGTTGCAGCAAGTACCAAGGAGTAAATGATCTTTGTCAACAGGTTGGCCAGTCTGGGGAGGAGAGCTTTAAACTAGGAATAAAGGAGTAGGCAGGAAAGATGGTGATGACCCACATCCTATTGAAGAGGTTTTGGGCTGGATTGATAAGAGGGCACAGAGTAAAGGCTGGCAGAAGAGACCTTGAAAACAGGATAGAAGAAGGGTCCCGAAGAGCTAATTGATTTTAAAGGGTCATTTTCCACAAGCTCAAATTTTATCCACCCTTATGGGCATTCAAGAAAAGACAGCAGGAAACCTCCATGGATGAGCAAGGACCTTCAATTTAAACATCAAAAACAATTGAACAGAAGCTGGTGCTTGTCTAGGAAAAATATGGCTCAGAACGGATACAGAGGCACTGTCAAAGTGTGCAGAGGTAGGGCTAGAAAAGCCAAAGTCCATCTGGGGTTGAGTCTGGCAGGAATCATAGAGTGGTTGTAATCAAGAGACTAGTTAGACTGGAACTCTCTGTGATAGACACTGCAAAAACAGAGAATAAATGCTCTTGAACCTAGGAGTGCCCGTAAAGAAATAACTAAAAAATTGTATTCTATATAGTCATGTGTGGGCTCAGACTTTTTGCACACAAACTCAGACTCATCCAGCCCTGAATGCATTTAAATTAGGGGTTTCTTTAACCTCCACCATGGTCAGCATACAGTAGACAGATACTTTTAGAAGATCGCTTATATTTTACATAGGCTGACTGTTCATTTTGCTCACTGACAGGTGGCAGAATCAGATTCAAAATACCCTGCTACACTTGATACCCTTGCTGATTTAAAAAAATTTAGGGTGGATATATGTGGTCCTGAGTAGTTTTTTTTTTTGAGAAAGAAAGTGAAATTGTAATGTCTCTTGGTATTTTCCTTCTGCTCTTTTCAGACAATTTGAAGGGATGTGATCATCATCCTTCAGTTGGAGAAGGATGTGCACAGAAAAATGAGGAAAAGTACAGCAAAAAAAAAAAAAAGAGGAAAAAAATTAAGTTCTAGGTAGATGGATAGATGGAGACGAGAATAGAAAATAGGGTTTCTGTGGCCTCAGTCACCTGCAAAAGTGTAACACCATCTCAATTACCCTTCATCCATGTCTTCCAAAGGGAAATGGAAAGCACTTGCCTCCCTCAGAAAGAATTATGTGTTAAAAGGATGGCAAAGGTGATGCGTTTTTTTTTCCTTTCTCCCTCCAGTTAAATCTTGGATTGCACAGCAATTGTCATATTTTACTTGCAGGCCTCTGGATAGGCTGGTTTTCTCTGCCTTCTGCAGGTCAGCATTTCAGAGACATGCTGAAATATCCACAAGACCCCAAAATGTAGGACTCCCAATGTGAGCAGAAGGCTTGGCATATAGAAGAGTCTAGGAACAAAGCAGCCAACATCCTTTCTCCAGAGACAAAACACATTTTGTCTGTGACATTCTTAGTCTCCATCTGCTCGGGAGAGGGAAAGTTTCCCATATGGTACTGCAGTGGGCTAGTGATTCACTCTATTGACTCACTCCACAAAATGCACAATTGAATGTTAAGTAACTGAAGTCAGCTTTAATGGATACAGCATATGTATACTTCATAAATGCAAAATATGTAAACTATTATTATGTCACCTCTTTTTGTGCTGATAGTACTGCATTGATTACTGATTGATTCCTAATTGCTTATTGATCAGAGTTATGATTCTCTGAATAACTTGCATTTTGAATCATCAGTTTAGAATCAAAATTAGAAACATCTGTTTCTGCCATGTCACATTATATTTTACATTTTTCATATTATTTTCAGTAATATCTTGAGTCAAACACATGTTAGGTAGTTAAGGTATTAGTGGTTTAGATCTGATGTGAAATTTACATTTCTAGAGAAAAGGATGACTTACAGCTAGTCTTGTTCATCTATCACAAATTATTTCTGTGCTTTTAAAGAACATTGATTTTTGAAAGGTCTGTTAATGTGGGGACAATTCATAAGCCAATTTATTATGAGATAGTCAGAACAAGGTTAAGCAACTGATGCCTATAGTCATAGGCTGCCAGGATCATGACACCATAGTGATCTTAGTTAATGATCTGCAGGAAACTGTGGGACAAGAGAGATTTGAGGGGAAATATTCTGTTTCTGACAGGGATGTGGGAATGAAAGCTGATTAGTCAAGTTAGAGGATCATTCTGGGGTTGTGTAAGAGTGACAGCATGTTTCAAGTAATAAAGAAAAAAATCATGTCCAGGATTTCTGAGGAAAAGATTAACCATAATGTATAGTTATGCTACTGCTTGGCTTTCAGTTGCTTTAGTGTGTTTTCTCGAACAATGGAAATATTCGTCTGAGCCATCTAATCTGTGAAGTCTGGTGTCAGTGTGGAATGGACATAGGAAGTGGCAAGATTTTCTTGATCATTAAGTTTTCAGTCATTTTCCCCCTCACTTCCTTGATAGCTGCTACTGAAGCGGAGCTGTGTTGGGCATAGATTCCTCTTTGAGTGGTGTTGGAGAGACTGCCAAGCACTGAGGCCTGTGACCTTCATGTGCATTGCAGGGATGCTCACCAAGGCTCATCCACCTCCTCAGCTTGGCAGGATCCCAACAACACCATCTAGAGCTAGGCTGGGCATGCCTGGTCCTGGGATGGCTCCAGCTGTACCCCCAGCTGAGCCAGGAGGGATCCTGACCTGTTCTGGAGCAAACCAGCAGGCAGTGTAGATACATGGACTGGAACAAGTCCAACTAACCACACACAGCTTCAGCAGACGAGGCAAACAAAGCAAAAACCTCATTAAAGTTTGGAAATTTCTCTCCTCCACTCACTAAATAATCTGCAAGCAATTGAGCAAAGACAAACATCTGCCTGTGACGCTACTGCTTATAAAAACCTTGACATACCTCATCTACTCAGGAATTCAATTTTATTCCTCTTTACAAAGAAGTTACAGAATTTGCCTGTCCCATGCAGAGATGTGCAGAAGGCTCTGTTGTACCCTCTGTATCAATGGAAATCATGAGAAAGTGCTAGTAAAAAGGAGGAGGTTATTTGGTTGTGAGGGCACTTGCACTTAGTGGAAGCTTTGCAACAGCTTTTTAGTAAGTGATTGCAGAACTGGGACTGGGTCAGTATTTAAGAGAATGGTTTGTTTGAACTTGAGATAAAAATCCAGTGCAATACAGCCAGTTTCAAGAATGGTATCTGGAGTATTGAGAAACTATTGTGTTCAACTAAAGTATTGTGTCTTGGGGAAACTAGGGGAGGGAAGGAACAGACTACTTTCCCCCAAGACTCAAGGACTGAGAGTAAATAAGGAAATTTAACAAAAAAGACCAGAATTTAACAAATTTTAAACAAAAAAAATTTGTGGCATCCCACCCATATGTGGAGGTGAGCACGCAAGATTTGTAGGTGCTTGTGGAATGACAAAATTCCATGGAATTTCATGGAATAACAAAAGGAATGACAAAATTCAGAGGGTGTACAAAAGCTAAAAAGTTTTATTTGTAAATTGTACACAGTATTGAAATTGGTATGTCAGTTCCTTAGCTCTTAGTATAAGCACGTAGCAGTAGGTTTCAAGTAAAGGAGTAGGGTGAAAGAGAAAAGAGAGATGAATTAGAGAGGGGGAGACAGAGAAAGGAATAAAAGCAGAAAGAAAGATCACCAGTCCTGGCTCCAGTTCTGATCCAGCTGATGGAGTTTGTGGGGTACACACGCTCCTGGGCTTCTTTGGGTTACCTTTTACTGATAAGTTTTTCCCACCCTAGATATAAGTTACCTGCTTTCTATGTAATTTAGTTATCATGCGCAGTCCATTCTTCTAGACCTTTCTGGAAATGGGTCAGAGGACTACAGGGGTCATTGGTGGTCTTGGTTGCCCTCTCCTGGGTTGGCTTTTTGTCAACAGCCTGTAAGGACTGAGGCACAGACTCAGATCAGCAGGGAATCTGAGACCTTCCACCAAAGAAACGAGCTGGTTTTAGACACTTCCTCAAGGCACGATATTTCCTTATATTGTATTTTCACTAAGCGACCTATCACACACTGCCATGTCAGTAACACACTTCCTTAATGTCCTTATACGGGTGTCTTGGCTTGCAACGCAGGATGTAACCAAAAGTATGTTTTCTATCACTGTCTGTTAAAACCAGGTGAGGCAGTGCTCTTTATCTTTTCCACAACCCATCCTTCCTTCAGGGAGATATCTTCTGTTAATGGGCCATTGAGTCCCACTGCAGGACTGATAAAATTACATCATCCCATTGGGAGATGCTCCACCCAGGGGGAGGAGCCAAGCATTTCCTACCTAGATAAAATCTGAGATTTGGAACATCAGAGCAGCCTTTTTCCTCTGGATCCCAGAGGAAAACCAGACCCTTCTACATCATCACTGGACCTTTGGAGGAAAACTGCACACTTCTACAGAGTCATTGCTTCAACTGAACCACATCTGTCACTGCAGGGGGACTGCGGCCACCACTTAATCAGCCTGCTACCAACACCCTGACTGATGGGGTGTCAGGTTGTATTCTGACTCTGTCAGTGTTTTGTTTCTTTTAATACTGTACTTTTATTTTAATTTTCCTTGTAAGGGACTGTTATTCCTATTCCCATATCTTTGCCTGAGAGCTCCTTAATTTCAAAATTAAAATAATTTGGAGGGAGAGAGTTTACATTTTCCATTTCAAGAGAGGCTCCTGCCTTTCTTAGCAGACACCTGTCTTTCAAACCAAGACAACGGGTGATGGTGCACCGTTCAGGTGTCTGTCATCTCCTGGCAGGCTCCTCTCCATAGGGCATCCACCACGTGGCATCTCCTCGCCCCAAGGGCACATGGTGACAAACCTCTTTGCACTGCCACGGTATCCGCAGGCACATCCCAGAGCCTACTACCAAGATCCATCCTATCTCTCTCCACAGCAGCCCAGGCCCACTTCTCGACCTCATTCCTGCATGGTGTTGGGTTGTGTTTATCTCCAGGAGTCAGAGCAAAGAAGTGCTGCCCCACCTCTGCATGACCCCTTCTCCAGCCACATCCTGTCCTTTCTCACAGTACATTATTGCAACAATCCTTGGTTGGCTCCACAGCTACCTGGCTATCAGTGTTTGAGGCAGGCACTTGAGTTTCTTCATCTTCTAGGCTTCTACAGCACTCAAAGTTTTTTAGAAGTCTAAAATGGCATAGCTGTTACACTCATTCAAAACATCTTTTTAAATCTATATAAAAGAATTGAAATAATTTAATTTGCAATCCTAAAATTTAATTTAATTTAAAACATGAAGCAACTGTAATTCCACTACACCTAGAATGTATATGGTACCTGTATCTGTAATCCCCTTGGGCTACTTTATAATGACAAGGGGATGTATTTTTTCCTGTATATCATGTGGAAATGTCTTCTCTTAAATAACTAAACTAACAAATTTGAAGTGTCTCTGACCTCAAAGTCTTTTTTTTTTCTTACTAGTCAAAAATATTATAGCTTTCTACTTTCAGCTTTTTCCCACTTTATAAATAGTATCAATATGTATATGCATATGTATATGTATATATATGTATATGTACACATACACGTATATACATATATACACATATATGTGTAAATACTCTAGTGTGCAAGACAACCCCATCCATAACACAGATATACCTGTCGATCCAAGGAAAAATTTTCAGTTTGGTTCATAAACATGCTTAGCAGTGCTTCCTTTGTAATGATACACAGTGCAGCTCTTCAGGAAAGAAATAGATGTAGTTTTGAAGAATAAACCACTAAAATGGAACATACTTTTTTCCAACTTTTTTACAGAATGGACGGGAGATGCAATCACATGCTGGGTTTTTTTTTTTTTTGTTTTTCCCCTGAGGTTTCAGCATTTCCTGGACTCGCACATCTTTAAGAACATGCAGTAGCTTCTCTAAGCTTTGCTGGGGGGTCCCCTTAGGATTCCTCCTCACAAGCACCTGCACTCTTGGTAAAAGTCTGAGATGGAGTTTTGTGTTTTAAGTTTGTGCCTGTGTATGTGTGTTTGGGCTGTTGCACACACGCACAGCTCTGTGGTGATGGATCTGTTGATCTGATCTGATCCTACCAGTCCCAGCTCTCTTGTAGAGGTGGATGGAAATCAGCCATGGGCTCGTGGCCCTTGCCACAGCTGAGTCCAGGAACCCACCTTGTCCCCACTGCCCTGGTCTCCCTGAACCTGACAGCCTTCTCACCCACCCTTCCTCAGTTTGGTCCAGGAAGAGGATTTAAAATATCTCAAGGAAATTGCAAGATATTGTGGTCAAAGCATCCAGGTTTCACCAACTACTGCCCTCCGTCTATCTCTTCAGTGAGATTTACTGAGGTTGCATTTGTTTCTGCTGAGAAAGTGTCACATTAAGGCTTTTCCTTTGTCGTAGTTACTTAATTTAAGCTCCATACAGATTCTATTGCTATCTTCTGAAAGTTTTTGTTCAGAATACCTGACACTCATCCTTCCATCCTCTTCACTCCAGTCAGAAGGATTTGTGGGGATCCAAAGTGCCCAATTACCAGAAATTGTTTCCAATTTCATATTCATATCAAGTTGCATAACGTTCAAGTCAGAAAAATAGAATAAAACGTTGAAATAATGAGAATTGTTTAGTTCACAAAATTCACTATGTCTCGGAAAGTTAGTTATAGGGGTTCTGACTTCATTTATTTTTGAAAAAATTAAGCATGCAATGGGAAAAAAAAACCAAACCCAAACCAAAAAACCTCGCCAAAATTGATCAGTCCTGCTAAACAAAAATTTGACCTCTTTTAAGGCTAGCAGGCCATCTGTTCTAACATGCTGTCTCTCTGTGGTTTCAAATGGATAAAGGCAGACAGTGTTCCTCCAGTGTCACACAGCCTCACACTTTGGCTGATGTTTAAGGTATGCAAACTTTTCCCTTTAGAGAATAAAGGTAAATTAGTGCTTGAAGGCTTTGCTTTTAAAATAGCAAACCCTTCCCTTATGTTCTGGTGAGATTTTGGGGCTGTGCACCTTGTATACCAGATGGAAACACTTTTCTGTTTGCTTGGTCTTTGCAATTTTTTTTCTATTTTCTTAGCTGGTTTCAGGTTTCTGTGTAACAACCTTTGCCTCCACTTAAAAAAAATCCAAACACCTGACCCAGGCTACACATTAGGAGGCCTGTTTGGTGGGAAGTGAATGCTGGAATGTTTCAGTTTTCAAACCTGTAAAGATTCAGATTTATAGTCAATCTGTTTATATTCTATCATATCATGTGTGGTAGCATAGGATATCAAAGCAAGAAAGCCTACAGGGATACCACCATTTGAAATGAAAAATAGTTCCTATGTATGGCATAATGCAGCACAGATGGAAAGCTGTGCTTTTCTGTTTTACTGTTTCTGTACATTACCCAGGCAATAAATACTGGACAAATCAAGCAGCCATTTCTAAGGTTCCATATAACCCATTTTACCAGTATCAGCTGCTATAGTTTTATATTCCCTAGACAAAAGCTGCCTGGGTTCCCAAGTTTTATAAGGCATTTCAAGGAGACCTCACAAATAAAAATGGATGGAAAATATGGCCACATTTTAATAACGCATATTTTAATAACAGTATAGTTAACTCTGCATTTTCATATGATAGTCAAAGCTCTCACTACTGTATTGCAGCCTTATCATTCTTCAAAGCAGCATATATTTAATGACTATTACTTGCTTATTTCATCTGCTATGAATTGTACATCATTATTTCAAGGGCACAGCACAACAAGAATACACTATAGCTGTGTCGCTTCAGGTCTGGGCTTCATAAACTGAGAAAGGTTATCCCAAATTAGTGTAGCAGACATGCTCTGACACCTTTTCTCTGAAGGTGACCACAAAGGATTCCCAAAGCACATTTGCAAAGCCAAGTAGCCTAAAAATATTTAAAGCAGTGCCCAGGCAGTGTAGGACATAGGTTTGAGGAGAACTTTTGCTCTGGTCCAAAATACCTGAGGAATGATGAGGCTCAGGATAGAAAAGTCTGTCACCTTCTCTCCATCACCTCTGCTTGTGGTCCACAGAAAAGGGACCAGATCACCCACAACTGCTGAGCACCTGTCCTGACCCTAGTCTGGGCTCTAGTGCTGGGAACACACAGGTTAGTTTTGATAGATGCTTTTCTGTTGCTGGACTGGAAAAGAGCTGTAAGTAAAAGAAAATTGCCTTTCTCCAGAGCAGGCACATCTTCTATGAAAAGTCTCTAAAATTAAGGGCAAGATATCTTCCAGGAAAGCGACACCTCCAAAATAAATACTGAGCAAGCTGTGAGACTCCTCACATAGGGTCACAACTGCCATGCTTTGCACAGCAGTAGGAAGTAATATTATCAGTATCTTTTCTGTGGCTTTTATATCCTAATATACCAATTAAATAATGGCCCCACAATATAGAAAATCAACTTTCCCTGAGCCTTTTAGGACTTCAGATCACATTATCCATATCCAGAAAGGTAGTTGCCACATTTTTTCTTCTTTTTCAAAGTACCAGTATTTTCTGTTTCAAAGTAAAAAGGAAAAAGAATCTCTTAGCAATATTTGTTTAGATAGAAATAATTACATATGGGAGTCTGCCCTGCAAAATTTTTCTTGCAGGCTGGGTGGAAAAAGCCCTTGATATTTGTAAAAACAAAGTCATAGCAATTTTAGTCATACCAAGCTTCCTCTTCCATGACACAAGCTGACTTCTGTCCACTTGGCTTTTCCACCTCCCCGATTAGCAGGTGTCATATCACTCCTAAAGCTGAAGCCAGTTCTGCAGATAAGGAAGAAAATCCAATTTCAGCATCTGACAACAATCTCTCCTTAAGATAACTTTTGGTGAGACAGAAAGTAGTTTTTGTCATTGCTATATCCCTGTGTGATAATTTCAACTTTTCTCTAACCAACAGAACTTCTAGGGACTCAGTTTGGAACGGTAAAAGGCTAATCAAGGAAAAATGAATCTTTAACGGCTTTTATTTATTGATATGCTTCTTATAACAAATAGTATTTTTTCCCTATTTTCAAGACTGTTAATTCCCTTATTTGTTATTCTTTATTATTGTTATTGATTTCTCTTTTGTTATTGTTATTAATATTTATTATTTATTATCTTTGTTAATTTATTTATTATTTTTTAAATTATTGTTATTAATTATTTTTAGAATGGTTAGATATTTCTTTTCAGCTGATTTCCAGAATTTAAATTTTAAAACATTCAGAGTATCATAGAATCTTTAAGATTGAAAAAGACCTATAAGAGCACTGAGTCCAACAATTAGCCCAGCACTGCCCAGTCCACCACTAAACTGTGTCCCCAGGTGTCCCATCCACACATTTTTGAACACTTACAAGGATGGTGATTCCACCACTCCTCTAAGAAGCCTGTTCCAATGCTTGACAGCGTTTCAGTGAATAATTTTTTCCTTACATTTAATCTAAATCTCCTCTGGCAGAACTTGAGGCCATTTTGTCATGTCCTAAAACATTAAAACAAAAGGATAAAAAGGTAAAAAAATCCCAAAACAAAAACCAACACAACTTGAATTATATATTGAGTCAAGGATTTGGACTGGGGTTTTGATTCTTTGGTTGGTTTATTTTTTGTTGTTGGTTTANCCTCGCCAAAATTGATCAGTCCTGCTAAACAAAAATTTGACCTCTTTTAAGGCTAGCAGGCCATCTGTTCTAACATGCTGTCTCTCTGTGGTTTCAAATGGATAAAGGCAGACAGTGTTCCTCCAGTGTCACACAGCCTCACACTTTGGCTGATGTTTAAGGTATGCAAACTTTTCCCTTTAGAGAATAAAGGTAAATTAGTGCTTGAAGGCTTTGCTTTTAAAATAGCAAACCCTTCCCTTATGTTCTGGTGAGATTTTGGGGCTGTGCACCTTGTATACCAGATGGAAACACTTTTCTGTTTGCTTGGTCTTTGCAATTTTTTTTCTATTTTCTTAGCTGGTTTCAGGTTTCTGTGTAACAACCTTTGCCTCCACTTAAAAAAAATCCAAACACCTGACCCAGGCTACACATTAGGAGGCCTGTTTGGTGGGAAGTGAATGCTGGAATGTTTCAGTTTTCAAACCTGTAAAGATTCAGATTTATAGTCAATCTGTTTATATTCTATCATATCATGTGTGGTAGCATAGGATATCAAAGCAAGAAAGCCTACAGGGATACCACCATTTGAAATGAAAAATAGTTCCTATGTATGGCATAATGCAGCACAGATGGAAAGCTGTGCTTTTCTGTTTTACTGTTTCTGTACATTACCCAGGCAATAAATACTGGACAAATCAAGCAGCCATTTCTAAGGTTCCATATAACCCATTTTACCAGTATCAGCTGCTATAGTTTTATATTCCCTAGACAAAAGCTGCCTGGGTTCCCAAGTTTTATAAGGCATTTCAAGGAGACCTCACAAATAAAAATGGATGGAAAATATGGCCACATTTTAATAACGCATATTTTAATAACAGTATAGTTAACTCTGCATTTTCATATGATAGTCAAAGCTCTCACTACTGTATTGCAGCCTTATCATTCTTCAAAGCAGCATATATTTAATGACTATTACTTGCTTATTTCATCTGCTATGAATTGTACATCATTATTTCAAGGGCACAGCACAACAAGAATACACTATAGCTGTGTCGCTTCAGGTCTGGGCTTCATAAACTGAGAAAGGTTATCCCAAATTAGTGTAGCAGACATGCTCTGACACCTTTTCTCTGAAGGTGACCACAAAGGATTCCCAAAGCACATTTGCAAAGCCAAGTAGCCTAAAAATATTTAAAGCAGTGCCCAGGCAGTGTAGGACATAGGTTTGAGGAGAACTTTTGCTCTGGTCCAAAATACCTGAGGAATGATGAGGCTCAGGATAGAAAAGTCTGTCACCTTCTCTCCATCACCTCTGCTTGTGGTCCACAGAAAAGGGACCAGATCACCCACAACTGCTGAGCACCTGTCCTGACCCTAGTCTGGGCTCTAGTGCTGGGAACACACAGGTTAGTTTTGATAGATGCTTTTCTGTTGCTGGACTGGAAAAGAGCTGTAAGTAAAAGAAAATTGCCTTTCTCCAGAGCAGGCACATCTTCTATGAAAAGTCTCTAAAATTAAGGGCAAGATATCTTCCAGGAAAGCGACACCTCCAAAATAAATACTGAGCAAGCTGTGAGACTCCTCACATAGGGTCACAACTGCCATGCTTTGCACAGCAGTAGGAAGTAATATTATCAGTATCTTTTCTGTGGCTTTTATATCCTAATATACCAATTAAATAATGGCCCCACAATATAGAAAATCAACTTTCCCTGAGCCTTTTAGGACTTCAGATCACATTATCCATATCCAGAAAGGTAGTTGCCACATTTTTTCTTCTTTTTCAAAGTACCAGTATTTTCTGTTTCAAAGTAAAAAGGAAAAAGAATCTCTTAGCAATATTTGTTTAGATAGAAATAATTACATATGGGAGTCTGCCCTGCAAAATTTTTCTTGCAGGCTGGGTGGAAAAAGCCCTTGATATTTGTAAAAACAAAGTCATAGCAATTTTAGTCATACCAAGCTTCCTCTTCCATGACACAAGCTGACTTCTGTCCACTTGGCTTTTCCACCTCCCCGATTAGCAGGTGTCATATCACTCCTAAAGCTGAAGCCAGTTCTGCAGATAAGGAAGAAAATCCAATTTCAGCATCTGACAACAATCTCTCCTTAAGATAACTTTTGGTGAGACAGAAAGTAGTTTTTGTCATTGCTATATCCCTGTGTGATAATTTCAACTTTTCTCTAACCAACAGAACTTCTAGGGACTCAGTTTGGAACGGTAAAAGGCTAATCAAGGAAAAATGAATCTTTAACGGCTTTTATTTATTGATATGCTTCTTATAACAAATAGTATTTTTTCCCTATTTTCAAGACTGTTAATTCCCTTATTTGTTATTCTTTATTATTGTTATTGATTTCTCTTTTGTTATTGTTATTAATATTTATTATTTATTATTTTTGTTAATTTATTTATTATTTTTTAAATTATTGTTATTAATTATTTTTAGAATGGTTAGATATTTCTTTTCAGCTGATTTCCAGAATTTAAATTTTAAAACATTCAGAGTATCATAGAATCTTTAAGATTGAAAAAGACCTATAAGAGCACTGAGTCCAACAATTAGCCCAGCACTGCCCAGTCCACCACTAAACTGTGTCCCCAGGTGTCCCATCCACACATTTTTGAACACTTACAAGGATGGTGATTCCACCACTCCTCTAAGAAGCCTGTTCCAATGCTTGACAGCGTTTCAGTGAATAATTTTTTCCTTACATTTAATCTAAATCTCCTCTGGCAGAACTTGAGGCCATTTTGTCATGTCCTAAAACATTAAAACAAAAGGATAAAAAGGTAAAAAAATCCCAAAACAAAAACCAACACAACTTGAATTATATATTGAGTCAAGGATTTGGACTGGGGTTTTGATTCTTTGGTTGGTTTATTTTTTGTTGTTGGTTTATTTTTTGCTGTTTGTTTTTTTTTTCCTGAGTGTTTATTTGTTTGGGTGTTTTTTTTAAGATAGACTGCAGGACTGTACATAATGCAACAGCACAGCCAAGCCTGAATACATAAATCCTACTTTAAGTAAAAGTCAAAAAGAAGCTGATAGATAATTCAATGTGGCCACAAAGGTTACAGCTAAACTAATAAACTAAACCAGTTCAGCACATGGGCCTGAGTAATACTGTGAAAAGTTTCACACAGTTTTGGTCTCAGCCAAGCAGTTCCACAATGGGGACAAGCTGGGAGCCAGCTCAAGCCAGAAAATGCTCTCCATGGGCAGCTTGAGGAAGGGCTGAGAGAAACTGAAAGATATGAGCCTTTCTATACTATTCGTCCAAGAGCAGTCCTAGAATGTTTTATTTACCTGCATTTACAAATGCAGTCGGGGGTGACAGGGGTAAAGGAAGTTTTGGGAAGGGGAAGAGGTTTAGCATAAAACCGCTGTGCCAAAGAAATTTGTTGCACTTCAAGGTCAACTAAACCTACCTTTGGATTAAGATCAAAGTACAATACACCATTTTGAGAATGCAAATTCCAAAAAATTCAGATCCTCTTCTTGTTCAGAGTTGGAGACATTTTGGAAAAGGTTCTGGCTCCCTAATACAAAGAATTTACTTGGTCTCAGTCAGCTTGTCTGGACTCAGGCATTTTCAGCCCTAGGTTTTAAGTTCCCTTTCCCCATTTTTCTTTCATTAATTGATGTAGAGTGGTTTTATTGTTGTGGTCTGCTATTTTTATTACAATAGCAAAAATATTTTTAAAAAACTGTTATTGTTTCCAAGCTTCAGTAGGTTTTATAAGCAAAAAGCCCTATAAATGGTGTCTGACAAAAAAACTTGACATGAATAAGGGAGTATGAGGCCTTACCCAGCGAGGTACTGAGCAGCCTTGTGAATGTTGGGCCAGATGGCTTCATTAGGGATAAACAAAAAGAGTGAAGAGAGAGCAAGCAGTAAGAACCATTTAAGGACTATGGAGACAGAAGAGACTTTGACCCCTGGACCACCTCAGACTGAGAAAAAAGGGGTTTTTTTTGTCAGAAACCATTCTGTGACTCAGAGGAATATATGATCATGAGAGATACTCTTACCTAGGTCCTTACTATGCCTTTGTGACTTTTAAAAGACTTCTTAAAATAAGAAACCTTTTTTTTTTCCTTCTGTGTCTCAATTCCTTCTTTGGGAAAAAATCCATTTCAGTCTCATCCTTACATCATTCTGCCCTAATGCATCCCAGCTGGAGGGACTTTCCCTTCATAATCATCATTTTCCCCAGCTTGAGGCAGATCCACTACCCCTCCTTGACCTACACTTGTCCTGCTTTAATTGGGGTTGGAGTTAGAACAGGACTTGGGCAGCCCTCACCATGTTGATGCTGCAGTGCTTACCTTATAAGCATCCTGAGGCCCCAGAATAACATACAGAGCTCAGAATTAGTCACAAGATATGAATGAAAAACAGTAATAGAAATTCTGCACACTGAATGGGGGTCACTTAAATGCGAATGAAGAGAAATATTCAGCACAGAGGGGAAAAATCCATCATTTTCCAGTCTTTGAATACCTCAAATAAGGACTTTAGGCAGGCATCTTTATCTCATGCAGTTCAACACATTTTTTGAGGAAGGACACCTACAGTTGCTACAGGCCATAGACCAGTGTTACCAAAATTAAAGTTTTACATCCTTGTTTCTGCAGTTTACACGGAAAACCCATCAAAAATATGTATGAGTTTCCCCTTCAGCAGGGATCAGATATCTGGATTGCTTCTTCCAGTTCAGACTCCATGCTGGAATTGGCCTCTTTTGCTCATTTCTGGCCCCTTCCACAAGCTATGAATGTTTTGTTGCTCAGAAGAACAGACCTGCCAGAAGGTCAGGGAGATGCCCTGCTACAACCAAGAGTGTAAACTTTCTCCTGGAAATGGGGATGTGAGCAGCAGCCTTTTCTTAAAGAGGCATTTAAAGAAGCCCTATAGAAGACAACTTTTACAAATACCTGTCATAATTTGGAATCAAATTATTTGCTCAAAACCAGGAATAAAATGGATTTGCATGCAGGTCATGATTTTCTTGGATGAATTTTTCAGTTTCTGGAGTAAGAAAAAAAGATCCCCAAACTATTTGGGGGTATTTTGTTTTGGTTTAGGGTATGTTTTTTTGGTTTTTTTTTTTGAGGGGTGGGCGTTGTTGGTGGGTTTTTTTTGTTGTGTTTTGTTTGTTACTTCGTTGGTTGGTTTGGTTTTTTCTTTTGTTTGTTTCTTCAGTTTGGTTTGGGTTGGGGTTTTTGTTTGTTTAGGGTTTTTTTTGGTGGAAGGCAAGGCATTCTGTGAGCACAGCTGAGGAGGGGAGGCAAGGATGGCTTCAGCTCGGGTGCAGCATCAGCTCATCAGCTCAGCCAAGTGTGTGAGCACTGGCATATGAGCAAGATGCTGCAGTCTGAACGTCGACACATGGTCAAATACTTCTCAGTATCCCAAGTGTGATGTTTAAAAATCCCTTTGTGGCTAATGTCTAGTAAAAGGATACATTACTTGGCTAGAACAAAGAGTGTTACACTACAGAGAGAAATGGAACATCTCCAAGTACTCCTGTTGTGCTGTACAAAACAGCATCTTTTGGGCTATGCCATTTTCCCTTGTGAGGGAAAATACTTTTCCTGATACAGGGGCTACAGTAAACTGTGCAGATAATGGAATAGCAGAGAGAATTCACAATAAATTTTTGGCTAGGCTTTGGGCTGTGAAAACGGCTTAGTTGGGCTTAGGACAAGTTTCATTCCCTGCAGTGGATCTTGTGCCAGCCTTATTACTGCACTGCCATGTGGAAAATACTGGAAATAAAAAGACTGATCCTTTGAAAAATGCTTTAGTGGACTTGATGAGACAGAATAAAAGAAAGGACAAGTTATGATGGATAGGGATAGGAGGTGCTTGCTGACTGCCTGCAGGTCATTCCCAAATCAGTTAGAGCAGCTGCAGAGGGGAGAAAAGCAAGTTAAAAATAAACAAAACAGATTTGCACCCATTACAATCACTGCCTTTGCCAGTCTTTGCACTCAAGCCTGGCTTCCTGGAGCGAAAGAAGAAAGACTTCAGATTTCACAAAGGAATATTAATAGAAGTAATAGATGAACTTAAGAAAGAAAAACTACTTAGATGAATACAACTTGCTTTTGGTGTGAACAGATGGGTCATGGAATAGTCTGAGGGGTAACTAATGGCACATTGATGCTTAATTGAACAAAATAGACAATTAGCAGCTGAAGAAAAATCTGAGGAGCAGTAAATAATGCTAAGATGAGGCCAGTTCTACAGAGTGAGCTGAGATTCATTATAAATAGTACTTATCAAGTCACATTTTAATATACTCAAGTACAAGGAAATTGGTCATATTTATACGGTGAGGTTCTATTTTAGAAATCAGTGATGCTGCAGATGATACAGGGTCACTGTAGCCAACCATTGAGCACCCATTTCCTGCACTTTTAAGCATGGAAAGACCCCATGGGAACTTTTGAAGTGGAAACAAGGAAAATGATAAAGCAGTAGTAGTGGGCTCTCCTTGGCATTAATGAGAGCATTACTGTCAGTTCTGGTGTCTGTGTTAAAGGTTATTAGAAAAGGCTGACAAGAGTTAAAAAAAACAGTTGCATCCAGGGAAAACATGTTTTCGGCTGGAGGATAAAAAAGTTTCCATCCAAGGGAAGGCTAAAAGGTGACTTGTTTGTAAAGTACAAGTACAGGCTTTGAAAGATTGTTTTTGAGTGGAAAATGTTCTTCATCCAAACAGATAACATGCAATTTAGTAGTTTGAATGATGAAATCTTAAATAAAAATACCTTCTCACAGCAGTTAATTTTATAGGCATTTCATGCATTCATAATCACTTAAATTCTTCAAATAAAGACTGGATAGCTTTCAAGAAAGACAGCTGCTCTATCTCAACCAGGAATTATGACTTTTATTCAGGTATTACCAAGCAATATTATTTTTTTTGTGTTATGTTGTACGTTAAAGGTAGCAGGGATAGCAGTCATTTTGGACCTTAAAATATAGGTTAGTGCTGGGAAAGCTCCAAGTACATTCCAAACATACAAGAGACAGCAATTTCTAAGAATTCTCATCAAAAACTTTAGTTGTGCACAAAATCATCTGCGTCCATTGGGTTTTAATATGTTTTCAAGGACTTCATTTTAATTATTTTGAGCCTCGGAGATGCAGAATGAGAATCCAGCTTTATTTCGCACTGAATAGTTCTGCTGTGCTAAAAAGAAAGTGATCTTTGCTTTATCTTTCTGCACAGAATGACACAACATCTCCGTCAAGTACATTTCTCACATTATTACATGAAATCCCTTGACTAGCCCTTGCAGGCTCAGGAACGTAGCAGCCTTTAAAAGCCCTCAGAAAAAAAAGGAAACCTGGATCCTTCTCCTTTTTATTATTTGGAAGGGAAAAGCAATCTCTTGTCAATCTATCAAGAGCCATGATTTAAGCATTAGCTGTTAAACCAAGTAATGACATGAGCTTGGGTGATTATATACTTGCAGGTACCAAATGCTCATTGTTAAACGTAAGGACATACCTAAGGAGCTGTGTAATCTAAATAGCACCAAGTCCTTATGACCATCCAGTTGCCCTATTTCTTTCACATTTGATTTTATTTTTTAATAATGCTGATGCCGGAGGTGCTACTTAAGAAGTTCAGAGAGGCAGGAGCAGCAAGTTCCATCAGCTTTATAATAAATGGGTGTGTAAGAGGAAACCAGCCAAAGGGCAAGCATTTGGAGGTGAGATATTGAGAACACCTGCTCCTCCCTCAGCACACTTGTGATTAAACATTTTACTTAGTATGTGAACTGAAATGTGTTATGTTAAACTGGGGTCAGAAGGCACAATGTAATTATGGTTGTTATTATTACTGCAGAGGCCAAGCAGAAATCATATAGAGAATGACTATGTGTGACTGCAAGAAGGAGTAAATCTCCTTGGGTAAAGAACTGCATTATGGGTGGAGAGGATAAAGAATGTTTTACTGGAATTCTCCAGATCAGTAATAGTTAGGTTTCTCTTCAGGAAAGCATTAATTTCTATGTTGTTCTTTAAATTTCTCTTAGTAAAACACAAATATAAATTTAAAAAAAACCCCAAACCTCTTAGTCCAAATCAGCATTCTTTAATGTATTCTGATTTCTTAACACATTCTGAATATTTTTGTGTGAGTCTGTGGTGAAATGTTCCTTCATTTCCCCACAAATTGTGCAGGTTTCCTTGAGAAATACCTACAGGATAGGTTTCTCACCTCTGGGCTGGATGACCCATGGCTATTGTGCCTGAAGATAGATCATGGAGCACAGACACAGACACATACGCACCCTCCAAGTCACACAACTAGTCTGTGCTTAAACATCTTTAATAATCCTTGACCATTTCATGATACAAATTTAAAGATTTTTTAAAAAGCAATTAATGAAGCTAGGCTTTAAATTTCACACATTTCTTACTGCAACAGCTGCACAGTTTGGAGCCAGTGCTCTCACAAAGTGCAGAAGAGCAGGAATTAACGTTCTGGCGTAGTGTGGTTTAACCCCAGGGATAGCTAAGCACCACCAAGCTGCTCACTCACTTTCACCTGAAAGATGGTGAGTTGAGGTAGAGGCAGTTCAGTAGGTAAAGCAAAAACCAAACACACAAGCCAAACAGATAAGGAATTAATGCAGTACTTCACATTGAGCAGGGAGGTAGCCAGTCATCTCCAGGACAGCAGAGCTTTGTCATCCATAATGGTGACTTGTGAAGACAAATGCATTGGTCAGCTGGGGACAGCTGCCACAGCTGTGTCTCCACTCAGTCTCCTGTGCACCTCCAGCCTTCTGCCTGTTCAGGAAGTGTAATGAGCAAAAAAATACTTTGACTGTGCAAGCACTGCCCAGAAATAACTAAAGCTATCTGTATTACCAGCATTGTTTTCAGCATAAATCCAAACCATAACCCCATACCAGATACTGTGACAAACAGTACTTCTACTGCAGAAAAGCTCAAAACATTCTTCATTTTCAGATGTATCTACAGGACTGTGGTTTTTAGTATAAAATTAGTATTTTTACATTGGTATATATGTAATATTTGTAGGAAGACTAAACTCTCAAAGTAAATCAAGTATAATGAGAAGCAATGGCTAAAGCTCTCAATAAATATGGTAAATGAGTGCAACTGCTCCCAGCACAATATTTGAGTGCATCTTAGGGAAGCTAGCAATTCTGGTTTCTTACCAAAAACTTTCTTCAAAGTTCAGGGACAGAGTATGTTTGTATTTTACTATTTATCTTGAGCACCACTTTACACAGCAGGGCAATTACTGTAATGTGTGAGATGCCACCAGCCTTTTTATCCTGTAATCAGTAGACATAATTATACAGAAAAGCAAATATAAAATATGGTAGATATTAGACCCCATCCCTAAAGGCTCACATCCTGAATATTTCTGTCCCTGATTTAGAAAGAAAGGACAATTTTGACCCTTTTTCAGCCTTGTTACTGGAATCAGAAAAGAAATTTTTTTTCTGAATTTTACCTGAATTTGGCTTAAACAATTCCCTGTGGTGATGCCTTACCCAGTCTAATTGTACAGTTTATAATTTAAAATACATTTGTTGGTTTTGAAGCTTAGCCTTTTTTAATCAGCTGAAAGGTCACTTGCCTATCTACTATGAGTTAGGTTGTGATGACTACTATCAGTCCCATATGGTGATTGAAAGGCTTGAGTTCCTTAAATTTTATTACTTTGTTTGTTTGCAATTAAAATTTCCCTTCCAGATGTCTGCCACAGTTTAATTTTACAACAACAAAAGCCCCGAACAAACAAACTCCAGTTAAAACAAGAAAGAAGTTTCTTCCAGTGACATACAACCTGTGTTCTTAACTGAAGTTATTCATATGACTGTTTAAACTGAAAGGCCTGAAGAGTGCTTAGCTTTTGAGCAGGAACTGGAAAGCTAAAAGGCAGTCTTGGTGTCAAAGGTGTGTCTTTATCCCTCCTGTCATAATTATTCCAGGTATGATGAAGTTTTGAATTTCAGGTTTTAAACCAGATACTCTTAGTTAACTCATGCTCTGCGGAGCATATTAACTGAATTCTTAGCATACCATCCAGAATTAAGTACAGAAAGTTGCAATACAATCTCACAGTTGCAAAAGTACCAAATATACAGGAGTTAAGCAGTGCCAGAATTGAGTTGACACATAGAATTAGCACTCTCCTTTTACTTATGTAATGATCTTTAATTCTATAAGACTTTTTTTTTTTTTTTGGCAACCTTTAAAGCACAGAGGAAAAGTAAATCAAATAAGAATAAACATTTAACTTGTCTTTTCATTCATCTTGCTAAGGCCAGCATAGTACTTTTTTATGAGTCCCCTACAACCATTTCTCATACTCCCCCTATATGAACTTTTTACTTGCTCCTCAAATTTAATAAAGTAGAGTAGGACAATCTACCCCACATAACTGCGACATCCTCACTAAAGAAACATTAAAAGACATAGGCCCATCCTAGAGTGTAGAAATCCTGACTGATCTGTTGGCCTAGTCTGTTGATTTGCCAGAGGGAAGGGATGCCCCCCAAAGGGTCCTTGACTGGCTCGAGGAGGGGGCCCAAGCAAATCTGAAGAAGACCAACAAAGCCCAAAGCAAGGTCCTGAACCTTTGGTGGGACAACCCCCCAACGTCAATAAAAACTGGGTGATGAACTGATTGAGACTCATTATGTAATTCTTTCCATGATCCATTTAAGCCAGATCTTTTTAGACAGGTTGTTCTTATGATGCATCTGAATTCCAAATTACGGGTTTAGAGTTAATTTCATCAAAAAATTGGTATACCATTAGTGTTCCATCAACATTAAACTGATAGACTCCACAATAAATACATAAAATATAACCTATCGTATGCAATTAAAATATTCCAAAAATCCACAGATCAACACAATTAATACCAGAAGACAAGCAATTCTCTAAATAAAAACAATATTCTCTGGCATTTACACGAGCTTGCAGATAATACTGAATCTATTATTTAGAAACAGTCACAACAGCAAATTTACCAAGACAATAAAAAACTCTTAGCAGGGGGTTATTTCTCTTGCAGAGTAAATTTTAATTTATTCTTGTCACCATATAAGCTTGTTGCAAGGAAAGAAAACTTCAATAACTGTACACACCGATAATGACAAAATCTGCAGAGGAAATAATTCATTCATTTACATTTACACTGAAAGAAAATTATACTTAAAATATATTATTACAAATCCCCCTTCTAAAATATCAAAATGTAAGAAATTTTCTTCTCTAAAATCACTGTCATCAGAACTTCTAATAGAAATATTAAGTAGAACCAAGTCTTGTCTAAAGTGCCATCATCCCATATGGCTGAAAACTGAAAAGCCATTCTTGTGACTGTTGGAGTGAATTCTTAATGAATGCATGACATCAATGTAGAGATGATCCATGTATTTGCAGGCTGGAAGAGAAGGTGGGACGAAGAGCTGAAGGAGTTTAGGTTGTTACGGACCTGTGTTGTTTCCAACAACTTCATTGATTCTAACCTCTGGAATCTACTGCTTCTTCCTGAAAGATGGTGGAGTGAACCAAATACATCTGCCCCCAAAACACATCTGCTGCTGCCAGAAAAATCAGCTGGAAATTCTGCCTACATGCAGAATGGTAAATATTGTACACAGCAGAAGAAATGAAACTGTGCTGCTTGCTTCTGTGAAGGTGTTATTTTCATTGTTCCTGTTCCAGACACCATGTAATTGTCTAGTGTGGTTATATTTGTGCTTCTTTTTCATCTGGGTACAATCCTAAGTTCAGAAGTGTGATGAAGAACCCTGCCTCGTGGGTTTCTGTTAAATCAGAGCATCATAAGATTTTAAAAGCATGCTGGAACAGGGCTGTGCTTTGGATTTAGGGTGAGCAAAATTTTATGTCATACCAATATTTTGGTTGTTGCTGAGCAGGACTTGCACTAGCACAAAGGACTTTTCAGCTTCTCATGCTGCCCTTTCAGTGAGGAGTCTGGGGATGCACAAGGAACTGGAAGAAGATACAGCCAGGACAGCTGACCCTGACTGGCCAGAGGGATATTCCCTAGCACATGGCATCATGCTGAATAACAAAACTGAAGGGACTTGTCTGGAGATGATGGCACTCTGCTCAGGGACTAGTTGGGCATTGGTCAGTGGCTGGTGAAGAATTGCATTTTGCATCACTTGTTTTGTGTATTCTTTTATCATTATTATTTTCCCTTCATTTTCTGTGCTATTAAACTGTCTATCTCAACCCAAAATTTTACCCTTTTTCTGACTCTCTTCCCTGTCCCACTGGAAGGTGGTGCCTGAGTGAATGCCTGGGTGATATTTAGCTGCCTGTCTGATTAAATCACAGCACTGGCGAACTGTTCTGCTCAAATGAATAATGTCATTGGAGCCAGCAGGACTTGGAGAGGGTTAAATTTAGCAAATCACACATGTCTCTGTAGGACTGGAGCCACAGCTTGTGTAACACAACGTTTCTAATATTCCTCAGGACCAGCATGGAAAATTGACTTGAACAAATCATTAGATAGCCATAGAAAAATGACTCAAGGATGTGACCCTCAAAGACCTGGTTTCCTGTAGGCTGCAGAGGAACAGTAGGGCAAGCACTTGGAATAAAAGCTGTTTCTCTAGCCTTTAGAAAAAAAGTTTGGGACAATTTTCATTTGCTCTTATTTCTTACTGGAAAAGGTAGTATAGAAGGATAATTCTTGCCAAAATATCTGCATGCTTAAACATTTGAAACACTATTTTGGTGATTTTTATAAGCTCTAGGTACTACAGTAGGATACAGATAGAGAAACAAGGCTTGCAGCTAGTTTAATGTACTCCTATTAGCAATTTGAAGACTATTATGCAGAAAATACAACAGCGATGTCAATGTCCTTGTAATATTCATAAAGGTGCTATCTAGGTTCAACTGCATTCTGATATTTGTACCCAGGAGCTATTTTTCCCCCTTATTGTTATTTTTGCAATTCTAAAACATGAATCATAAAAAGAGCCTTTTTCAGAAGCACATTATTATCCTCCAACAGCAGCTCCTTCCATTTGCTACAACATTCCCTTAAACCACCTATTGTTAAGAGAGTGCTGCTGTTGGTTAAATGCTATTATACAAATAACATTAATCATATATGCCTGCAGTTAATTTTAATTGCTATGCTCTCTGCTTCTTTTCCCCTTTCCTCTGTCTTTCGTCCAGTAACTCAGCAGAGGAACTGAACACCCACTGTTTCAGTTCCCATCATGAAGACCAAAGGAAGAACAGAGCAATCCCTCTGTGACCTCTACCAGCAGTTAAAGGGGAAAAAAAAGGTGCTTTCAAGCTAGGGAAATAAGAATCCCTCATGAAAAAAAAAAAAAAGTATTTTGGGACTGCATTGACAGCAGGAGCAATATTTAAAACAGTGTCTTAATTCATTAAAGCACCACAGCTCACAGGAGAGCTGCTGCTGAGAGTGGCCACATACTACCCAGTTGTGACTGACTGGTGGGTTCAAAGGTTAGTGCTGAGGATGTGGGCAGAGGGATTGCGGATAAACTGCACCTCACTAAGCCCCAGTTCTCTAGGCTTAAAGTGGTCTCATTGCTCATAGTTCCCAACATGTATGTATATTGAGAGCGACCACAGCTTCTGCCCTCTGTAGCCAGGTGAGTGCCCTCCACATGAGTTAATTCTATGCTGAGTAGATTAATGCATCTGGCACTCTTGGGAAGTCCAGGCACTTGGACACTGATGATGTGAATCACTGTTTCTGCATCAAGGAGCCAAAATCTGTGAGCTAGTATCACTTGTCTCCTTTTATAATAACTTATCTGATCAATGCTACACCTCTTTTTTTTTAATTTTATTTTTAAATTCGATGGTAAAAATTCTCATTTTTATTCTTTGATTATTAAATGGGAGTCAAATGCCTGGTTTGAGACAGTAAAAGCTCAGGTTAAGGATGTCTGCCATGGGCCAGAAGCATTCCCAAGCCTTGTCTGTGTCTGTTGAGCATGTCTGAGTGTCTCTCCATAGGATAATGAGCCAATCATCCTGGGCTATTGATATGATGAAGGATTCAAATTTTAGAACACCAGTGAGTACCGTGAAACCATTAACTAGAATTACAATATTACTGTTACTGTCCTTTCTCACATTCTTGATACATCCTTAGTTCATTTCTTGCACACTGAGCCACTTTCAGTATGTTGACCACTGTGACATCTGCCCAGGGGGTCAGAGTGAAATCCGGGATTAGTTCCTTGCAGAGCTTTGTTTCTTGAGGGCAGACAGCTTTGTGCAGATTGGACTGAGAACAAAGCCCTCTTTCTCTGTGCTTTTCTTCTTGTTGAATTCTCTGTCTCTGCAGGCTCATCTTTAATCCTGAATGTTTGTTCTATGTTCATTTTTTGCTTAGAGTGTATATAAAAAATTGGGGCTTGACAACTTTAGAAGGCATATGAATACATCCATGTATCTTAATTTTCTTTCTGAAGTCAGTTCAGACCTATGATTTTGTACCATCTCTCCTGCCAGGTCTGTAAGATTTTCTCCCCAACTTTCTGCTGAGGAAGGTGGCTGAGGAGTGGGAGACACATCCCAGTCTGAAGAAGATATTTATTCCTGCTTGTCTTTGTCATGTGAAGACAGTAAATTCAATCTGGTTGTAGTTCTAATAACAGCTGGGTGCCTCCTTGACTCCATTCTTGAAGGTAAGGAATCATGCCAGTTTTCTGAAGGAAAGGTCTCCCTCAAATGATCAAGGTGGATTTTAAAAGCTTGGCTTATTTTTGAATAAGAAGGGATTAATAGCTGTTTTGGTGCTAAGATATAATTAGGCAACATAGTGTCTAGGAGACACAAAGTAATAAGATTTTTATTTTGTAAGCATAAAATTAATCTTTATTTCTAAGATATAGAGGAGTCATAACTGTGGATGAATTAACAGAGCAGAAGAAACAGACTTGCTTTTTTCGAAGGTCAGCTGTTCTCACACCCATTTTTCCCATTTTGTAATTAGTGTGAGAACCTGCTGTGCAAGGACTCCATCTCAATTCCTTCACCTACTGTAGTTAGCAGATCTATTCCACTCCTGTCTTACCTGAATCCATTTCCTCAAGTGTCTGTACAATCAGGCATTTTTCCAACCAAAATGCTTTCTGAAATCTTTGCAGATTTCACACCACAATCATCACAGTGCTGATAACTTCTTCAGATAATCTAATCTATTAGTATCTTAGGTTGATATTTATACCTGGAAGTTGAATACAACCTGTTTGTATACATACATATATGTTTGTTTGTATATGTGTAGCCCCTCCTGAAATAGTGACAAAAGTCAGCTGGCCCCCAAATTCCTCCCTCCAAATTCCGTGGTTCCAAACAGTCTTTTGAAAACATTGGAAATCAAGTGCTAGAATCAAGGTGCTGCTCTCACAAACAATAGTCTGCAAGAAGCAAAATTGTCCTATAAAAATACACTTTGTTATTTTGCAAATATTTTGCTATATAATTTATATTACAATTAAGTTCTAATGTTGCTCAATTTTATATAAGCATTTTAAAATATAATTTATTTATGTTCAACCAAAACTGTTGTGCACCTAAATAATTTAAGTATCATAAAATTTCAAAGTTGCTGGATTGGCCAAAAGTGATCCTTAGCTGTGCCCTTATTTAATTAGTGCAGTCTCAATATTTCAAATTTTGGTTTAGCAAAAAAGAATAGTCTTAAGCTATAGTCACAAATATCCATTCTTAGAGTGGCTTCAGTCTGAAAGGTGTTCAGCCCAACCTGATCCTCCTTTAAGTGGGAAAAGTGCAGGATGATTTAATCCATATAAACTTTCAGCTGGGTGCAAAAATGTCACCGGCATGTCATGCGCCACTCTCCAGTCCCTGTGTTCAGTGAAATGCTTAACTTTTTCAACAAGACAGGTGACCTTCCCCTAGCTGGCAATCTTCAGCTCCTGAACAGCACTAATCCCTTGTGAGGTGTTTGGTGTGAGCACTCCATCTCAGCTTTGTGTCTCATCAGTGTGTGGCAGGCTGTGATTATTAGAGGATGAAGATGTGGTGTTAAGGCATAAGCAAGGAGAAAGGAGATAACTTGTTTGTATGCACACTAGTTTTTGATCCGTGCTGGGATAAATATTATTGTTGGCACACTGAAGCCCTTGAGAACTTCATCAGAAAGTTAAATGCTCTGATAATAGGTTCATATCTCTGTCCAGAGTTGGCTGCTCTTAAGAGATATGTCTGCTAGGGAAGTACTCAAGAACATTTGTAGAAGGTCAGATAGCAAGCAGCTCCAGCTAGTGCTGTGTCCCACCACCAACCAAAAGGGCCCAAAGGACCGTGAAGCCCTGACTATCACAGAGAAAAGCTTGTGCAGCGTGTTTCCCCATCTCCCAGCAATGTGAGACTCTCAGGACTTCTGAATCAGAGGTGGTGTGTCTGTTTTACAGTCCTACCCTGACCTACCTGGCTTAGCAGGCCAGGGATGGTAGCTGTGGCCCAGCTGACCCACGGTCTGAAGTGCCAGCCTGAGTGAATGTCTGACTGACTGGCCCTTGCTGAACTCCCTGATGCTATTTGCAGTGAATTAGCAAGATTCAGGTTGGCTGTGTCTACACAAGCCACAAGAAACCTTCATACCTCGAGTGAGGTTGTGGCAGGATCCAGAGACAGATTACTTTGAATAGCAGTTTCTGAAGAAATGCAGCTGGAATTCCTGGATTCAGTAGGTTATTAAGTTACAGATTTAATTATGACCATATAAGGTCACTTGTAACCACCTTCTCACAGGTGCTTTCAGCAGAAGTCTCCTGCATTTTGGGGAATGTGGCAAGGGCACAGACAGAATTAGGTTTTATCTTTCTTCATACTTCTGCTCATCACTACAAAGGTTCATCATCCATGGTGATAGCGCTTCACAGACAACACCACCCTAGGATTAGCACAGGGCAGTTCTCTCCGAGCTCCCCCAGCCCAGATGCCCAGGTTAGAGGGACCATAGCCTTTCTGAGCATAAACTCAGCTGCAGCATGGCAGGCACTGGCTGGCTGCTGGGCCAGGCTGCCAGGTGCACTCCACCATCCTCACACCAGAAGGAAGAAGGATCAAGATGATGTCATGAGGACACAGCACTGCTCTCCTGACTTTTTAATCAAAATGTTCAAAGCTCTTAGCATTGCTTTACCAAATGGAAACGAAGCCTTAAATATCGACATTTTTGGCAAAATGAAATTATTCTTTCTGAGCTAAGCCCAGGCAGGACTGCACAGTACATTTTCTCCCTAAATAATATGAAACTTTTCCAAAATTCTCTTCCGTTTTTTCTGGTTTTATTCACCATGGAGTAGGTTCATGAAAAGCTGCTGACACCATCATGTTTTCAGTTAATACAATAATAATCTGAAACATATCACTGAACTCTCCTCATGACAATTTTACAAGCACCAAAAAAAAAAAAAAATCATAATAACCTGTCCCAGGGCAGTGAAATTTTGGTGCACAATTTTAAATGTGATTTACTTGCATTCAATTATATAAATACAGGCTTGATATATTGAAATCAAACTAAATACATTGGTTTTCAGGAGTAAAGATGATCAGTTTTGAATATGGACCATGTGGAATCAATGTTCTCTAGAAGTCACAGCTTAGTAACGCCAATATATTTACTTGTTTTGGGAATAGCCTCTCTCAGGAGAATTGCAGTGTATTTGTCATGTATCAGCGTCAATTTTCCTGGCCAGTTTAGAAATGCAATTCTTCTATTTTTCACTGGAAACCTACATTAAAAATGCTTTTCATTTATTGTATCCAATTATAAATAAGGGAAGTAGAATACTTTTGCTCTGGTAAAGGTTAGAAAATTAAGTTCTTTAGTATTCATATTTTATTTATAATCTTTGAACAGAACATCAGCAAGAAAAGTGCAGTGTTACGTCTTATGATCAAAGATGTGTTCTTCTTTTCCAGGGGCTGCCAGTAATCTATTACTGACTAAAAGCATGTGAATTCCATGTTCATCTTGAAGATACAATATACAATATTTCACATCTACTGCACTCAAATTTCAACAATCAGTTTCTTTCAAAGACACCCTGACAGCTCAAATGGTGAATTATTAAGTCAGGATAACAAGGACAACATTCACTTTCTTTGTGCAGCTCCAGCTAGAGTAGAAGACTCTATTAATTATCAGACCAGAAATGGGCTGGGATTTGCTTTGTACATTGCTAAGCAATTTAACTGGAAGAGATGGGTTATGTATGGCAATAAATGACCTTTCTAAAAGCTTGTTTTTCCACCAACTGCTTGTGTTGAAACCAATTGCAGAAGTCATTCAAAATGAGCTGTTTATTGCTTCCTAAATGCATTTACTGCATGCCAGATGTCCATTTCAAAACATTCTGCTGTGTGCCTTTTAAGTGACCCTACACTGAGACACAACTGCCCGTAGCTATTACCCTGGAAATGCTGCTCACTTAGCAGTGGGCTGCCAGCCCAGCAGGCCCTGGGACAGACCCTTCTCAACACCACAGAGATAAGGAAGAGTAGAAGCAACTCCTCAGAGGAGATGAATCCATGTCCTGCTCAGATGGGCGATTGCATCCCAGAGTAAACCAAACTGTCAGTGTTATCTCATGAGCTGGCTGACGACAACAGCAAACACATGGCAATGCAAACTCCCAGTGTGGGATGCTTGCAAGGCTCCTGGAATTGCTTCCTCTTTTGTGCTGTAGAGTTACTTTTTAACTGAGCTGTGTTTTCTAGGTTGTCTGTTACACTGAGTACTTCTATTTTGGCTCCATAAACACTTTGTCATCTTCTGGAGTTCATCCTCCTGCCCCACAGCTGCCACCATTGGCAAGGCTTACCCTCACTTGGTGCTTGCCTTTAGGTGTGTGCTCTCTGGGATATCACAGGGCTATAGAATAGTTTGGAAAAGGTTGGCAAAGACCCTTAAGATCCTTGAGCTCCAGCTGTTAATGTAGCATTGCCAAGTCCACCACTGAACCATGTCCCCAAGTGCCACATCTGCATGTCTTCAAAACTAAGAGCACTGTGCTTGGCAGATGTTAGCAAGAGGAGCCACCTGGAAGGGATGAACTTCTTGGGCCCAACTTCCCAATTCCTCAGATCGATGGACTCAGCACAGCACTGATAGTAAGAGCATGGCAATTTCTCCCTTTAATGTCCCTCAGCAGTTTTGTAGTTTTACCATACCTTGAGAATCCACTAAAACTTTCCTTAAATTTTGCTTTAGAATATTCACCTGATCCTTCAATAAGGCATGATTTATATATGGAGGTTAGATGGCCAGTTTGGTTACTTTCTTCATTATTCAGCTTTTTTTTCTATTAGCAATTTCAAAAGAAGTTATTTTATTGTTCTCTCTTTCAGGCAGTTATATACTAACTCCCTCTGCTAACATCATCAGGGATTTCTTATAGTAAATGTTCTTGTTCTTTTAGTGGTACCTTAAAAGTGACGTTTGCATAAAAATGAAAAATACATGAAATTAAAATAAATTTTCAATCTAAATTAAGATTAAAGGAAAAAAAAGTTGGGGAAATGTTTTCACAGTACAATATCAAGGAAATCCAAGTCATAGTAATCTAAAGCTGTTTTGAGTAGCTTTGGAATAAATAGCAATCAGGAAGAGAAACAACTTTTATATGACTGATTTCAGTCCCATGTAAAAATGAATATTTTTTTCTATAACTGAATGTTAGTACATAAGAAACCAATGTGAAATTGTTGTGAATGTCTTTATCAAATGACAGGAATTATAGCAGATATGAAAAGTAAAGATCTATCATATCTTTTCAACAAGACTGAAAACCTTGATACTCAATCCATTATGAAAACAGTTTTGGTTTTGATGGTTGACAATTTTCAACAAAGCTTTAAGTCCACGTCCAACTATATTTGTTTAATTTCAAATCATTCATACTGTAAAGCAAGGAAGTTATCTCCTACTTGTTTAGGAGCACAGAGCTCATGTTAAGCATAGCAAGGCCACAGAGAGCTCTGTGAGCCCATAATGTACTTAATGTAGCATTTGTTTCCATGTTTCAAAATATCATTATATTCTTTACCATGCCTTCCTTGCTTCTGACAAAAAAAAAAACCAAACCAAACAAAACAAAAAAAAACCCCACAACATGGTGAAATAAAGCATATGAAGGTAATTAACTGCATCTAAATTTCTCTTGTTTTCCTTCAATGTAAATTCAGTTAAATCCTGAATTTGAAATTAGTCCTGGCCTAACTACAAATACTTTGTCTTTAATGCAGTTTCATTTGTAGTTGTATAGGATGAAGAAGAATGAGAAAAACAATCATAAAAGACACACACAGGAAGTTATTGCTGTAGTATTGATTTTTCCATGAACATTAGTTGTATGTCAGAGGTGGATTTTTTTATTTTCTTAGAAATAAGAATGCGATACTTATCTGTGTAAATTATATCTTAATTAATGGTAGCACATGGAGTCTACTTTTGCAATGATAAAAAACACTTTGAGTGAAATATTCAGAGTAAGTTTGCAACTGAATTGCATAATTTTAACTTCCAAATTCTGTTACTTTCAGTAAATGTACAAGAACACAATTCTTTTGGTAAATTAGCAGTGTTGGAAAGAAAGCAGTTACACCCACAGTGGTAAATCAGTTTTCCCAGACTGCTAAAAAGGACTAAAATTGTCAATCACTCAAATCAGGCTGCAAGGGCTTAACATTGTGCTGGCATGCAAATAAGAGGAGCCGTCTGCAAGAGTAGATCTGTTCTGCAAGATTAAGAAAAGTACAGGAAATGGCTTGGAACTATCATTAAAGTATAAGCCCTGGAAATTATATCAAAGGAACAGCAAAAACAGCACATGGAGAAAAAGCAATTACTCCATGTAATTCATGTTGGTTTCACCATGGTGTCTGAGAGGAAAAAAGGGATATACCTTGATAAAGTGACAGGGAAAGATCTCATGTCAAAGTGAAAATTCAACTGGAAATATTCTTCTAAATAGCTGCTATCAGTAAACACTTTGACAGTCTGATGAGGCCTCAAAAGAGCTGTTTCCAGATGCACCATTAGGACACCCAACATCCAATACTGTGGCAGGCAGTGCTTGTGCTTACCATCATGCTAAACATTTTGCGAAGTGACTAGTCTTAAAAATAAGTAGGAAAACATCTCTTTACATCTCAGAACTAGTCTGTAATCTCTTTGCATACTTGAACTACTGCTGTTCCAGTTGTGACTGGAGGGTTTTATCACTTGATTGTCATTTTGGTCTCATTAAGTGTAACCTATTCTGGGGTCTGACCATCACTTCAGCTGTACACAATTCTCCCATTTTCAGGCCAGACCTAGAATTTGAAATCCTGTGGAGCCTGACAGCAATTACCCCAGTACCTCTGGCATATCCATCATTTGGATGACTCCTCATGCTGGGAGCAAGAGCAATTATAGCCAGAGATGCAACAATCTCCTTAAAGCAATGCATTTGGAACACAAACATTTAGAAATAATAAAGAAGTGTTAAAATAATAAAAATCTAAGTTGTCAGCTATGTTCTGGGGAGATGCTGGTAGCACTGAGTTCTTAAAGACTCTTGAAATCTCAGCTGGTATATTCTGTTCTTTCAACTCATGAATCTGTTCTCATTTCCACCATCTATATTTGAGGCTTTTTAGGGTCACTTTCTTTTTATCATGTCCTTCTAAAGTCACTGTTTTATTACCCTGACTTCTTGTAGCCCCCAGCCTTAGCAATGAGGCCAGTAATCCACTGGAAATCTGAGGTAAAAGCCTTACAGAAGGTGTTTCTTATGTTTTTTTCTTGAGCATTTCTGTGGGAAATAATTTTCTTACCTTTTGTCTTTGCAACAATCCCCACGGTCCGACAGATGCTAATTTTACTTCAGAAGCATGGTCATGTAAAGTGGGATTTTCCCCACCTAATTTTAGCTGCCTTCAAGTTAATTGTCCAATTTAGTCAAACAGAGATTCCTTTGATTGTGGACAGGAAGAAGTAGGTGTCATCAGAGGATAACATGTTCTTTACCTTTGGAATTTACCTAAGAATTGGACAGCTTAACTTTAAAGTACCTAAGGTGGTAGAGACCCATCCCATCTGGAGTATTGATTAATTCTGTTCCTTTTTATTAGCCTTTTGCTTATTAGTTACACGTTTCTTATTTTTAGACATTTGAGTAATAAAAAAGCAACAAAATGTAACTCACATTTGAGAGGGAGTCTTACAGGCCTGCTGGTAGCTTAATTTTTTTTTGTCATTAACCTTTTTTTTTTTTAATGGTGGTGGTGATGGTAGTGGACATTCAAATTGACATTTGTACCTTGTGATACCTGTTGGTCTCAGCCCTGATGGATACCAGGCCTGTAAGACATAGTGGGATGGCTTTAAATTGGAAGAGAGTAGATTTGGATTAAACATTAGGAAGAAATCCTTTACTGTGAAGGTAGTGAGATGCCTGTACAGGTTTCCCAGACAAGCTGTTGATTCTCAATCCCTGGAAGTGTTCAAGACCAGGCTGGATGGGGTTCTGAGCAACCTGGTTTAATGGGAGGTGCTCCTGCTAATGGCAGGGGTTTGAAATGAGATGGTCTTTAAGGTGCTTCCAAACTGAAACCATTCTATGATTGATTCTATGATTCTGTGATTCTGTGATTCTGTGATTTATTCAGCTGTATTTTACAGCGTGCAAGGCACATGCTGTCATTGGTTGCAAATGCTTTGCAAACCAGATGATTGATTTTACGATGCTTTATCAACTCTGATTTGTAGAACCCTCAAACATTCAGGTAACTCTTTTATTCAAGACATTCCCCAGGTTCTTAGTCTAGCAGCAATACTTCTTCTGACACCAGCTGGTGCTTTTCTGGTTTCTCCTTCAGATAACAGGTCAGCAGGCTGTCACCCCATTCTTTTGTTGAAAATTTGGAAAACTGGCAAATGCTGACAACTGCATTTGGCACTTGGGGTTATGATGTATTTTGGGAAGCTGAGACTGCAGAAGCCAAGAGTAAACTCCCCAAAGAGGGTGTGCAATGCTCCTGTGTGCAACTTGAATCCACTGTGAAGCTTCATCACTTCAGCATGAGCCTAAGATCTTTCCTAAAGAAATTGGATTGACTTGGCTTATCTTCTGGGTTTTTTTTCTGTTTCACCTACTCAAAAAGGACGAGCATGCATGTGGATGTATTAGAATAGACCAGTAAGCAGAAATGCCAAACAAAACTGTCACATTACTGCTATTAAAGTAAGAGGAGGAACAAGTTGGAATTTTACTTCCATATTCAAATTTCCGTGGAATCCAAATATGTTCCAAAATGCTTAATTGGATGTCATCAACTGAAAACAAACTATTACCAACTGCTGGAGTTGGTGGTTGAATACACAAAGCATGCAGGCGACTGGGTAAATGTGCCAGGAGGTGGAATTTCCAGTATTGCTGTCAGCCCTCTAGCATTTTTTTTTCTTTTAAGCTCAGAGACCTTTATTCTGCTTTCTCTTTACTTCAAATTAAATGTCCAAAGTGAAAGGTCCTGCAACATTTCTGTCTTTAATCCTCTACTAGTCTATGTATTCTAGTCTATGGATGTGAGATGAGAATATACAGGTACAGGAAGCCCAGAGCAGGTATTGCAAATTCTGTGGCAAAATTCCTCATCACATTGTGCATTATTCAATTGCTTCTTTGCAATATAATCAAGAAATTATAGTGCTAATCTGGGAACCCAACAAATATTTTGAATATTTATCTGCTGAGGCTGCAGATCCTCATATCTGTCAACAAATTGATAAGAGATTGTGGGACTATTTATGAGGGAACGATCTGGTTTCTGCTGCAAAATACCTGAGCATAGGTTTCCTTAAAGCAGCAGAAGCTATGGAAGTGGTGCTGCTCCAAGGGAGATCAGTGTTAGCTCCCCATGACCCCCTGGACTTTGGCAGAAACTCACATCAGCTGATTGAGGAAGCAAGAGGGAACAACGGAAAAATTAGCACAGTCTCTAGGAATCAGGGGACTGGAACGGAGAAATATAATTTTTCTGGTAAAGAAAGCACAAAAAGCTGAAGATTTATTGATTGTAATCCATATTGCAATGGTCCCTGAGCTAACACTTTAATAAAACCATGGAAAATGACAACCAAAAGGAGCCCCAGAAATCATAAATCTCAGTGTACGTGCAGAATGGTGTGGAGAAAATAATCAACAAAAAGCAATCAACTTCATCTCAGTTTGGAAGCACAGAAAGTATCGTTAGGGGAGGACTGAGGTGTAGAAAACCTTGGAGTATTCAGTCTTGCCTATTTCAGATGGCAGCCAGTGCCAGGTGCTTCAGAAAAAAACATGTAGGAAATTCCACGGCAGTCACATGGCAGATAATCTGACCCCATCTACTTGCCAGGAAGATCTCATGCTAATCTTTAAAATTTGAGATATACTTACAACTTGAAACATCAGGTTTTATATTACTCCCAACATTCCATTTAAATGTTAACCAGTATAACTGGATAGTCACTTTTTTTTTTTTGAAACCTGCTAAACCTAATTTTTCTTGGAATTTCTTTGCAATGCAATATATGTCTGATTAGTCTTAAGGAATACTCCAGATTTATTACTCTTATTTTTGCAGTGATGTGGTGAGCTAACCAAGTTTTGTCCAAGAAGCCATTTCTCAGTGTTCAAAATACCAGTACAAGAATTATAAAAAAAAGCACTCCCCTCATTTTTCAGGTTGAAGCCTGCACATCTTTTTCTTACCTTCCTCGGTATCCAGAAAGAGAGTATTGATTTCAGGGATGTGGCAAACTCTGTACCTGGGGTAGGCTTTCTGTGTAGGATCCAGTTTGCCTAACTTGCTCCAGGTTTTTCAAGATGTAGGATACATCTATGCTAGTAAATTAAAGAGTCTGGGACAGGAACTAAGCACTGGGACTTAAAGATTTATGGAGTTTAATTGGTGGAATGATCCAAGAAATATTTTTCTCAGAAAAGTAACACTTTTTCAAACAGAACCCTTGAAGAATTTGCGTGATGGCAGAACCTAGGTGGGATAAAAAATTGCCATTGCTGTTTTAAAGGAAGCTACCCAGTTTTGCAGGGTAAGAGAGCTGGCTGCAACTTGCACACAGCCTGTGTCCTGTCATTCAGCTTCAGTGACAGAAAGTTGTCCCAAAGAAATCTAACCTAGTCTAGGTATGTAGCCTTGAGAACCCACCTTCAACAGGCAAGGACATCCTATTTAATCCGTAAAGGCAAGCACTCTTGAACTCCTTCCTGAGAGGCTGTCTTGTCTAAATTGTGCAGCAGGTTTTTCTCTTGGGGATATCTACTGATCAGACACAGATCTTCATCTATTTTAGCCCTGGTGCTTTGTTAGTACCTGAAGCTGCACTGCAAGTCTAATTAGATGGTGTGGATCTCATGCTTTATTGGCTAACTCAAATAACTTTGGTATCAGGAAATCTACAGTCATATTTTCCTTTAATTTTCAATCCCTTTGTATTGAAATGGATAGGGAAAAAGTAAAATCTAAATCTGAGTTTGCAAGCTTTTATCTAAGTAAAAATGGAAGTGTGCTTTTAAATTTATTTCTTCTTTTAGGAAGAATGAACACCAGTGGGTTTGTGTTGTGGTTATACCTAGAGATGTCAGTCAGAATTCAGGTGCCTCTGAGCAAACATGTATGATAAAAGAGCTCCTGTCCTGTGGAGTTTAACCTGGAAATGAACCAAATCATCAAAGAGGAAAGAATAAAACAAAGGCCTGGAAAGTATAGTAATGCATTTGAGATAAAGAAACTGACTAAAATGTGCTTAAAATTAAGAGATTTAGAGCAACAGAGGAATTTAATTAATCAGACTGTCAGAACTAACTGCCAGGTAAAATACGTCTGCTGATAGATGTATAAGTGCTAGTAAAACACGTCCTTCACTCCAGCAGCTGAAAAGAAAAGACTCTGGAGGAGCACTGTCTCTTAGTTATGTTGCTCAGGCACCTTATGATATGATTGCATGTCATAAGATGTGTGTCAGCACAGCCAATGAGCAGCAAATGTTTAATTAATATTCAGGATAACACATACTCATATTCATGTTAATCCTAGGTACTTTGTAGGGAGAAACAAAAGCTAGAGTGTATTTAATGGTTTCTTGCCACTGTTGCAAAACACCACTACCGTGTATACCATGGCCATGCTTGGCCCACTGCATGAAATCCCACTCAGCTTCCCTCTCCACTTTCGGTATCACCTGTTTTTCAGTTTCTTAGTTTTGACTTTTTTACACTTTCCCTATAGATCTATTAGGATTTTGAAGGCTGTGTTCCTCTTATTCTTAAACTTTGATGGCTGTTTTCACCTGAGATTTTACTTTGATTGTCTTTCGTTCTCTGAAATCTTCATTAATGGGTAGCTATCTGGCAAAGTTTGTTATTAATTAATCAATTTTTTTTTAGAAAAATAAACAGTGATATATCTGAAATTGAAAAGTAACATATTCTGGAATGCATTGTTTTCTGTTTTAAGGAGCAGTATTTTATAGCATCTTATTCTTGGACAGACTGGGACGATTCTGCAATGGTACTGAAATTAAGAGTCAGTTAATCAAGCACTGCTAATAGGTACTTTAAAGTGCTTAAAAGAGGGAAAGAAAAGAGATCAAATGCTTACTCTTAAAGCAGAGGAAAATTTGTTTTAACAAGCAGTTAATGCAGAGAGCACCCTCATCTGAAAAAACTAAATAATTGTCTAATTCTGGAAAAAACTTACTTAGTCCCTTTCATACAGATTTCATTGCTGAAATGAGGAATAAAGTTAGCTCTCAAAATTATCACTGTGCAAGCAATTGATGCTGATCATAAATCCACTGACTATAATATCTGTAAATTTATGTTTCTTGCCCCCTGGCCACTGCATTCTCATTGTGCAATCAGCAATGAACAAATGGAAATACTTCAAGATTTAGCATTTGAAGGTTCAGGTCGCCTTCCATTTTAGCAGTCTTGCTGCTCATCTGTGTAGCTGGGCTGGAGTTTGTTCATCTTTTTTTTTTATACAGCCCTAAGTTTTCCTGGTTCAGCAGCTCAGCTTCTGGATGAGACAGGATGGGTTCTCAGGTCTAGATTTGCACGTACTTTATGGTTAGGAAAATACCCTGTAACAAGGGACATTATATGTGTATATAAATACACTCTTAACCATTACCAAATGTTGGCTACATGCAAAAGCAGTAGGTCACAATGAAAGTCACAAATTATGTTAATTGTCTGAAAAACATCAGCATATGTTGTATGGATTCCAGCTTATTATTTGAAAAACATGAAACACCTGTAAAAAAGTAAAAGGTTATGATAATTACCCAAGATGAATATCAAGTCATGGAAAGTTTCTGAAAAATCTGTAATACTCATCAATTTCAAGAATGTTTCCCATAAGAATAATTTTGAATCTTGACTTCAGAAACATCAGTATCAACATCTGTATATCTTTAACAGAGTGAATGTTCTGAAGCTATTAATGAGATCTGACTGCTGAATATCAGAATTGGGACAGAAAGAAAGAGAGAGAAAAATAAAGTAAAACTGAGAAAAGACTTGGAGCAATGAACTTCTGTCCTGCAAGTCACCCTACAATATCTCAGAAAACTTGAGTGGATTAAACTACACATTGATTGACTGTAAATAAAATTAAATTCTGTTTGTCTAAGAAAACTCCAGCATTAATAATTTGAAATGCAAATTGCTTTTAACTAATACACAAAAATATATAAAAACAATAACGTAATTATATAATAATGTTATTAATATTTAATCATCCAGAATGCTTTTCTTCAGGGGATACAGGATATTCTTGAAGTTAACTGTAAAGTTATACATGTCAGACAAAATTGATTGCAAAACCATTGCAGGGAAATGCTTTGTCTGAAACTGGGAACACTGGGCTGCATTGCCTGGTTAGAGTTCTCACTGTCTGTGCTCCTGCAGATTGGTGAGGGTAAAGGTGAACAGCCAAGGAGCTGAGCCACAGCACTGCAGCTGTTTATGGCTGGAGGAACTGGAAAGGTCTTTTTTAAGCTATCAGGTGGCAGTTTCCTACATGGAGAGACAGAATTTAGGAATCTGTTAGATGGACTTCTGGAAATTTCTCTGCAGTGGTTTAGATCTCTAACTAATTGTTTTACCAGCTTAATGGAAGTTACCATCTCTGTCACAATGGTAACATAGGAGGATTTGAGTTCACATTTAACAAATGCTGTTTATATTCTGTGTCTTTGTCCAGACTGACTTTTGCCCATGCAATGGAAGTTCAGATATCAGCTTGGAAATCATTGTGGCTAGTGCTGCTGCTCCTCAAAACCTGACATAAGTTCTGACACAAAGGTGGAAAAGGCAGAAACACCTAAAATGGGTCCTCAAAACTCACTTTCAGTTTGTTTCAAGGCAATTTGCCTTCTTCTAAGCAATCTTCAGCCCTGGCAAGCATCAAGGTGACAGCTTCAGACTGTTCCTGAAGTTGATGTGGCAGCCTTACTTGTAATGCAATTGTCCTTATTACTCACTGAGACGTGGCAGAAGAATGCTGCTTGCCCACTGACAGTAGATTGCCTTAATTCACACAGGCAAAAGTTACACAAGTAGGCAAAAGTTTTGAAAATGAATGAATGCACTAGAGGTTAATTTTCAAGCGTTCTGAGTGCATCACTCAAACGATGGTGACATTGATTTTTACTATGTATATTCCATTAGGAGTAATTGGGCCAGGAAGACATTTATGCATTTAATATACTTGTATGACTTCCAATGATGAAACTGGGAGTTAGGTTCAGATTTGAGTGTTATTGGAAGTGCCTCTCCACCAGGTCAACTTCTAAGAACAGTAGAATAAATGTGACTTAATGTGTTGCAGTAAATCTCACATCTTTTATTGACTCTAAAATTCTAATGGTATCCAGGAAATGCAGACTTGATAAAAACTGCTGTGATGTAACACAAGCTTCTTCTATAAAAGTTATGGAACACAAATGCATTAGTGTTCCAAAAGTTTTTTCATTGTAACAAATATTCAGAATATATTTATATTCTCTAAGTAGATTTTAATGGACCTTTGAAATTCATTAGGGTGCTTTAGTCATCTTGCCAAATGAAAATTAATGTCTTCTGCCTAAGGAACCAAATCCTGGTTGTGGATCATATTGCAGTAGGAGTGTGGTGGGTCTTTCAGCTATGTAAACCATCTGTGCCCTGAGTTCAGTGATACAAGAGACTATTGACCAGGTGCACAAAGGAGTGAGACATATTGCTTGACCACAGAAACCTTGGTTTCCAATTTCCAGAATGATGTTGTGTCAAAAATGCCAGCAACAAAAGGTGGAAAGTGGGAGGCTTTCAGGGGGAGGTGGGAACTGGTGAAAGGAATTCTCTGTTTTTTCCCAGACAGCCCTATGGTGACCATGGTATTATCTTCCTGAAGTTATCCCTGGGAGTCAAGACCCTGACGCAGTTCTCACACATCTGGGCTTTGCCCTCAAGCACGATAAAATGTTTTCAAATGTAATAAACTGAGAAAAAAAGCAGTTGTAGAGTAAGTAGCAGCTGCCCATCAACATCTAGAAAACAAATCTCCAAAGCATTCTCTCTCTTTTTGTAAATATTTTTAAGAAAAAAGAGAGCAGAAGAAAGTTTTGAAAATATTGGAAAGTTTTATAGAAATGTTTTTGAGAAAAAGAGCTGTCCCTTCAGTAGGATACTTTGTTTCAGTTTTTCACAATTATTGAAAACAATGTTTGCATTTTGAAACTGAGGAGCTTTAAAAGTAGAGTCACAGAATCATAGAATTGTTTCGTTTGGAAAAGACCTCTAAGATCACTAAATCCAAGTGTTAATCCATCACCGACAAGTCCACCAATAAACCATGTCCCCAAATGTCACATCGACAAGTGTAAATATCTCCAGGGATGGTGACTCAGCCACTCCCCTGGGCAGCCTGTTCCAATAACCCCTTCAGTGAAGAAATTTCTTTCCTAATGTCCAATCTAAACTCCTCCTGGCACAACTTGAGGCCATTTCTTCTCATCCTAGCTCAAGGCCTACTCCTCTTGTTCCAAAGTTATCTCAGCTTTGTGTCCACTTTCACCCTGCACCATTCAGCAACAGTCCCACATTTCCCTTGTTCCTATTTTGTTACTAATACAGTGATAGAAGCTCTTGATGCCCTCAGTGTCCCTTACAAGTCTTATCTTCAGCTGGGATTTTACTGTTCTGTCACCATTCCCACACAACCAGGCAATGTTTCTAAATTCTTCCTTTGTAGTCCACCTTTGCTGCATTTTTGCACTGAAGTGTAGTCACGAGTTGCCTGTCAACAAAGCTCTTATCCTGCCAGGTCTACTTGACATTCTGAGTATTTTGATAAACATTCTTGCTGATGGAGGAGGTTTCTAGTCTGTCACTCCACTCTGACTGGAGAGATGGCTGGACCTAATTTCACCATTGCAAAATAGACTCATGTAGCTAAATCAGTCACAGAAAACAGAATATTTGCCTATTACTACTTTAAATAATTCACTAAAGAAACAGTTATTCAATCTGAATATTTTTTTTTGGTCTTAGTTCATATATCTATAAAACTATTGCTACTAATACTGCCATGTTATCAAATAACTAAAATTCTATTTTAGTTACTTGGGCCAAAATCTGGACAATCCTAGGTAGAAAAGTTCTCTGACACAGGAAGACTTCATAAAAGCACTGTTTCTGCTTGTTTCTGCTTGAGAACATTCTGACATGTTTCTCATGCCAAGCATGAGCAGGAATGTATATTTTGTATGTTTCTGCTCCTCTTCCAAGTAAAGTAGATAATAGGATGTGTTGGCCCAAAACTCAACTTTCCACACACAGCCTGTTAATATCTGCTTCACCTATTCCATCTAGTGGAATTTTACCTCTGTTGTCTTTTCCCTACTGAAATGCCTTTAACCCAGTCAGGATCACTCACTGTTCTTCTGCCAGTGCTTCAAGGAGGGATTTCACTGGTGTAATCCCATACATCCTGCTCTACCTGCATGAGCTGTCCCACAGCTCCTAAAATGAGCCCTTCCAAATTTTCTCTCTGTAAGGGAAAAAATTAGGAAAATTTGCAAGTATATATCTGTTATTTTGATATTCATGTTCATTTGTCAGATTTAGTAACTTTTATTCTCACAGATGAAACCCTATTCAGGTAACAGCTATATGGCAGTAGAGGTGATTACAGACAGGAATTGTCTTCCTATTAGTGACTCTTTTCTTTCTGCAGAACTTAAACATGCCATCCAAGCCTGCCAGCCTTCCAAATCTTTCTTATCCTTGTGCCAAAACTCCTCTGTATTAGTAGGCATATACTTTTAAATGTAAAGTCAAAGAAAATGTAAAAAGAGAAAATAAATTACCTAGTGTATTTTAGATAGGATATTAGGAAAAAATCTTAAAAGAAAGTGTTGTCAAGTGTGGAACAGACCGAAGTAGTGATAGAGTCACCATCCCTGGAGGTAAGACATGTAGATGTGGCACTTAGGGATATGATTTAGTGGTGGATTTGGCAGTTTTGGGTTAGTGGTTGAACTTGATAATCTTGAAGATATTTTTGAACCAAATTAATTCTAAAATTCTACAATTTCAGTATTTCTTGGTCAGCATCTCATCCGGAATCCACAAGAGCAGAATCCGCTTAGACCTGTCCTTTCATAGTCTCAGTCTCCTCAGTATCTCATCTCCTCTTCTGTTGTCAGTCTTCCTTTCTCTCATTTCAATGCTTTTGCTCACATTTCACCCATGTTTTGCACCATTTTCCCATCTTACTGTCAATCATCCACTCTCTTTTTGTCTTTCTTAGGAGAGTCAGCTGTGTTCTTAATGAATGCAAACAGCTTCTGTCAATAACAAAATTCTGGGTTTGTGGTCTGCTCCTCAGGGCAGAGCCCACAGCCATTCTGAGACGTCAGTGTTACAAACATCTGAAGGTTTTGGTAATAATAAATTTCCAATATTAAACAATTTCTATTGAGTAGTTTTCTGGAGCTGTGTTAACATATTATTGCTGTTAGCATCCTGAAGACAACTTGTTTATTGCTAATTAACCACCTACAGAGCAGATGCTTAACCTGAACATCACCTTTCAAGGGAGTATCCAGAGGCTGAATTTACCAGGCACCTTTATAAGTATTAAGGACTTACATTTACCACTGAGCAGCAGCAAATTGTTTCAGAAATTGTCTAGGTGAGGGAAAATAGCTAGTGGAAATAGAATGTTAATAAGAGTCAGGAAGTTCAGGGCCAGATGTTTCATGGCAGGGAATCATGCTGTCTACATGGTAAAGTATGGGAGCAATGCACTGTGAATCTATTTGTGTAAATGAAGGATCCTGAGGCTTGCAGAGGTGTTCTACTCTCCCAACAACTTTGCCAAATCTATTGTGCTTAGCTTTGCAATTTGCCAAGTGTTTGGGTTGCATTCAGGTGGAGTGGGGATACTGCATAAGCATTTCTTCTTCTTTTAGACATTTCTTGGGGTTTTGACATTGAACCTATAACTTATTGCGCTGGTTTTGGCTGGGGTAGAGTAAATTTTTTTCTCAGTGGCTGGGACTGTGTATGTATGGGGCTGTGTTTTCTATTTGTGCTGAATACAAGGTTTAATATATTGAGAGTTATTTTGCTATTTCTGAGCAGGGCTTTCACAAGAGCCAAGACGTTTTCTGTACTCCCACTCTGGCTGGAAACTTGGGAGTGCAAGGGAAGCTGAGAGTAGATGCAGTGGGACAGGTGACCCAAACTGACCAAAGGGATATTCCAGACCACACGACATCCTGCTCAGTATATAAATTGGGGAAAAGAAAGAAGCAAGTGCATGTGGGAATTTTTAGAGTGATGGTGTTTGTCTTCCCAAGTCACTGTTACATGTGATAGCGCCCTGCTCTTCTGAAGATGGCTGAGCACCTGCCTGTCCTTGGGAAGCAGTGATTTAATTCCTTTTTGTTTTGCTTGTGTGAGTGGCTTTTTTTTTTCCCTATTAAACTGTCTTTGTTCCAATCCATGAGTTTCCAGCTTTTACCTTCCCTGATCCCGTTGGTGGAAGTGAGTGTGGGGCTTGTTCTGATGGCTGGGATGAAACCATGGTACCTGTACAATATTATCTTATTGGAAGAGCAGCTGGTATTAATATTTGGGAGCATGACTACTAATGCCGAGGCCTAACCTTCACTTTGTCTCCATTTACAGAGTAACAGATTTTTTTGTAGTCAAAGAATTTCCGGTTCAATGTTGTCCTAAAACACTGTTATATCTCACTCTTTTACCTGAGTTCAAACTTTCTCACACCTGCTCTCTTTGTCAGTAATGATCATAATTCAGAAGACAGAAAGCACAATAACCCTGCAAACAGCTCTCCTCTTCAGTGCTCTTTTACAAAAGAGAAGACTCTTTTTCCAGCAACAAGGCTCAGTGTCTTGAGTTACATTTGCAGTGTAATTTTTTGCTCCATTGCCCCTAATGTGCACTTACAAGGTATTATTTTTGAGCACAGTTATAACTGATTGGAGCACAAACCACTGGGTTTATCACCTCTTGGACTTGGATTTGTGTCTTATCCTTAGACAAATGCATATGGAAAGCTTTGCTCACTGCATTGCATACTGCAGCTTGCTCCCCAAATGTATAATACATAATTCAACAGTCTGGTGTAGTTGTCAGCTTTTCCTCAGAAAGAAACCAGCTGTTTAAAAGGCTGAAGGAAAAAAATATTTTTGGAAGAGCTTCCCCTCATGGATTTCTACAGCTCTTCTCAGCTCATATTACTAAGACAGATACAATAACAAATTTACAGAAAAGAGCTGAAATCTGGACTTAAAGCCAAATAAGGGTTTCTGCCTCCAGTGACTTTCCTCACTCTCTGATTTATGGTTATGTGTGTGAAATGGAGTGAAAGAGAGCAGATTTGTGTTTCTTGTGTTAATTTACACTTTCTGTGTCTGGAGCTCTCAAGGACCTTTGTGTGATGATGAGTGAATCCCCAAGACACAGACTTATTTAAATCATTTCATACACCCGTAACATGAAAACCTAGAAGGTATTTAGGATCTACCTTCACTATCATACCAGGAGGGAATCCCTGGCCCCCAGTGCAGTCAGGGCATCTCATGTGTGTCCTGCTCAATGGCTTTACCTTCTGGAACGGGCTGTCTTTCTTCATGTGCGGTCATGTCACAAGTCTTTGTTTGATGGCTATAGCATAGCCCTTTTTTTTGTCTCTCTGCACATAAACTTTCACAGTTCTCACCATTTCTGCATTTGTGTCCTACCACAGTTTGTGCTGGTGGGAGTGTCCCATGTGTGCATTCCATGCTGGCACATTCTGTATTAGGGCACTTCACGCCACACATGCTGAAAGGCTCTTCAGTGCCAAAGTAAAATTTTTGTACATGGCTAAGAAAGCATCACCAGAGCACATTTCTTGAACCCTCATGGTCATCAAAACAGCTGCTAAGCACAATGTAGACAAATATGATGTACAAGATATAAAAATGCCCTTCTGAAATCTTCATCACAAAGACTAAAATACTGATAAAGTTCCTTACTCTCCAACTCCTCTTGAATGGAAAAGACAGAAATATAAATTATGTTTCTCCTGTGTCTTTCTCTCATATTTCCTAACTATAAAACAACATGCAGATAAACTGTAAATTAGTTCTCCCAATTCTCACAGCTATTAAAAAAAATAAATACGTGAATTCACATCTCTCTTCCCTCACCCATGTGTGCAATAAACAATGATATCTCTTCAAAGCATTCATTACTTTTGTGAGACTTATAAATGAGTCCTTCTCATCTAAAATATTTGTAGTGTTACAACTGAGTCAAGCAAGCAAAATGAAAAGCTTCTGTAAGGCCAAACAGTTAAATTCCTTATGTGAATAGCCAGAAACTTCCACCAATTTTTACCCTCCCATAGTTTTGTTACCTAGATATGAGACACTGAGACAGTCTGTGTCTTCCATACTTTGTCTGTGAGAAAAAAAAATATCCAAGAACCCCAACCTCTGATGGTCATATAGAGGACCAGTTTATCACCAGAAATATATATATATTAAAATAAGTATGTATTAAATAATTTAAGTAAGAAACCACTCTAATGTAGAAATATATCTGTGATCAGCCTGACCCTAATTTAAAGAAAGACTTTCTCCTGCTCATCAGTGTGCTGAAGAGGCACCTTGTTGACAAAAAAGAAGGGAAAAAAGGTGCTTGTGCCTCTACCTTCTCTGTTCAAGGCTGCATTATGGCAAAATTGGTCTTTAGGATAAAGAGATAGTATCTTATTTGGGGGTAGCAGTGGATCAACAGAACTTTTGGGAAAGTAAGGACACGGGAAACATGGACCTATCATAAAAAAGAGTGTTGTCTCCTGTAACTTCCTAGTCAAGATGTAGAAAAAACTAACAGGACAGGAAGATCATGGACTACCAAGTGCCAGCCCATTCCCTTCTGCTTGTTTTGAAACAGAGTAGTGACGTGCATCCTCTCTGCACAGCTTGTGTTCTGGCAGCTGAGATGTGTGTCAATGAGCTTATATGATCATGTGTCTTGTGGAGCACATCCTCCAGAAGAAATTGGCTGGATGATGGTGGCCATGCTACTGGGTAGCAATCAGCAGTGTCAGAAAATGGAGGCAGGGTCAGGATCTCACTTTCTGTAAAAAAAATGTGTACGTAAAATTACCAAGAGAATCAGCTCCTAGACACACACAGGATGTTGCACTGCTGTCTTTCACCTGCCTCCCAGGAGTTTCTTTCCTGCCACCAACAAGAAAAACATAATTTTATTTATGTGTAGCTAAATTAGATATTAACTTGGCAATCCCACATGGATCCTCCCAGGCAACACAGGCAGGAAAGACTGTGATACAATCTAGGCATTAAATGAGCTGTTCGCCAGCATCATGGTTTTCATGTACCTGAGGCCACAACTTCATGGAGGGTCATAAATCAGAAAATTAAGAAATCTACAGGCTTAAGACTAGACAACAAAGTTGAAGGACAGTAATGTTGCTAATCTACCCTGTGACTGTCAACCACCTACACAGAAAGGTAGAAAGGACCAAGGGTGAAACTGCATGAACTCCTCTCCTCCCTGCTCCAGAGGAACTTGCAGAAAATCCAAACTGAAAGGCATTGTTGTGGCATGGGTGGGGCCAATATCAGAACTTTTCAGCTAGAAACTCTTAAAAAATTATTTGGTTTGGAAGGGACCTAGTTCCAGCCCTCCTGTAGGTAGAGATTACATCCCGCTAGACCAGTGTTCAAAGACCCATCCAGCCTGGCCTTGAACACTTCCTGGACAGTTCCATCCTTATCACTCTCACAGTAAGGAATTTCTCCCTTCTATTTAGGCCTATCCTCTCAGTTTGAAGCCCTTGTCTTATCACTACATGTCCTTGGGTGCTGTAATGCTGAACATAATAGATGGCTTGTTTGTTTTCTGCTTTTCTCGACTAAAAAAGACAGATGCAATCAAACATGACTGCAATGGTTGACTTATTCATGTTTGTGCAATGTTTTGACTGAAGATACAAATTATCAAGGCAGAAAGACCCTGCAGAGACACCTCAATAAATTAGAGGACAATCACCAACCACACGAAGTTTAATAAGGGCAAGTGATGGATTCTGCACCTGGGATGGAGCAGCCTTGGATGTACGGACAGGCTGGGGAAGGAGAGGCTGGAGAGCAGTGCCACGGAAAGGGACCTGGGGGTCCTGGTCAGGGACAAGTTGAACATGAGCCAGCAGTGCCCTGGCAGCCAGGAGGGCCAACCCTGTCCTGGGGACATCAGGCACAGCATCACCAGCCAGGCAAGGGAGGGATTGTCCTGCTCTGCTCTGGGGCAGCCTCACCTTGAGTGCTGGGGCAGTTTTGGGTGCCACAATGTAAGAAAGGCTTTAAACTATTGCAGAGTGTCCAAGGGAGGGCAACAAAGATGGTGAAGGGCCCTGAGGGGAAGCCGTGTGAGGAGTGGCTGAGGTCACTTGGTCTGTTCAGCCTGGAGGAGACTGAGGGGAGACCTCACTGCAGGTACAACTTCCTTGAGAGGGGAAGAGAGGGACAGACACTGATCTCTGCTCTGTGGTGACAGGGACAGGACCCGAGGGAATGGCCTGAATTGTGTCAAGTAGGTTTAGGTTGGATATTAGAAAATGGTTTTTCACCCAGAGGGTGTTTGGGCACTGGAACAGGCTCCCCAGGGATGTGGTCACAGCACCAGCCTGACAGAGCTCAAGAAGCGCTTGGACAATGCTTTTGGGTACACGGTGTGACTCTTGGGGATGGTGCTGTGCAGGACCAGGATGCTATGGACTGTGATTCTATGCTCATTGTTGTTAAGATGCACTGGGATTCCCATTGTTCTAACCTTTACCCTCGTCCACTTGCAGCGATTACTTTTTATCAGTCTTTGAAAGAAAGAAAGCCCGTTCTGAGATATCGCTGCCATTTTCAATATATCAGTAGTCAGACAGGCTTATCAATTACCTCAAAGTCAAACAGCTTAACAGCAAAAAATAGAAATAGTAAGATTTAATTTGAATCCATCCAATCAGGTCCTACTGGGAAAAGGCATACAACTTTAATGTCTGCTGGGACTTCATTTCTGCTGCTGGATAGGTTGCTCCTGGAGGAATATATAAGGACAAATTTTGTTTTTCATTGCTTCATGCAGTTATATTGACTCTAATGAGATTGGAAAGATTACTTCAGAAGCAAATGTGCTTTTTGACTTTATCTTGTTTCCATTAGCAGACCATACCACTTCAATAAAATATAGGGTGAAAGTTCTTTAGGAATGGCAAAGCACCTAGACATTCTCAAACTGTTGTCTCTACCTGACTGATTTGTTAGCCATTATTTTCACTCAAATAATGTAAATGATGATGGGTGGCTCTGGCACAGATCTGCTGTGTTGATAATTAGATTCTTCACCTTAGAATTATCACTTTATATTAGCCAACAACTTAATCGTGTTTTTGCTGTATCGCTTTTACATCCATCAACATGATATTGCTGACTTTCCGTCTTAAATTAAATTTTTGAGACCTTTTCTTCTAGTTCAGATTCCATGCTCGCTTAGAGTATACACAAATTTTTGTTCTCCTTTGTATTGTGTATGAGGCATGAAATATCCTCCACAGCTGTGAAGAATAGCTTGTATCTTATTATCTTCTTGCTAAGATTTCTTTTTAATTAAGGCCAGATTAAGCATGGATTCTGTGAAATAAAATTCAATATCAGAGCATAGCTTATATATAAAGCCATTCTAAATCAAATCTACAGCAACAACATCATGTTAATACAGATACACTGAGGAATTATTAATACTGAAAAATGAAACATGCATTTATAGCAATGTTTCTCTCTGTTTTTCTGAGGTTTTTTCCTATCCTCTGCTTCCTACTTGGTTTTAAAGAAAAGTGCCACAGTAGACTTTTCAGCATTTGGTTTGTAGAAACTCATAAAAGTGACATGATTGAAATTCTCCAGACACAGCTTGGCTTCAAGATGTAAATAATGTTCTGTTAGTGATTTCCAGAAGCTGACTAAAAACATTAAATTTGCAACTGAAATCTTCTGGGGGAGAAAAATTCAAGAAAAAAAAGGGAAAAAGAGGGGCTAAAAAAAAGAAATATAATTCAAGAAGGGATGAACAAGTTCAATCTTTTAAAGCTTCTTCCCTACAAGACAAGCTTAAGTTTGCCTGAGTATTTTCCCAACCATTTATGTGTGAATTTACTATGTCTTAGCAAGATTTTGCAGTCTATTCAATCCAAGCTCAGGCTCAGATAGCAATCAAAATAAACACTGATGGGTAATATTGAATGGAGGCCAAAATAGCATGAAATAATAAGAGCAAATTTGTTATAATACTATTTCTTATATAATTATTATTTTAACTTACACTTGCTATCCATTTAGATTTTTAAAATTATCCATTTATATGAGTGGCATACACAAAAGGAGGCTACACAGCTTCAAGTATCTGACAGTTCTGAGGATTAAGAGAATATTTAGTTTATTATGACTGAGTTTCTTGACCTAGCTGAGATGTGAAGGAGTATGTGTCAGGTGTCTTATTTTCCACTGGAATTGCTCTAAGTGTGCCAAGAGGGCAGAAAGTGTGTATCAATAAGAACGCTCACCACCATTCTCTGGAGCAGGAGGAAAAGGATAATAGTGAAAAATGGGAAAAAACAAACCAAAACAAACAAAGAAAAAACAACCAACACCGTTTTAAAAAGAAATTTATATTTCCTCTGTAATATGTCTCCAAACACTGATTAAATTTTTTGTGACTGTTTTTCAGAGTCAGTTACCTATAGTGTTGCCTATCTCTAAAGAAAGGGCAGGTCAACCTTATCCAAAAAAAGTTCTGTATAGGAGCTTGAGAGTCAGCCCAATTCAGCTGTCCACACCTGTCCTCCAGCTAAAATGTAAGGATGGGTGATGTGAGTGTTGAAAATCCGTTTCTGTGTGAAATATGACAGACTTTGTTCAAACATGATTGCAGGACTGATTTTAGGTATCTTTAGGTGTTCTTTCTTACTCTTGTGTTAGAAGCAAATTAACCTGGAAAAGTAGAAACCTCCAGTGAATTCTCTCCTTCCTTTCATCCTCTCTCACACTTTTGATTGTTCCATGGGACTCTAATGAGCAGTGAGGCAGAGGTTTGTGTAATGACATATGAAAAGTGTTTTCAAGTATGGGGTAGTCTGACAGTCAGTGATATCTTGACCTACTGAACTTAGTGCTTAACTCTGAGGTCCTGATTTTCTGTCACACACAATCTTGTTTTAGTATTTTCATGAGCTCCGGTGAATATGAGTCACTTGCTTTCTTGCCTGGGAGCATTCTGGATCTTGTCACTTGTTATGTAAAGACTATCCTCACTGATGGGACAGCAGTGAACTCTGCACAGAGACATTACATTGCTAAACCTACCTCTGTCTGTGTTTTTACTTCTCTTGCTGGGAGGTAAACCTCTGGGTGTGGCTACACCTCCATTTGTTGAAGAAACAAAGTCTGGGTTCCTCTTTCTTGCATAGATGGTTCTATGCAAGAAAGCCTAGCTTCTTGCATAGAACCATCTGGCCAATGGTGAAACCTATAATGTTGATGTTAGTGACTGGACAAACCTTCTTACAGTACCTTCAGGGTATATTATTCCCATGATGTGATTCACTTAGCCCTAAACGAGACACCAAAGTAAGTTAAATGAGTTGATGCTCTGTAGCTGGTTGTTTCTCCCCACAGCTCTAACAAGAGCCTTCTGCTATGAGCTCATGCCTCTGCAGGAGTTCAGATTTAGGCTGATACAAATCCCACCAGATGTGCTTGCATCTCCCTTGTAGGAAGGCTGAACAAAGATTTCCAGAATCTCTGTCCTTTGATAGGTAAATGGAAGCTTTCTAAGGGGGAATTCAGACCAGCCTGTGATGAGCAGGTGACAGAGCTTCCATCAGACCACGCACAGAAAACCAGGGCACACACACAGGATAAAGAGTGTCACTTAAGGTGCTCCATGGGGAACAGACTGCACCTGAACTGTTCCCTTGGCACTGTGAGTCAGCCCTGGGGACTGGCCCAGGTAGGTAAATGAGGAGCCCTCAGCTGGTCCTTGCTGAGCAGTGGGACCCAGGCACTGCTCCCAGACAGGGCTCTGCCCTGGTGCAGGCTCTTCCTATGCAAGTGCAACGAGGAGACTGAACACTGCAGACATTGCTAGGAGCAAGGAGTTAATACAAACTTTCTTATCTTCCCAAAGAGCTGTTTATGCCATAAAACTAATGGGTTTAGGAAAAGTGAAGAAGCAGATATCATACTGTAAACAAATTGTTTTAATTTCTTTTTTTCTTGAGGGGATGAACTATTAGCAAATTAGAAACTTTCATTGACGCTAGAAACTGTAACAAGGCCTATGTTTTTCTTTCTTGCAGTAGGTATCTTTTGAAATAATTTTTTTCTGAGGTCAAACATCACTACAATTAAGGAAGAAAAAAGGGTTAAAAGTTGCCTCATAACTGATGTTGACATTTGCTCATTGTAAAGGAAGAGAAATTTTCTTTTTCTCAATATCCTCTCTTTCATCATTGATATTATTTTTATTCCTGCCATTGCTCAATTAGCATGTGTTCGTCTCTTGTTAACATCATATCAATAAAAAAGCAACAGCCTTCACCATGTGCTTCAGTCCCTAATGGCGCTAAAAACAAACAAATCCTGAAATTTAAGATTATCGTGGGGAAAATGTACATGTCAGCTAAATGTGTTTATTGTGGGTGTACTAACTTTCCTCTTTTTTAACAATTTTTATTTGGGGTTTTTGCACTGGACCACCAGCATACTTCCTCTGTTTTGCTTAATCTTTCTTTTCCCTTCCAAACGTAATTCTTTTCAAGGATCCTCAAGCACCATTCCTCTGCAGCCTGAAATTCAGTATCTGAGTTATATCCTGGGGATTGCAGTGGTATTATATTGTCAACAGGGCTGCAGCTGTTACTATCATGTACAACACATGTTTAGAGTACAACTTTTTTCCTTCCCTCAGTTGTTTGGGTTTTGGTTTTTTATATTTTGATGGCTTCTTGTGAGACAGAGGAAAAAAAAAAGGGGGGGCGGGGGAATTAGCTGGAATCCTCACACCAGTAAAAGTATAGATACAAGACCTTCAGATAAAAAATATTAAGTACTTTGGTCAAGCACTGAGTGGGCAAAGATCCACATTAAAAAAAGGGCTGCTGTCACCATTGCTCTACGGAGAAAATGTAAGAAAGACTGAAGGAGCCTGGGGATGAACTGTGAATGTATCACCAAGGAATCCAGCTGAAGTGCTCAAACTGAGCAAGTTACAGCTCTCCCAACCCCATTCCCCTTTGGCATTGTCCCTTCCTGCTTTCCAATCCAGAGTAGGGAGCACAAAACTTCTGCCCTTGCCATGTCATGCACCACTACTCCTGCAAAAAGGAGTTTGTGGGAATCTGATAATTTTCGAATGAGTACTAGCACAAATGGAAGTGTCTGTGAAGCCAAGAGAGGGTTCCATTGAAATACTGAGCGTGTGGAAAAAGGGACTGGAGGATGACTTAAGATTAAAAAAGTGAAATTGTCAAATAGCAACACACTGCCATAGAAGCTGATCTTTCTTACAGAAAAGTAATTTTCAATGTGTGGTCTACCCGCAGTCTGGAAGTGGTTTCTTGAGAGATGTGAGAGGTAACTAAGAAAAAAAATAGGACATTATCAGAAAGCTTACATTTGTTTTTCAGGGATTCATGCTTAAAAACAAAATATTTAGTTGAAAAAGAGTGACAATTACTGCAACTTAGTAAAGCAAAGCGTAGAATAGATAGTCCTTCTACTGTGATTATCTGAAATAAAATCTGATGAAATTTCCCTTCATTTTCTCATGTATTTAGTTCTGATGGCAAGAAATTTCTCCCTGGCATGGAAAAAACTTTAATGGAACTGCTCTGACAGTGGCGAAAGAGACAAGAAAAAAACTGTAATTTTGCAGAAACAGGATGATGAACTTAAAATCTGAAAATCATGTGACTGAACAGTAATAAAACAGTAGTGGGCATGTGACTGGAACCCCTGTCAACTTGTAAAAAACAAACATAAACAAAAATAACATCTATCTTTCCAAATTCTGGGTTCGTTTAAGCCAAGATAAAATCAGAATAATTGTTTTCTTGCAAGAGAGGGTGGATGTCAATCTAAGTGTACAAAACCAGTCTATCTTCCTATATCGGCAAGAATAGGAAACAAAACAAAACAAAACAAAAAACCACTGTGACAGCTGATCTCCTATTTCATTTCTCACTGTTAGGTAAAATGGCTGAAATTCCAGAAGGTAGGGTAAGAGTTCTATCATGATCCTTGACTTTCTGAAAGCAATCAGACAATAACATTTCACTGAGGAGGCTGTGAGTAAGAAGTCTTTAATGAACACCAAATTAAATTTTTAAAGGAGGCTTAAAATAGAGCGGTAGTTCTGAGACACTCAGAGTTATAACAAGACACTTAGAAGCAGAAGCAGTTATTTTCAAGCTGTCCAGATGGATAAGTGAAATCGCACAAATGTAGCTTTATTTTTAAAGAAAAGATCTAATCATAGACGTAATCCAGAAGTCCACTGCTCAGTTTGGATTCCCCAAGAACTCATTGCATCTGCTGTGTCTACCCCAAGCTCACCAATGCACTAAAGCAGAACAACCCCTAGAGACACAAAGTGTGTACTTATTTATTAAAACACACAAAAATCCCACAAACAAAGCTGAAATAAAACAAAAAATCTATATTATTTGAACCATCAAGTCACATGTAAAATTAATGTATGTAACTACAGGATTGTATTTTTGTTGCTGTCCTTCTCCACCACCTTGAAAACTCACTTTTATTTTATATGACTTTGCCTGTCTCAAATTTTTGCATTTCACACCAGTTTGCAATATCTTTAGGAGAGAGAATATGATTTTTTTTCTTTCCTGAGTGAGAATAGAAGTCCTGAAAAATGGGACTCTAGGCTTTTGTGGTTCACAACAACATTAGTAATGATAATATATAAGGTACAGGAACTGCCCTGGGAGCTATATTCTTTATCTAGTGTTTCCTTCTAAAAGAAAACCTGGAATAGTTAAGAAACATCAAACCGTGTAATGACACATATTTACAAAAGCCACATAGAGGAATACTTTATTGTAGTGAGTCAGTATTGTAATCAGTAAGTAATTATTATGCATTTTACTTTCATTGGGGTTCTGGTGATGACAAAATTGGACAGTGGTGTTTTTTCAGACAGTGTACTATATCTCCTTATGGCTCTGAACATTGGAGTCAAGAAAATGAAGTTCTTGGCTCAGCAGACTGAGCTGTCTTAGTCTCCATCCACTCTTCAGCTTTTCCAAGGAATTCTCCTGCCAAATAAGATAAAACTAGTATTTTTAAAACCACTAAAAACTCATCTTGCAATGTCTGTGCAATAACAGATTCAAGCACTTAATTTTTTTCATTCACATTTCATTTTCTGCATGCAAAACAGTTTGCCAGTAGAAATGGTTGAAACAATGGAAAATGAACATCAAGGAACCTATATTGAGCCTGCCTTGAAGCCAAAAACTTAATTGATCTATTCCATCTCTGATTCTTTGAAACTTAGCACTGTATGAATACAAACTTTTAATTTTTTTTCCTTGCAATTAATATTAATATATTTTCTGTAATCTTGGTGAATAAAGGACATGCATCTTCCTTCCAAACATGTGACCTCAAAGTATTGTTTATATATATTTTCTGATATACCTAGCAAATAAATTTTTGAATTGGTTTAGGCTAGAGCTTGTATGTAAAGATTTCAATGAATGGACTGTAAAATTACCAAAAAGAAAAAGGGGCAACTGGTGGATTGGAACAAAAATGATGCATATGGTACATATGATGTTCTTTCTGCGTAGTCTTAGACCCACCAAAGGTCTGTCTGGAAAAAATATACGGAAAAGAATATCTCAGGATAGCCATATTTCATCAAACACTGAATGGATTCAAGAAAATGGAACTGACAATGTTGAGCCAGAACTGGAACCCACCCACTCCAAGAAAGCTGCTGTTGGCTGTTGTCAGTAGTGCTTGGGGAAAGTTCAAATCTGGCTCTTGCATTCCGTAGCCACCTGTGAAACTGTCCTCCATAAATTTGTCCAGTTTCTTCTTAAAAACATTTATTCTGTGGGCTTTTACCACAACTTCTCGCAATGAGTTCCACAATTAATTATACACTTAGAAAAAGTACTTTGGTTTATTTTCAACCTGCTACCAGATAATTTCATTTACTGTACCTCTTTTTTTGACAATGCCAAAACTATTAGCTTGGACATTTTTTTCACTGATTTTCAACTGTTCTTAAAATCAACAGGAAAGGATTTTCAGCATAAGCAAAGAAAAGAAGCCTGCCTGAATTGGAAAAAGTGGTTTCTTTCCGACAGATAACAATTTGAGAAAGGAGAGCCAGAGGTAGCTAGAGTAGTCACTGGGGTAATATGGAAGGAATCTGGCAAGACATGAATACATGCCAGTTGCCAGTTGCCATTTGGAATTCCTCATCTTGTTACATTTTTCTTTAAGAGGTTAATTCTTGTTAGCTGACAAGAAAAAGGTCCTTTAGTTTCAAGGACACTGTTCACTACATGCCATTGCTACAGATTGGAGAGTTGCCTGGTACTAGAAAATGCGATGACTGAAAATCATGGTTTTACACCCAGTATGAGTCCAGCCTCAAGGAAAGAATTCAAATGTCTGACTCCCACAGCACATCCTGGAATTTGATAAGATCTATGGAGAAAAACCAAATAATAGGGAGAGAGAAGATAAATTTGTTAGTAGAGCAGCAACATGCAATGAAGTGTAGTGCAGACTTATGTCTGTACTGAGTAGAAGATTTTTATCTCTGCTGCAGGTTATCGTGATCCCGAGCACAGTCAGACTTCTGACTGATTCATATTTCCTAGGATACAGTAAGGAAGAACCAGACTAATGAATTTGCTGCCTGACACATGTTGGAAAGTAACATATGATGGGATTTTTCATATTACTCTTTTATTTTATAGTCCCAAAGACTGCATGCATTGAAACGAACTGCTGAGTACAGCAAATGATGCTCAGAGAGCTGCTGTGTTTAAAACAGAGCTCTTGGATTTTGCTCTGTCTGCTTTTTGTAACAATTCTAAAAGAACTTTTTTGCAACATTTGGTTATTTTTACTTGTTTTTTTTTTTTAAGGACACTTTTCGAAGGGCTTCACAGATGTTCACTGAGATTTCTATATCTATTTTTGTCTCAGGAGTATATAAATATCAGTGACATAAGTACTTGGCACAGGCAGTCCAACTGAATTTCAATGCTGCTTCTCACTTATTTGCATAGGAAAGGTTCACCACATATAAAATACCTGCAAAAACATGTTTAATCTCTTCTTCTTATACAAGATGCACACATGAAACCTTGGGGAAAAAATTTTGCTCCATCACTTTTGGGTATCTTAGGACAGGATGAACTTCTCCTTACAAATGCCGTTTTTTCCTCTCCAGCAGTAGGATAAACTCAGGTCACTGCCTTCCATTGTAGCTAAACAGCTAAAGGTAGCTAAGGTGACTTCTGTCCCTTGCTATAATTTCTCCCAGTTCTGATTTTCCTTACCAAGAACCCTAAAAAGATATTGAAACCCAACCACTGAAACAAATAAAGAATTAGGTTAGCATACAAGTAGCATGAGAACTGGTTTAAAAATGTCTTTTATATTGTGTCTTTTTTTTTATCATAAGCTGTAAACCTTAGGAAGCAATCAACACACAAAGAGTTGTGTATTCTTTGTATATTACACAAGGAGAAATTAAAAATGGACTTTCAGTTCTGTCCTTATGTTGTGGCGCACATCTTAAAATCATGACATGCATGAATTCAAAATCCATAATGTCTTTTTAGGAATTCATACGCGAGGTTTCAAAAGGTCTGAGTGATCTTTGACTCATAAAATAGGTGGCCTCTTCATGTCGTGGTGGAGGTTATTGTAGAAGACTTCAAGGAGAGTACTGACACTAGAGATCTACCTATAATAACTTCTGCCTACTTTCTCCATCACTGGAAGACTAACTTTCTTTCAGTAGTCCATGGAAAAGGTTAAAATGAAGTCTTAAAATGCTGAGACAATGCCTTCACTAAACTTGTTTCTAACATGTTCTGTTTGGGTACGGTTTACTTCTTCTCAAAAAGAAATCTCTTTGGGATGTTGGAGGCACTGTGATGTCAATCAGTGTACCCAAGACAAGTATACCTCTGTAAAAATATTAGGGACAATTATCATGAAAACATTGCACCTGAATTTACTCTACTTACAAATCATAATTCTCAGAAATACAGTATCCTGAAAGAAGCCTTTCATTTAATGACAAGGCAACGTATCTTGAGAATAGCCTTATGTATTTTTCATCACAGATCTGAAACAGTTTCTCTGCTATGTCTTGTAATTCCATCTCTTGAGTAGAAGGCAGAGCCATTGCCAGTGAAAGCATAGTCGTGTGATCCATGCAATTATTTACATTTGATCAATGTCAGTACAAACATGGTCCTCTACCAAACAAAATTTTGGTGTAGCGCTCCTGATGCTTCCCTTCTTGAGGACCCGAGGCTGTCACACAGACACCACCATGCAGCCATCTCCTCTGCATCACCCATCCTTGGCAAATGCAAGGAAACTGCAGGTTGGAAATGTCTAGAAATGTAGACTGTGTGCTATTAAGAGCAGGATTTAAATCATTTTTACATTAAAAATTGATTTTTCAAAGCAATTCCAAAAACAATTTTTTGTATACATTTTGTTCACTGCTTTGGAGACAGGAATATCATTACTGCAACCAGCCCTTCACCTGCAGTCGCACAGGAAAAGGAAGGGAGGGACTGAAAGAAGCTACATGAAGTGTAATAGTTACAGACTCCAGCAGACTATCAACACCTGCAAGGTTAATTACACATCTTACCAAAATATATTAAAAAANTCTATGCTTCAGAAATAAAAAATATTAAATTCTTTAGAGTAATTATAGGCTGTTGAGGCCTTATGATAATAATAAAGAAAAACATCTGACTGGATTGATGCTGGAGAAGACAGTGACAAGAGGAATACAGGTTGAAAAAAGAATTAAAATCAGCTATCTTGGGTAAGCTGTCATTCAGTCTCAGGAAGAAAAGAAATGCTAATAAAATATTAATAGGATCTTTTTAAGATTTTTAATAACATTCTTTTATACACAGGTAGCACTGCAGTTTGTCAGTCAAGAGCACCAGACACAGAAGTACCAGACAAACAAATACATGAAAAGTGGGAAGAAATGAAAAGCTTTTGGGCAATAGGGTTAGACCTCAGAAATAAACCACCAAGACATTCAGGCAGGAGCTGTTTGGAGAACATTTTGTGGAAAATCACTGACTCTGCTTTGCTTCTTAAAGAAAATTATAGCAAGGAGGAAAAGTTATTTCAGACTGACAGACACCAAATGTCAGCAATCATGATATAATCAGTGCAGGCTTTATTATATTTAAGTGGTTTGAAACTCGGCAGATTTCAGACAGCTTCAAAATCTAGAGAAATAGTGCGTCTAAAAGACAATCTTATGAATATTACATGCACACACTCTGTGTAGCATAACCCATATTTTTATGTGATAAATTCTTTTGCAACTGTCTCTGCAGCTTCTTCTTCAGTGGCCCCATAGCACTGAATGCCTTTCTTGAGCTGGCTTGCAACCCCTCTGCCCTCCCTTCTTTCAAGTCTTTACATAAAGCCACATCTTTGCTGCTGACCCAGCCCTACGTTGTAATGAGCTCCAGAGAAAATATACTTTGCCAGGCCAGAAAACCACTGAAGTCACTGTGCTCAGATAAGTTCAAGAAAACTTCTGAATATTAAAGATACGCTGTGGGATTTTTTTCCTCCTTGTAATGTAATTAGACCTTGCTAGAAAACTGTATTACCTTAGGGGTGGTTCTCAATCCTGCTGGTTTTAAGCAACTGCTAGGACAGGCTTAGCATCAGGCTTTTTTCTCTGCTCAGATAAAGTTGCTGAGGATGTCACACAGCCTGGGCACGTGACACAGGGTGACTGCACTGCTGTGCAATCTGCAGCTGCACTACATCTGTCACCGCTGTCACAGCTACTGCACACCTCAGCGCAGATGCCATTTGTCTTAACTCTACACCTGCAGTGTGCCTGATCTCTTAAAAGACCCTTTAACAACCTCTTTCCTTCCAGATCAGCACACTTCCAACTCAGCCATAACTGATTAAACTGGCAACTATTCTAAGGAGATGCAAGGGGAAACTGAGGGAAATAATTAAGGTCCTGCCCACGGAAACGCGTTGCATGGCTTGTCATTGTCACTAATGACAGATGTGTATCTGTCGGTGGAAGGAGAATAGATATTTATTCATTACTGGAGTAAACTGCCTTGGATATAATGGCTGTTGATAATAATGTCTATTTTAGGATTTTTTGACAGTTCTCATCAAGAGCAGAAAATGGTAAACTCCAGCAGGTTCTTTCATTAGAAAGGAGCAGGGTGAGGGAGGAGTGAGTGTCAGAGCAACATTTAGTCGTGTCTGGGAAAAAGGCTGAGGGGAAACATATTATGTTCCTCATGCTGAAAATTTCTGGTGAGCATCTCTTACATCCCTGTGATTTAGCAATTTGACAAAGAGGCCGTCTTTAAAAAACAAAAATTACCTTTACTGCAAATGTGAGAAGCCAATCAAATATCAGTAAATCCTAAAAGCCTGTAAAACTCTCAGGTCAGTTAAGATCTGGAGCTAAATATTTCTGGAAATGATACCTTCCTTTAGCATATTTGGCCAGGCTACTTCAGTAGTGACCAGAACAGGTCCTGATGTGAGCATGGACACCCTCTGCACAAATGTGGATTATGCACCCATACCATCCCACATCTTCTGCTGAGAATAGGCTCGCTACATGCATTCCACACTAAAAGGTGGAATAGAGTCCCTTTCTAGCCGAGAACTACATGTATGGCTGGATAGGTAAATGCTGATGAAAAGAATTTTGTATATGTGTACATGCAGAGACCCGACAGCCATGAGGGACAAATAGGTGAGAAAGAGGCTGTGGTGACACCCCCACCTTGCATGACACATTGCAGAGAAGATGAAAGTTCCAGAGGGCTCACAATAATTTTGCATTGCTGTGCCCTCTATTGATGGGGTCTCATCTGTCAGGGCCATATTCAATACCCTAAGGGGGAGCAAATCATCTGGGGAGCAGAAGCTTGGTGTGTCAATAAATCCTTTTCAGTCTGGTTCCCAAGGCCTAAATTCACAGCTGAGTCTGGAGAACATGCAACAATTATGATATTGAGTCATTGTGCACTGAAGGATGACAGAAAATGACAGAATTTGATAAAAACACGTATGAGTATGTGAACATTTTGATACAATGTCCCGTTATTCTTACAGGTAAAAAAAATACTGCTTGGAGCATAGGACATAATGAAAACAAGTTAAGGGAGTTTAGCACAGGTTGAAGGATGGAGTATTCAGGTGCAGAGAGCAGAGAGCACAGCTGCTCTCTCCTGCTGGATGCCAGCATAGCCTCCAGACCTCCAGCCCTGCATGGACACAGCTCGTGGCACCTGAGCTGCTTCAGGAGGCTCCTCCAGCTGTGGTCACACACCACCAGTCTATTGGAAGTTGACATATTGTTCTTCCTCAGAACATGGTGAAGGAATGGAGGGACCATCTCCATCTGCGGGCAGCTGACTGTGAGCTGGCTTCAGCAGAGGGTTTGTGGTGGTCTCCATTTCCCACTGCAGAACAACCAACCCATGCACAGCAGACCTGTGTCTACTGCCTAGAGGCAGCAAAAAAGTACTGATAAAGGGGAGCAGCAGGTTCAGAAATTATAGTACTGGAAAACTGGGCGCTCCTGAACTATCAGGTGTCTTGGAGGTGAATAGTGACAGAAGACCACTTGAAATGCAGAGGGTCAGGTCAGATGGCAGGCTGTGACTGCTTTGGTTTCTGAAGCCTACAATGTGCTGATGTTCGACATGCAAACTGCCAGACTGAATCAAAGCAGTTCAATGTCATACTCAAAGTCTTTCCTCAGATCCAGGCCATTTCCTCCTGATTCAGACATGGGTGTTGAGAAAGCAAACAAACAAACAAACCGAGTTAGAGATTCTGAGAGAAGCTGCTACTGGGGTTGGGATTTCTAATACCTCTCATTTAACATTATTTACCTTTTGAAGCTTAGAAGATTAAGCTCTTTCCAGAAAAAGTAGATTTTAAATAGCATTTACTGTAATAGTCGATGATGATAAACAAGCAACTGACACAAGTCTTAGGTAAGCATATCTAAGATTTTTTTACATGACAGTTATAAAAGCAGTATTTATACCACTGGATAAGATGACATCCAGGAATAAATAGTACCAGAGACAAAGCTCTAGAATATTCTTGTCATTTTTTGTAAATGTACCTCTATAATTTAGAATTCTGCTCCACTTAATTGCTATAGCTATTAGAAATTCAAATATTATTTCACAATTATTTACATTGATGTTCAGCAAGATCACAATAAAACATAGCATTACTATAATTACCTAAGCAATTAAGAAATATGATGTTTTAAAACCACCTTCTAAATAATGTACATATATCATCCACATATGTGCATCACACAGATTTTTCTATGATTTTGGTTAATAAGATGTGCTGGACTCTGCAATGAGGATTCATCTCCCCACATGCAGATGTTTATGGGTAAGGCATCTATACCTTAACTATTCAACTTTGGCCACTTTTGAGACAATAAAAAGGAGCTAAGGAATGACTGACCTCGTCCTTAAGCATGCATCTAGGGTGATTCAAATCAACTAGACCCTTAAAATATTTCTTTTTCTTTCATTAATTTACAGGGGACCTAAGAAATATATCTGTTAACACATACATTGCTTGAATACATCTGACAGTGACCATCTGAAAATAGCAAATGTGCGAAGGACTGCGAAAATGTATTATTTACTTTGTGAACCCCACAAATGCAGCACTTGGCAGGCATTAATCCTGCAGCAATGAACCTGCTAGCTGAAGGTGGAAACCTGCTCCAAGTCAGATGAGGTTCTAATCAAAATGGAATATGTCAAATATAAGTACTTCCTGGTGAACTAAGATGTTTGTGGTGGCTTGTGGCTGCTTTAGAAAAGAGACACTTTTTTTGCCAGTTTTGTAAAATCTTACCTTCTATAATATAAAATATGGCTGTTGATTTTCTTACTTGGGAGAACCTGCAACATCAGCTGAGTAATTGCTGAAAACATCTATGGATCTGGGATTTCTGCAGGAAGCTCTGAAACTTCTGGACACAAGGAAACTCCAGAGCTCCAGATTTGCACTCTGTTAGCAATGTACAGACTCTTGTCTACAATGTAAGGGCAGAAAAATTCTTCCAGTGTTTAGTAGTCTCATGATGGAATGCAAGGAATGCAGACTGAGCCCCCCATAACAGCCAGGTAGGTTTCATTCCCTGAGAGATTCTCTTGAAATTTGTTAAAATGGAATTAAAAAAAAAAAGCAACAAAATAAATAAAACAAAAACAAAAACAAAAACAAAAACAAAAAAAAAAAAAAAAAAAAAAAAAAAAAAAAAAAAACAAAAAAAAACCAAAAAAACCCCCAAACAAACAAACAAAAAAAAAACTAACAAAAAACAACCAACCAACCAACCAACCAAAAAAACAACAACCAAACAGACAAACAAAAAAAACACATAGGTTTTTAATATTTTTTCCTTATGCTTTTTTCTTAATAGTAAGCTGAGAGGAACAATGGAGATAGTGAAATCCAGCAGACACAGTAAATTGCCCTCAGGATAAAAAAACATTTCTGCATCAAATAAACTATGATTTATTTTTTTAATGACTTTTAAAACTTTTTCTGTGTTTTTTTTAAATCAAAATTATCAACGCTTTAAAAGAGATAAAAGAATTTTTTGATTTGTAGCAGGGAAAATGAGTCTCAGACCTAGTCAAGGTCAACAGCAATGCCTCTGCTGATCCATGTTATTTACTTCTACACTGATTTGCTGCCTTGATCCTCAGCTTATTTAGGCTGGAGAACTTGCTGGAGTGGCTTCTGGATAGGAATGGCTGGGCCTCATCCTGCTGCAAAGACAGAGAGCAGATTCAGCCAAGTCCCAGCTCCAGCTCATGATTCAGTAATTGCACCTTCCAGTGTGTCATCCAAGGTGATCCCAAGACTGAAGCCTGGAAGAGCACAGAAGATATTGCTGTTCTTGTGTTGAAGAAAATTCTTCTACTCAGATATATTTTTTTTTAAATATCAGTCAAATCGACAGATTACTCGCCAACACAGACTTCCACTGAACCCTCAATCAGAGCAGGTTTAACAAATATATAAGAAGAAATTCTGATGTAACTAAATTCAATGGCATTTCTGTCCTTTTTGATGAGGGCAAGTTTTCAGCTGTGATCCAGGAAGGCATTAAAACAGCACAAGAAGTAGCATTATTCTTACAGCACAGAGGACTTGAACACATGAAATATGCCAGAAGAGATGCCACAATCTGTTTTATAGCTGCTTAGATACTACAAATGACTCTAACAGAATTTAGAAGGATGCATGTTCAAAATGTCAAAGTCAAGCTTTTATCCCTGTTAGTAATTATCTCATATGAGATTCTTTCACACAATGTAGAGTTTAAGTTTAAAAAAAAGCGATCATGCTTTATAGATGTTATTGCATGTAACATATTTGTAAGGCTCAACATGTGCAGTCATAACAAGCCATGCCTGCATTGCACCACTTCCCTAATTTTCCATCAGTCATTGCAAGTATTTACTGCCCTTACTCTAAGTTGTGCACTTTATTTTCAAATGAAAAGATATTTACATATAGTGTGGCATTTCATTTCTTAAACAGACAATCATTGTGGGATTCCAAACTGTATATTCTGGATGTGGCTACAAAGCTGCAAAGCGTCATAAGTCTGGCATAGAGAATCCTGAAAGCAAATTGGAAAAAGGAAAATTCTAAACAGATAAACCTGAAGGAAGAAGATGTGTGAGAAGACATCTTTCTAAGATTTACCTCCTCTACACTGATCTCTGGAAAACTGGAGACAGCAATTTAAGAGGAGAAGAAATTTAACTGGTCTTCAGAGTCAGGAGCTTTTCAATGCACTCCAGATGTTTCTGAGGTATGGCAGTGGTAGTGTTTAACCCTGGTAGGCAGCTCAGGCCCACACAGTCTCTCACTGAGTCCCCCAGGGCAGGATGAGGGAGAGAATCAGAACGGTGAAAGTGAGAAAATATGGTTTAAGAGGTAAAGAAAAAGCAAAGTAAAGGCGGAAAATAAATTCATTGACTACTTATCATAGGCAGGTATTCAGCCATCTCCAGGAAAGCAGGGGTTGTAATGTGTAATGGCTACTTGGGAACAAATATTATGATTCAAAATGTCCTTCCTCCTTCCTTCATCCAGCACTTATTGGTGAACAGTGTCATTTGTATAGAACACCCCTTGGGTCACTAACACATTTTGGGTTATTAACACATTTTGTTTTAATCACAAATCCAAAATATTGCTCCATACCGATTACTACAAAAAAAATTCATCATGGTCAAAGTCAATACAGCAGCAGAGATCCTGTGACTCACCAGCCTTATTCCCCACTTCTCATAACACAGTCTTTGAGGATGCATACTCCCATTTTTTGTGAAGGTAAATGTGTGATAATATTATCCTGCCCAGTACACACCTGCCATCAAGCTGTCTCCACCTAAGATGTAGGCACAAGGTACAGCAACAGCACCATCTGATGCTGTGTGGAGGAAGTTTGCAAGAAGATAATGTGGGCATCACTTGTAGTTTTGTCAGACTGTTTCACTTTATGAAGAACAGAGTTAACCAGCCTGGCAGTTGTGCACTGCCTTGGAAATCACTGTCTTTGAAGGACTTGAGCGAACTCTTAAAGCCTACAGAAGTCAATGCCATCACTCTACTGATGGGGATGTTTTGAGTTTCTCCTTGAGGAGTTGATCAGGAAGATACCTTGTTCTTTTCCTTTATGAATGAAAGAACTAGAGGATTTCAGGATATTTTTGTTTAAGCCAAGACACTTGCAAAGACATCTTCCATGCTTTCTAGCTGATGGTTGATCTCAAGAGAAAGCTGTGTGGTAGATTGGTGTGTGTGCATGTGAGTGTGTGTGCATTTTCATGTGGGAATTTTTTCTGCATGCCAGAGCACATAATGCCACATATTTAGGAGAACAACACTGTACAAAGTGAGAACAGTGCAGGTTATTAATTATCAAGATAATACTAAAAAATTACAATATGTAGTTCTTTTACTTTCGAAAACATTAAAAACCTGCCATTACCTTTTAAAATACCTTGTTCTTTCTCTTTTGTACCTCTTTTTATATTTTGCTTTTTTTTTTTTTTAACCTTTTAATGTTCGATCAGCCTTTGCCTATCACTGTATTCCCGGGTGAGCCAGCACAATTGCTTCTGTGTGAGCACACAAATGCACAAGAGCTCTGTAGAGCATTCAGTCAAACTTTAGTAAGGAAAAAACCTGTTGAAACTCCTTTTGAGTTTTTCCATGTTACTTCCCAGTAACGTATAACCTAGTAACTTTATGAGTTGTTTCTCTGATGCTATACCATTACTGCATGTCAGTGTTAAAACAGACAGCAAAGAAAGGTTCTAGCCACTTTTGTACAGTTCTGATGAGGACAGACCTCACTAATCCAAAGTAAGGGCTGTCCCTGCTTACATGGGGCCAAGTTGGTGTTATACTCATGCACTTCTTTTTTCTGCTTATAGAAGTGTTCAAGATGGAAAACCAAAAATTTCTAAGTTATTTAGCCAGCACTAGCTGTGCCGGTTCTGATTAACTCCAACATCTGTAGATTTTCATCACCACCAAAATTCTTGGCACATGAGTATCATGGTGATGCTCATGGTGTTTCCTCAGCTTGAACTCTCCAAGTTTTTTATTGATGACCAAGATTGATATTATGTCAGAGTAGATGGCAAAGAGCACAAATATTTTGCTAGGGATCTCATCTGAAACATGCCAAATACAGCTGAGACTGAAGTAGATGTAATTTGTAGGTTCTGTAGAAAGTGATTGGAAAACTGCCCGTAGTAGTGCCTGAAGAAGCAACTGTGTCTGTTGCTGTCTTCTCAGCAGCTGTGTGAGAAATATGTCAAGTAGAGATGAAGTACCTTGAAGTTCCTTGCTCCTCCCGGTGCATCTGCATGAGAAATCAATACTCACAACAGAGAACAGGACAGAGGGGCAAAGCTTTGGAGGAGCAGGGTCCCACAAGTCCTCCAGCACTAGACTCCTTCAAGAAAGTCTCCTGCACACAACAGCCCCACGTGGAAGGGGAAATACTGGAGCTGCCTCATTTCTTCTCTCATCTCTGTACCCATACTACTTTCTGCACAACCCATCTCCAATTTCTTCTTTGCCAGCACTGGGAACGTGTGAGGCACAAGCTGATTTGGGGAAAGTAGAGGGCAGTAAACTCTATAGGCAGATCAATTTTTTCAGACAGAAGAGGTAAAGGCAGTAATCATTTATTAGTTTCCTAAAGCTGCCACTGTTTAATTCTGCCAGTGAATCCCTACTGCTCTGTGATGAGTTTATTGAAGATTATATAGAATAGCTGAAGTATTCCCACTCACCCTCACCAAATCTATAACATGCTTCTGTCCAGAAGATGGCAAAGGAACCACTTTAGGTGCCTTTTTAGAAATGCCCCAGGAAATGGAGTTTTAGATTTATTCTTATTTAAATAAGATTGCTATTTTCTTTTAAAATAACACTTTTTATTTTTGAAACTCCTCAAAGTGCCAGTCATGTCTATCACTTGTCTGTCCCTGCTCAGAGCTTAATGCAGTCTAGAAACTCTTTGTATGAAAATTTCATGCCTCCAGGTGCTCCATTGATTATTCATGAAGCTTTTGGAGCTGTCACCATGGGAGCCAATTGGCTACAACTTATTTAGCATATTAATGACCTATATGAGTTAGTGCATGAGGAGACATATCACGCCACCTGGAATGCAAGTGGCAAGCTGCTGCTGACTCAATCAGCTTTGCAATAGGAAGTAAGAAATTGGAAATATTTTACACAGAAACAGCAAATCTCTTGCATGTCCAAATGCATTCTCTCAAATTAGCATGCATGGCTTCAATAGCTTGTTTTCATAATATGTTCCTTTTATCCTCTGTGCATTTGGCCTCATTACAAGCTCTCTCCTCCTGGCAGAGCACATGCCCCTGGAAAGGTTTAATAGGTGAGTCATGTGGTTTGTGAGACATTACATCAGAATGATTTAATACACCAAGGGCAGGGCTGTATGTCAGGTTCAGCTGCTGTTACTGCCGTTACAGTTTGTGTAGCAGGTAACCTGATGGTCTCCAGAAAGCAGCTAGATAATGGTAACAATTAATTTTATGGCGGGCGAGAGAGGGACTTCAGCTGAGCTAAGCACCTTTTTTATTTTCCCCCATTCGCTGTTGCGCTTTTACACCCAGTCAGCAGGTGAAGCGCTGCCTTAACGTTTTGGCAAAATTAAAATGTTAAAACAAAACAAGGAAATCGCTGAGGGGGAGCCAGGAAGCAGCAGTATAAAAAATCTCTGGCTAAACCAGAGGCAGCTCCATTAAACCCGCAGACAAGCAGCACAAGCAGCACAGCCTGGCAGGGCTGGATCCTGCAGGAGAGGAACCTCCTCCTGCCCTGGCACTGCAAACCAGCACGGCTGGGACACAGAGCATCGCCTGGCACCAGCAGACAGACAGCAGCCAGGCTCTGCCTCTCCTGGGCACTGCTGTGCATCACTCCTGAGCAATCCTGCCACACTCACGGAGAAAACAGCTCTGGGTCAGGGTCAGGCACAATAGCATCATCAACCTTTACGGGTTTGAGATACAGAAATGCGTTAATAAAGATTTATTAAAATTATTTGAGGCCACCTTTGGGGACAAAAGAGATTTGTTACACAAAATACGTGGCTCTGGCTGGCTGACAGGGATTTAGGGCTCCTATTCTCATTCTGCAGGACCCTGAGTCCCCTGGTGAGGGCAGGGTGACGAATGAAATACATGCATAGCTGTGAAAAATCAGTCTCAGCAGAAGTGGCAAAACACTTGAGCACATGCTCAACTTATTTTCACTTCCTTCATACCTTATGAATATTTTCCCTGGTCCGGTACATTCATTGCTTAAAAATATTTCTTGATACTTACAGTTAATTTATTTAGTAATTAAAACAAGCAAGAAGTGAAGCTGATGCTCATGGGGATGTGTTACACGCCCACATAATGTGCATAACTTGCTGAGAAAACGCGTGACCTAATACCCCATAGCTTCTTCCATGTGACTCCAGCACAGTTATAATAATTTTTCAATGAAAGACCAGTATAGAGAACCACAGAATAAAGTACAACTACAGCTTGGAGTAAACCTTAATGCAGAGCAGTTCAGACTGATAAAAATACATGTGGAAGAAACTCCATCACCCATAGGATCTCTGTGCTGCCCCATCTGTGCTATTGCTGGCCAATATGGAACACTGTGTCTCTCTTGCACTTAAGTGTGTTGAACTTTTTCAGGATGTGAGAAGGGACCTGTTGCCCAAAAGGACATCGTGTCTTCCTTGCCCCATGTACTAGCAACAAAAGAGTTTATTTGTAGGCACTGGAGAGAAAAGCTTACTTCCAGAAATCTGTCAGATTCAGCTGGACACCTTTCCTAACCTTGGGGTAACAGTTTTTCTGTAAAGATTTAAGTGAGCTTTATGTGATTAGTTCCCATTTTGATTCTAATTTTTAGTTGCCTAGATTGGTCATAGGCACAGGTTCCTCTTAGAAACTGAGATTTTGGGACTTCAAATTTTGCTTATCCAAAACTAGGCAGCTGCATACCTTTGAGCACAGTCACTGATTTATGAAGCACAGACAACCCTCAGAGAGGAAAGAATGCACACAGACCATGAAGGCTGTTGGGGTCTCATACACTTAAATTTCCCCACACATATTTTTGTGAAATGAAAGTAAGATTATAATAATTAAAAGCTGTGTTCTGGGTTTTGAAATTTTATACCATTGTCCAGGATCCAGGATACCTGTTTTCCCAGAAAACTGGATGCAACAAACCTGCTGCTCCTGCTGCCCATGTACACTGTGTTCTGCAGTCACACAAATTTCATCCAAAACTCTGCAGAAACTTCAGTGCCAGTAAGGCAATTGCCCCTCTAATTGGCCACCATTTCTTCAAAACAATAGGGAGAGAGAAAGAGAGAGCACACAGAAAAAGAAGCTCAGGGGCAAAGAAGAAGCATAGCAACAACAAGAGCCTATAATTCATAAGCCTCATCCCTTTGTTTTACCAACAAACATCATGAGTACCCTGCCAAGTGGGAAACATTTTCTGGACGTAATAGAAAACATCACTGCAATGAGCTATTGGTGGCCCACCTAAAGGTTAACTACTGGAAAGGAAGTGCAAAATTATTTGGGTGTTAGAAGACATTTAGATTGGCAGTTTGCACTGATGTAATTACACATATTTTGTAGTTGCTTTAAAAGAACCAAGACTGATTTTCTTTGGTGTTCTTAATTGTTGTTTGAACTTAAGTAAAAACTGCATGTAATCCCATGCATATTGGTGAATTCCCAGAATTTACTTTGTTCCAGCATAGCAAAACCTTCCTTTTGCCTGTTCAGACCTGTGGAGAGATGAGTTAAATTTATATATTATGCAAAGAAGAACCAATTTGTCTTTTTCTGGTGGTCTTTCATGTAGGGATTAGCAATAGCTACAGGTACTGTGCAGAATCAGAGACAGTGCAATGACATAAGGATTTAAAACAACTGCATAGAATGGTCTATGATGGTGCTGATAGCAGTATGGAGTTCAATATTGAAATATTAGCCTGGTAAATAACCCTTTATATCCAAATAAATTTTGATTGCCTATTCACGGCTTAGATTGCATGAGGCCTTCTTCATTATAAAATGAATAGCTGCTAATTTGTTGCATCTCTAAGTAAAGTTCCAGTAAATTATATTTAAAGGAGGGAGAAAAAAGGCCTTGTTATGAAACAGCCACCAGCTGGCCACACCATTGCAAGTGCTATTTTCTTCTCCTTTTTGAAATTCAAATTTTTTTCTACGACTTCAACTATGAGCCTGTAGTGTTGCATATAAAGATATATGAATGTTGCACTCTCATATACATGGATTTGCATATTGAGGACTTTGGGCTTAGGCTGACTATAACAGAGATAATCTTCCTAAATTTGTACAATATATTCTATACAGGATCTTCATTGTAAATATTGTTGCAATATCACCAGAAAAGTAATAAAAGTTAAAATGGAAACATTTAGAACCAAAACTTCCTGAGACCAAATATTGCCCTGTAGCGAGGTTCTGTTGACTCTAAATGTTTTTCTCTTTAAATTTTCTGTCTAAATCTTCAAATTGTGTCTTGGTGCCCGATTCAACAGTACACAGAGCTGTTGAAAGGGGCTGCTTTCTCCCTGCCACCCTGTGCCCGTATCTCTCCTTGCCCTGCTCTTATTCTGGAAAGGTAGAGTCCCACAACCCCTTTGTGCTATTTCTGCTATCGTAAGATCTCTTATCAATTCTATTCATTAATTTAGCAGACAAAAGCTCAATGCACAGAATCAGGAGAAATTTTTTTCTATGGTACTGAGCCATTCTGCTAATCACTAAACTATCCTTCAGAAAAATCACCTCGGCACCAAAATATAATCATCACAATCCTACCTCCTTAATCCTGTTCAAGCATATTTGTGTCATGTTACCAAGTGAGAGAGTTGCCACATGCAGTATGTTTGCTATCAAATATCATGGTTTATTTACTTGTCTTATTATCTTCCCTCTTTTCTGTTAGAGAGACAAAGCATCTGCAGCTGCTGAAAATCCTTGGATCTCAATGGACTGTAGTGCTTCTTCAAGATTCAATTCCCTGTATATTTGAGTAAATACCTGGTCTGAAGTCTGAAGATAGGAACTGGCTATCCAGATAGGAAGCTCCTAGGTCTCAGATGAACAAAGACATTGAGTATAGAAGTGAACATGAGACTTGGATTCAGCATGTTCAAACGCTCAACTTGTCAGTCAAGGAGGACACATGACTGTGCAATCTGAAGTGGGTGTCCCATCTTAAAAGACCTGGAGGTCTTGTTAGTGATGCATTTTTCAGATGCAGAATTATGCCATTACTTTTCTTCTTCATATGACCTTTCTTGCAGTATGTATCCTCATGTTATCCTACAGATGCTGGAGGTATGGAGGGAAAGATCTACATCGCTAAATTTTCAAGACTCTACAGCAATAGCCATGTTGCAAGTAATTTGTTTTAACATTCAGCTGGGCTATTAAAGATGGAAATTTCTTGTCAAGGTAGTGGGAAAATGCATCTGGAGTAAAGGATCTCAAGAGGGTGTTTTCTGGCAAAGGTTGGTATGGAAGGCTGTAGAAGAAATGGGATATTGGTCTGAAAAAGGTGGTCGTGGTGGTGGGACCAAACAGAACTTCCTTAAGCAAGACCAGAGGGAGGAAAGCTCTTCCCCATCTGTGCACCATGTGCATCTGAGGAAGTTTGGTGGAAATATCTGTGGGAAGGGCAGGGTTGGAAAAGTGAAGGAAGTGAAGGGAGGGAATTCCTGGTCTGCCTCTGGAATGAGGAAAAGTCAGAAATCAGATGAGAACCTGGACTTGTTAGCAAGAATATGTAGGGATTTGTGAGTTGTGGGATTGAAAACAATAAGTGAAATTCTATGAGTGTCTGAACTCACCCCTTGAACAAGGTAAGATGGAAGAGAGGAGTGTGCCAAGACCATCATTTATGTGAGCAGAAGTTTTATAGTTTGCAATTTTGCTGACAGTGATAGAAAGCCTTGTATCAGCCACCACTAGGGCTCTTCTGTAATGAGTTTATCACCCATACCAGGTTTATCACTATAATGAGTTTATCACCCTTAATGAATTTATCACCCACACTGTTTGGTCAAAGCTTTCATAAAACCTGGTAAGGATACATCAAAGAGTATCAATTTAATCCTTTTAAAACAATGACACACATTCATCTTTAGAGGAAAATGTGAACATGGTCAAAACATCTTTTCCCTAAGGAATATCTCTTGGCAATTATGGGAGGTGTCCTATCAACCTGTATTCCTCACCAATATTTCCTAACACCTTAAACAAGAGGAATAAAATGTTCTTCAGGATAAATAATAATACTAGATATCATGGGGGGGTGGTTCTGACACACAGAGGCAGAAACCTTAGCTGCCCAGATCTTGCCTCTCTGCTTCTGATCTGCCCCATTTCATTCAGCAGTCTCCCTGGTGCTGTCAAGTGGCTTAACTGATCACTGTCCACCCTTGAGACAGTGCAGTGAGAGCAGCCAGGCTGCCAGTGGTCAGCTCTGATGACCTCATGTTAAAATGTAACCCTGCTGTCTGTGAGAGCAGATGATGCTTGATGGATGGACTCTGGCTGAGGTGCATGTTCCCTTTCCATGGCATTTGTTTCTGTCCAACTCTGGGTCTTTGCAAAGCCAAAGCAGCATGGACTTTTAATTCAGGCAATAATGTCACTGGATCAAGTCTCAAGAGCTGCTATTAAGAATGTTACAACCTGTAATAGTCAATCTTTATTTTTCATTTACCTATTTCTATTTGTTAGGGTTTGGAGGCTTTATTAACACAGGTGGCCAAATTAATCAGTAGTGTAACTCCCTGGATCCTTATTTGGCCCACAAACTTGTATACATTTAGATTTCTCAACTGAACTTCTTTTGCTGAAGCCATTTTTACCTATAAATGCTTGGCATAAAAGAAAAATCTAGCTTCACTATTTCATCTACTATATCCTCTCCAGTGTCATTTTTTCTGTGAACACAGGGTTTCAACAATTTACTCCTTTTATTAGATAAAAGACAATTAAAAGGCAACACAATGTTCTTTTATGATTTTTATTACATAGCAAAAATCTAATCTGCAATGGCAACTGATTTTTCTGTTTCAAAGAACTACATACTCATAATTCTCAAAAAAACCCCATTCAAAATGCAAAGTATTACTATATGAATGTATATGCCAGCCTTCTTGATCTATTTTGTGTGCTGGTTGTTAGAAATTAATGGATTTATCCTTAATTATTCCAGGGCAGTATTTGACTCAGGAGCTAACATCAAATTGCAATTCCTTAATTGTAAGCTTTTACTACAAGGTCTGTGGTGCCACCCTAAACTTCTTGCTGGCTCTCCCAAGGATGCTACATTTTTTCACATCTTTACACTGTATGCTTTTAATAAAGAAACATGCACTATAGGTGTCATTTCATAGAGGAAATTTGAACAAAACCTTCTAAAACATTTTGGAATTGCCCAGCATGTAAGAATTCAGATTAAATTGTTTACCAAAATAGCTATTTTGTAATTTGGGCCCCCCAATATGCAATCATTTACATCTCACCAATTTGTCATGAATTTTCAGCTGGCATTTTCTCTGCAAGTGATGTTTGCAGCAGATAAAGACAGCTGGGAAAAAAAGGTGAAAGGAAGAGAAAAGAAGGAAAATAATAGTTGGTAAAAATGAGAGAGAATAGTATAATTACTTGTATTTCAACAGTATCATGTCTTCCCAGAATTCAAGCTGTGCATAATAGCTGTAGTGGAAGGGCAAAACAGAGAAGCCCCAAGGAAATGGGATGCAGAGAGTATTTTTTAACCTTCCTGGGGAGCCTTACTCCACAAAGATTTAAAGCTTTTTAAACATCATGAGAACATGTTGGCTGGAAAGTAGTGCATTTCAAAATGAAAATGCATTAATTAATGTGTCTTGGAAGAGGAAAATCTGAAATATCTTTCTCTGTGGGAGTAACTTGCAAGCTGATTATGTGGGCTGATAGATATTCCATTGGAGAATGTTCACGGAATGTTAAGGTTGAACGGATGAGCACATGGAAGTCAGGAAATGCCACTTTGCAGGATTCAGGCGCATCCTTAACTCTGCCTCTGGTGTCTATGTGGTATAATGTATTCATTACATATAATCTCCCAGACACTGCTATAAATATATACTGTCATCCCTGATCTTAGATTTTACACATATCAGTGCATGCATTAAGTACAGTGTACAGCTCTCCACCACAGCCTATTAAAACCTTGTATAAGACAAGTACATAATAAAATTTGTCTGAGCAAAAAAGTGCAGATTAAATACTACATTTATGATATAGAAAATGGCAGTCATTTGTTTCAATAAATTATCATGTGAGCTTGAAAGACTGAATATACATGGATGCATGCAAATTAGCTGTGTAGTTAGCTCCTTCATTTCCTGCAAAGCTCAGGAGGGCTGGCTTTGTTTCTGCTTGAAAAGACACAGCACAGGTGCTGCAGCAGACTGAGGCTTTGGCCATCCCCAAATCAAGCAGGACAAATCCTTGTGGCCCCTCATAAACAGTCAGCTGACATGGTTTTCTGCCTGATCCACAGGGCTTTGTTTGTCCCATGAGTGCAAGAGAAAGTTGTGATTCAATGTAGACAAAGTCAGAGCAGAGGATGTGTTGAAGAACTGACAGCAGGGCAGTCGTGCACAGAAGCTGCATTGGAAGTGAATTGGCATTGGAAGTGAAGAAGTAAAAGGAGATTGTGAAGTTTAAATGGTATTCACAATGAAAACAAAGTACATAATTTGTAAGGTTAAAGATCAGAGAACCCAGAGAGAGTTGAGGTTTTACAAAACCCTCAAAATTTATAAAACCCATATTTTTTTCCATTTAACTGACTCAGAATGAAATGAAAGCATATTTCTCTAATTAAATAAATGTCTTGTGGTGTGCAGAACTAAATACCAATGATTCTTAAATCATGGGCATTGATTCTGGACTGAATGTGGGTTTTTTACTTGGGTCTTAAAGGACGCTTTTCTACATTGTTTTAATTTTAGTTTGTTCTGAGCTTTACCTGTCCCTCCATTCAAATGAGGGTCTGATTGATTTTATTCAAAATAAATCCTGTCCTGCCCTTTTTCTTGCTGACACAATGAAGGATCATTTTTTTCCTCCATCTCTGCTGTTCCTCCTCTCTTGGAGAGCAGCCCTCCTCCACAGCTGCAGTGGTGGCTGTACCAGCTCACCCCTTTCCTTGTCAGCTGGCTGCTGTATGGAACTTCCCAGAAAAAAGGGGGTTTGGACCTTTGCTGCCACACCATCTCTGCATGAGAGTGGGGATATCTCTCTTTGTTGAGACCTTTTCACCAGTTCTTATTCCATGAAGTGAGCAAATGCTGCATATGCTCAAGGAAGGTCTCATGACTTTCCCCAGCAAAGCTGAAATCTAAGGAAGATGTGACCCTTCTCTTGCTAAACTCACCCTACTTGATGAGATTTATCAGTCCTGTCCTCACTAAAGTCTCCTGCTTTTATTATGAGATTCTTCCTTTCAGGTGTTTTGTTTCCTTCTAGCACCAGAAACAAAATATTTCTGCACAATAATCGCCTACAGAGTGTACTTTTTTTACCTGTTCTTTAAATACTTTTATTTTCAAGGTGAATTGTGAATAAGTACCTGGTTCCTCTAGCTGAAAGATCAGTTGGTGAACCTGCTGTTATTTCACCTTCTGGACATTTCAAGGAAGATTAACACATCCTTCTGTGTTTGAAAGATGGTTGTACACGACAAATTAAATAAGTTTTATCCCCGGATTCCATTGTGTTTTCCTTTGCAGGACTTGTCAGCTCCGTGGTCAGTGCAGGACTGCAATGAGAACCACTGCCTTCTTATCAGATTCCTCCTCCCACAGAAAAGCTAGAAACTATTTTCATGTATCCCAAAGAAATTTTTTTATTCAGAGTACACAAATGCAATACTGGAAAGGTCTGTTTTCATCACTGGATGGGATTCCCAATAAATACATGCCACTAGGTGGTGCACATGGAGCCCAGAAGGGTTGTCTAAAATTGCTCCTTTTTGCACATCACTGTCCCCAAACATTGTGAAGACTCAGTGAATCTTCAGAAAAATAAGATTTAGATTCAAATTGACTGATAGTGCAACTCTGGAAGAATTTAGTAATGCCTTTAGCCTGTTCCCTTTGTGTATTAGTGTGGGGTGACATTCATCTCAGCATCTACACTGGAGGTGTCTGAGTCTCTGATGGTCACCCCCAGATCTCTCTGCAGTCAGGGGAGGAAGGTAAATTCTTGCAGAGTGTGGTTCAGCTCAGTCTGAGCCCCTGTAAAGCAGAAAAACTCACACCTGACTGATCATTTCACACAGCATAGAAAAAATGGGTCAGGTACAAGTCACTATTCACAGAATATGGACAACTTCAACAGTAATAGCTAAATTAGAAATAATGAAATGCAAGCACCAAGTTAGCAGAAATGCCACTTTAACCTTTGCTTTAGGATATAATTCTGTTCAACTCAGGTTTTTTCCTTTATTTGTACACTCATGTTCTTGGAGATTTTAATTACTCACTGGTTGACATTGTTACAGTTTACATAAAAAACATGCTTCAGGACTAGATATAATACAATGAAGGACAGAGATTTTTTTAAATCTTTACTGCAGAACTAAAGATCTGCATACTTTTCACTTTATGCACCAGGAATATACATTTTATCATAGTTTAAAAAGTCTAATTTATCAATTTAATTTTAAGGAAAAATAATTAAACACCACAAAGAAGAGATTTTCTTTAAGGTAAACCTTTGCTGTCTTAATTGTGTTCACAGTCATCACTTGCATTTGTTTTGCCCTTGTAGTTCTCATACATATGTTAAGTATCCATTAACAGGCTTTCTGCCAGTAATGATCTTAGATCCCAACGGTGGACTTCTTCATGGATTCATCTCCATGCTTATTATAAAACTTTGTTTATAGTTATTTGCTCTACAGCCTCTTGTTGCACTTATTACAGACAAGTCCTTCCAACCTATGCTCAAAAGGACATTTTTTTAGGTCAAGAAAGAGAAAAAAAATAGCGACAATACTTTCAATTAATTAATTTAATATTTTAAGGCTTACTATAATAGATTATTTTTTGGCTGTTACTTTTCCCTTTGATGAAAAAAGTTCTTTACCTTAAAATACAGCTCTATCTTACTAACCTCAATTCTCTAGCCATCTTTAATGTCTAGGAAGCATTCTTTATGCATGATTAAATAAAGATTTTCCTCATTCTGAAAAACAAGTGTTTTCTCCATCCCAAACCCAGACTACATAAGTCATTGTAATTTTTAAGTTAAAACTAGATATACTGTTCTTCAAACACACCTGAAAATAGTAATATGGAAAAAGGTTAGACTTGACTACTGGAAGCTAGGAGAAAAAGAAAAATACAAAAACTTGGTAGACAAAGCTAAGTTTAAAAAAAAACAACAACAAAAAAACAACCAGTAATATGAGAGTTCTGGAATTTGTGTCAGAAATGCAGCTTATTTGTCTAGTGTTTTAATTATACTTCATCATAGTGGAAGAAATGGCTAAAGAAAAACCTGTGCAATGGATACTGCTGCAAACTTTGACCAGTTTCCTCCCCAGGCTGCTACTTGAAACTCAAACTGAAACTTTTGGTGCCTTTGGCTTTACTCTGCTCCAGGAAGATCTAGACCTGCCAGCCTAGCAAAGTACATACTTGGCACACTTATTGCCAAGGGAAAAAAGAAATGTGGTAGGCTTTTCTAATGTCTAATTTACACCAGAGATGCTGGCCTTTGTTGCTGCTTCTTTGTTGTTTATTGATGACAAGTGTGGTGTGTGCACACATATACACACAGGCAGGCTTAAATAGCTCAAGATATATTTAGATCTGCTGGGGCAGGATGATGGGGAAGGGAGGGCAGTGTGGGTAAACCAAATCAACACTAAAACTCTTGTCTGAGTGTCTGTGCTGTTCAGATGACCTTTTATGAGTCTTAAGTGTAATTTTAGTGATTCAAAGACATTTTTCTTTCTCAGCATGCTTAGTCTCAGTCTCAATACCACATTCTCCAAACATTCATAAAGAGATATTCCTTCTGATACAATTTCCATATATGGTCTTTCTCAGATGATTCTCCATGATATTTTCTGCCTCATTGTCAAGCATCCCCCACCTAAGTTAAAAGCTTGTCTTGACTAAATGGTTCTTCATGCTGAAGATGGTACCTTGTACAGGTCTCCAGGCACATGGAGGTGGAAAATCCACCTTTTTCTCCTGATCATCCACTATTTGGACTGGTGACATAATTGTTGGTAGTATAACAAAATTTCTGGAAGACTGACAAAAATGGCAAATGGGTAAGGTCTCTCCAGTATCACAATCAAAATAATAGAGGAAAATAGAATTTATGGAAAATTTCCATTTGCTTTGCAAAAAGCTGTAATCTGAAGTAATTTCTGAAATGGACATTCTGTGGTGATTTAGGTTTAAGTAATCCATAATATGAAAACACAAAAACCCCACATTTACTTTGAAAAAATGAAGCGTTTGGTGAGTTTTATGACCACTTCTAACTCAAAAATAATGAGGGATGAAGAGGTGATATTTGACAGTTTAATAGCCTGCATTGTGACAGCTGTGGAGCTGGGAGGGAAGGGACAAGGCAGTATATGTACTCAATTTCTTATCTGGCGTGGATTAGTCTTTTTCTTTGGTCTTCCTGCATTTCTTTTGGCACAATGTACTTTGCAGATTGGAGATGATAAATCTTCCTTGCCACTGTTTAATAGCACAGATCTTTGGGCCCGTTTACCTAGGAGGAGGAGGGTAGATCAGGTCTTGTACATTACTCAATGTCTTTTGGTATTTCAGTACTTATAATTTGCTCTAATTTCCTATTTGGAGAGTCACACTCTAAATATTTACAATCAATGCAATTTTTTCCCACATGACAGATTTTTAACTTTAGATTCTGCGAAAAAAGAATAAACAACTGATTTCATTTTTCTTTCAGTCTTTTGTTCTCAATGTACATGTTGATGTGCAACAAACAATATAAATGTATGGATCTGAAAACCATTGCTCATGCATTATCTTTTGGTTCAGCTTGTAATTTTCAATGATTATATTTTTGTATGGTGTAACCTTGATTCTCACTTGAGATCTATTTGCTGCTGAAAGATGTGGAGACAGCCAGACAATGAGGCAAATCTCTCTAATTCTCATGGTGCCATGTTCTGCCCATTGTCAATGTCATAAATTATGAAATTTATTTAGGGGTTGCCCTAGATTTTGATATTTCACTTCTGTGGGATCTTCTCTGTCATACTGTACCCACCTCAAGATAGTGCTTCATCTTCTGGTGAGACACAAAGACAGCTGATGTGGAGTCCGTTTGATTAACTTCATCCAATGGATATTTGCTTGCATTTTTATGAATCTTCAGGTGAAAGTTTTGTGCCAGACAGTTGAAAGGGAACATTTTCCTTTCCTTCTAATATATTATTTATTATGTCACCATGAAGAAACTTTTTTGAAATTAGTAGCACAGCACAATCTCTCACTCGTGGAGACTAATTTGTGACAGCTTAAAGCAGCTGGCATGTGTTCTGGGGCAGCCTTGGTGTCTGGTGGACAGACACCTCCTGAGCTTAGCACTCAAGCCTATATCCAACATGAGTCCATCTCAACAAGCTGCAGTCATACCACTGATAATATGGGTATTATCTCAAATGTACTTTTCCAGGTCTTTTCCAGCTCTTTGTACATGTAACCCTAATTTTCTTTCTGAAAATTAAAATCTTAAAAACAAGTATGAAACAACGAAGAGTAGAAAAAATGTCTGCATTTCCTCAAAGAATAACTTACTGGAATAGGACTTCAGTGTGTCAAAAAGTCTATATAAACATTTTTATCTATTATTAAAAGAAAATAAGTCTCAGAACAAAGCAAGAACTAGACAGAAATAATGCATCTTTTTTCTTTCCATCTTTTTGTCTTTTCATTTAACCCATGCAAGGTTTTTTCTAAATTATTTTCTTTCTAATGGTAATATAATTTTTCAAGGCTTTTAGCACATCCCCAGATCTAAGCCAGTCAGAAATGATCTGCTTAAAGTCAGAGATACTGTTTTTGAACTTGTGCCACCATCTATTTATAAAGTGATGTGGAAAATGTCACAATAACCTTAAAGAAATTTTTCTCTCTCAAATTCTGTAGAATGATTAAATAGGACTTATTTCGTGAAAGTGGTCAGAAGGTACTATTTCCTCTCAAGATTAACTTTTTGAGGTCTCTTTGTTTTCTCACAGAATGAGATACAAGTCCTTTCATCTGGGCTGCAGATATATAAATTTCCTCCTTTGAACAGAAAAACTACAAGGAACCAATGAAAGTGTCAAATTCCTCAGGGATCTCCTCCTGCAAATAGAAAGGTGCCTACTGTCCCCGAAACAGATTGAATAGGAAGAATTTTTCTTCGTGGATCATGATGCAGGCCAGTAATTTTTGTTCATAGATTTCTGTTTTATACATGCATATTTTGTGTTGAAATCACAGGACCAGGCCATCTTATTCTCTCTGTTCCTCTAAGGGTTAAAAAGGAAACCAGAAGGAGGGCTGTGTGGAGTGTATTATAGATACTTAACTGTAAAAACAACTCTGTCAAGGACTATCGGGAGCCTGTAGTCAAATTTTCCAAGGGAAAAAGTCAGTGATAGAAGGCACCATATATAAGCTAAGTATGAACTTGGTGATGTAATCGCTTCATATGTAAGCAAGAGGAAATTCAGTTAGAAATCTATAAACATGATTCCAAAGCCAAAAAAAGGTCACAAAGGCCATTCAGATCTGTCATATTTTCTGTAAAACTCCTGTGATTCTGCTGTGAGCAAATCAAAAGGCAAAAATCAAAAAACCCTTTTGCTAAATAAGCCCTTACAGCAATGACTACTCCAAACACAAACAACCCCGCCTGCTGAGGCTTACTAATGCTCAGTGTTTATCACAATGCAGAAAGAAGAATTTTTTTAAAAAGGACAGAGGACCTTGATGGCATTTGTCAATTAAGCTTTTTCATGACTCTGACTGTTCTTTATTTGTAATTTATGACCATGATTTACTGGGATAGTTGAAAGAATTCCAGTTGAGCTCAAGCCTCAGTGTGCTGCACCCTAACCCAACACATAAAATGGGTGAGGACTGCTTGAAGATCCCATCTACCTGAAGGAGCTGTTGCTGGACTCTGGCTCAGATGGTAACACTTATGTGTGCTCTTGGTCTTCCAATAGTTCAGTGCACAATCATTTTGAATACAGCAAGAAGGTAAATAGTCAAGACAGGCAATCATGTTCTAAACAAATAGGATAAATTAGTAAAACATCAGAAGAGAAAGGTAAAAACAGAGAAATAAAGGATTTGCCTGGTATCAGGAAAAATAACAGGCAGAAGCAGAAGTAAAAATCTCTTCCTTTTTCTGAATCAGTTGAGACCATCACCAGAGTCCTGGGCAGATACAGCAGAAACTCCATATAGTACACATTTCTTTCTCTCTTTTATATGTTTTCCTAAAGGCACCTAAGCCTGGGTGCTTCAAGGTTCATAAGGGCTCATCTGTCACTGGCAAAGTCAATACAGTGGTTCAAGAAAGGCTGCACACAGAAAAGTAAATGCAGGTGGCAGACAGTGCTCTGCATTATGTCTTTTCTGTTGAAGTACAGAGACCCTTTAGGTCCCAAATAAAAGTTCTTTAAAGCAATGAAAACTTGTTTTAATTAAAATCTTGAAATTCAGGTTGGTAAAGGGATGTATGGAGGAACTGAAAAGAGCAAGGACAACATCTGTGGTGCAACTCCATTTAAACCCAAAGAAATTTACTGAACGTAAATTGGACCCCAAATATTTGCATAAGGAAACATTTGGTATCTTTCACTTCTTGCTTCAAAAAAACATTCAGTGAATTGTAAAACTTTTTATTTTAATAAGCCTGAAATAAACAGCATCAGTAGCTTTCTCTTGTTAATCTGCAGCTCTACTCAGTTTCTCAAAATCTTCAGATTGCATTAGGTGCTTTCATTACCTCTTTGTTCTCTTATGGGAAGATAACTATGGTACAATTTCTTCTCATTCAGATTTTAAATCCTGATTAGAGACATGCAATCTGGCCTTCAAATAAAATATATCATTTTGTGCATTATGTTCTACTTTCTAAATTACAGCAAATTGTTCAATTTATTTGTGAACTTGTAGTTACAGCAATCAGGTTACCTGCTCTTCACCTCAACATATGTTATACTGTCCTAAGTGATGAATGTTATTTTAATCAAAAGTCTTGGAGAAATCTTCTGATCTAATAGAATGCTTCAGAAAACCTGTTGCCTCAAGAAATCACAAGGATTTCATACTTTCTTTTAGGACTACTCCAAACTAAGCTAAAGCTGAGATTGTAACTGGGGTTTTTTTAGATCATGATGACATGAACCCTCAAAAACTCTAGTACTGTCCTAATGAAAAGAAAGGAAATCAATGTCTAGATCAATATACGATCATTCATTTCAGACACTATATAAGGATCAAGATCTAAATCAATGCAATTAAAAGCTAAATCAGAATTAGTTAATAATTAGTATATCTGGTAATAGGGGCTTTCTCAGACCTCAGTTTTGAAGGCAGCAGAAGGCAAAAAAGAGCACAGTGGAACAGCCTCCAGCTTTTACTCTCCACAGATTTGGGGATGGCTAGAAGGATCTGTGCCATACTGAATGAAGGGTTTATTACTCAGAATGGTAAATTCAAAGAAAGCAAAAAAAACCCCACCAAACTGAACCAACCAAACAAACAAACAAACAAAAAAAAAACCACAAAGTGGTTCGAAATTATACTAAAGGACAGAGAGTTTGGGGAGTACGTTGGAGTGTGGCAGGTTAGACCAAGTAAACAAGTGATTGGTCATGGCAAAGCTAGGTCAGCATACAGAAGAAAGAGAAACAGAAAAATAACAGGTGTCATAAACTCCTCTGAAAACTTTGAAGAATCCAGGTTGTGGGTACAAATCATAAACTCTTTAAGCCGTGCAGGTTTGATGTGTATTCCTCTCTTTTTTGCCTTTAAAATATCTACAAAGTTAAATATAACAGTATTTTAAAACGAGGTGGAAGTTGCAGTGTGAAGCACTGAGGACCATATTTTCTGCTGATGCAATTCAACTGAAACCAGATGAATTTTACCAATAGATGTTGGCTCTGAAATTCAGGGAACACCAAAGTTAGGCTGAATGTCAGCCATAGTGACAGTATTTTTGCAACGCAGAAAGCACAATTATTTTCATTCTCAAACAGTTTGAGTAAGCTGTTGAGGAATTTGAAGGGTTGCCCCAACAGTACTTTCCAGCTCCCAAGATAGCCAGAGAATATCTCATGATAATGCAAGTCGCCAGTGTACATGTGCTTGAGTGAGTACAACATGAAAGGATGAAAATAGAATTAGGCTATCTAAGAAGAATGCACTGAGAAAATAATCTCTTGTTTTGCTACAGGCATATACATATGTGCCCATCAATATGTGGCTGCAGCTAATTCATGTCTCCATTTCATGACCTGGTGGCATTGCCTTCAAGTCAGTAACCTTAAGATCAGAAAAATCCGCATTGCAGATGCATAAAAGACGTCTTTGTAATAACAGCTTTTTAGAAATGGGAAACTGGTAGACATATAAAGATGATTAAAACAATTTTTAGGCGTTCAGAGTTCACTGGTACTTGTGGGAACCAGTACAAACTTTACTTTCTCCCATTGTTTTATTCCTTTTTTTGTGTTTGATATTCGGAGATTTTTTGTTTAACACGTTCATCCCTGAGAAAAAATATCATCAGCAAAAGCTACTAATGACTTCTAAAACAACAAGGGTTTACTGTTTTCGCATTCAGTTTTTGTTGTATATTACAGTTTGTCTTGAACTCTGTCCATCCTGCTATCCAAAACTATGCTTGTACTCACAGTTGAGGGGCCATAAGCAAAAACTTTCAATACTGGAACAATGTTAACTGTGGAGCTTCAGGCAGCATAAGCCTCTTGAACTTCCTCTGTCAACGGGATCATGGAAGGCGAATCTGAAGCAGAAAGTTCCATTTTCAAACACAGGCTCCTGCTGGGCTGTGCACTTCACCTACACCTGGGAATGGATGCTCCCTGTCCCAAGGAAAATGCAAAGAACATGGGCAGGAGAAAACCTGGATTCTACTACAAAAGCTCTCCACTGAGAAAGTGGAAAGCGCTTCCTGACCATGGTGTGCCTGATGGAGAAAGAATAAATGCATTTTCTGAAAATACTAAGGGCTGGGTAGGGCCTTATCATTCAACTGGTGGTGAAAGTCTAATCCTATTTCTGAGAATGCAGAGTAGGATGGAAATTGGCTGTGAAGGACCTTGAAAGCTCAGACAGTTGCCCATGATTTACATGATAAAGGTGTGTCAGACTTCACCTCTAGGGTTTGTGCAGAACTGTCTCTCTGTTCCTTTTTAAGAAGAACTGTGCTTTGTGTCTGTGGAAAAAAAAAAACCAAAAACAGGACTCAGATACCATGGTTGTACTGCCTTCCCTCATTTTAGCTGTTTTTATTAATTTCTTATGCCAGCTGCAAATCCTTTATAAAATATATCACAAAAAATATTAGAATTTTCCTGGAAAACCCAACCCCAAGAATTTCCATTGTTAATTAAAATGTCATCTTTCTAACAATTAATTAAAAAAATTCTAGAGAATGTAGAGGAGAGCAGATCTCTTGTGACTCATTTTTTAACAGCAGTTTAAACCACCTAGGGCAAAATCAGGTGAGTTTCTCAGTGAAGAACACCTGGGTTATTTAGTATAGCAAGTAAAACTCGTGTCCTCAGTGAAAATTCTCATTTATAAGGATGTGTCAAGACCTTCTTTATAATTCCTTCTCAGAATTTTTCCCCGGTCTAGTGTAAAATCAGTTTTTTTCATTCATGATCATATCTGATACTATCCCTCATCTCTGTGAGCTTGAACATAATTAGAAGAATGGATTCTTTCATGTCATTCAATAATATACGTAATTTAATTGCATTCCCACTTGACTTTCTTTTTATTTTGAATTTATATTTACAGCAGCTAGATAGCAGTATATGTTTCTCATCTTTGTTCTTTTGATACCCAGGCACATACTGCCAACAGATGAATGTTATATCTCTATGAAATAGCCCACACTAAAAATCAGTAGCTAAAACAGTAGTAGAAGTATAGGTTTTTTTCAAGAACACAATAATGTGGCATCATTGTTTGTGTTTGGTGCTCAGGAAAAATCTTCCATATTTTTATATTCTCAACTCCTTAACAATCTATGAAATTAAGGGAATCAGTATTAGTAATTAGCAATTAGCATTTTGAAATTCATAAAATTCATACATTTGAATCCTAAACCAAAAATATATTTCTTCTGAACTGGGAATTTTCCAGTCTAAACAGTAACTCCATTCTCTCTGAAGACTGGAACAAGTATTGTTCTTGCTTTTAGATGAGGTGTAACTCATGAACTCACTTGGTGTTTGGCATGACACAGGCCCCAGCCTCTCCTGTTACCAATGCATACAAGTACTTTCAAGGTGCATTCCTAGTCTGAGGGATTTTTGCATGTTGGGAACCTTGACAATTACTTTGTATGTTCATCCCTGAAATACCTACATCTGTAGTTTCTTGCTTCTCCTGACAGTTGGTTTAGCATTTTGTAACTAATCATCATTTTCATTAATTGTTCATATCAATTTTTTTGAAATTATTTTTATATTCCCAAAGCAAAGGTGAGATAGCAGTAACAGAATGAAGGGACAACCATATTTCCTTTGAAATTAAAATTTTTATGTATTTTGCTACACAAACAAAACTTCAACAGGCAGTTTAGCGCAGCATTTTAAGAATCTGACTTTACTATAAAATTCCTTGGGTAAAAAACCAGTCAACCAAACAGCCAACCAAAAACCACCAATGTTAATATTTCCACAAGTTCTTTCCATGGGAAGGCTGGTAGGGGTTCTGCCTATGGAACATCAAATAAAAGCTGCCAATTTGCAAGTCATTACTTGACAAGTTTGGGGAAGTCTTAGAGAATTTTTACAGCAGCGGATTCTTGGTATCTAACATTTTAAAGGCTCTTATGCCTCAGTTTCCTAGAAACACAAAAGAGAGAAAAAGAAGGGTACACCTTTAATTTAACAAGGTAAATATCATTTTCTTTCCTTGATAGTCAGAGGAGAGTGAGAGGCCACTGTTGAAGTGCTTCTCGCAGAAAATCACCATAATTTGAAATCACTCTTTGGAACAGTTTTTCTATTCACAACTTAGAAAATCTTGGAAATGGGCCTCGTTTTTAAAGTGTAATTAATAATTAAACTGCTCTGTGGTGAGAAATCCCACATTTTGCTCCTCCCTGTTTTTTAGTGGGCTTTCATTTTTATAAAGACACACTTTTTGCTCAGATACTGTAAATTATGATTTAAAGGGCAGGGGAAGACACACAGGAATTCTTCTGGTTTGAATTTCACTCCACATTGCAATCCATATGTATAAATATTTTTATTCTATTTTGTGCTTGTAACCAGTGACAGAAAATCCCAGTATAATAGTTGCAGTCTTGATTCTTAACTGGTTTTCAGTGTCTTAAGCCAGGAGATTTCCCCCCCTAAATTTAATAAATCTTCACTGGTGCTGAGCCAATATTAATTATATCAAAAGCAAATTAGTGGTCTGTCAAAGTAATAGAGATAAAATTATCTCCCTTTTTTTACCAATGGACAAACCAGATGGCCCCCAAAAAATCCTGTATCAGTGTCTGTGCTAGTCACTGAGAATAACCACATTAGTGAAATTTTGTCAAAACATCCAGTTTAAAATGTCTCCTAGGAGTAGCTGATGAGCTGCAACTGAACTGTTTGTTACACTCTTGAAGGACAGCATTTATAATTCCCTTTTAACATCACTTTATCCTAATTGTATCATATTATCACATTTATCACACTTTATCATCATTTTTCAGTCATCATTTTGCATGTGTTATTAATGCTCTCAGCCCAAGTCACAGCTCACATAGATCCCAGGGCTCTCTAAGGTGTTTCAGAGTGAAAGCCTGAAACATGCCCAGACTCTTTCTGATCTTAGGCCAGAACCAGGGAATAGTGGCAAATGGACAACCACACCAGGGCCTCACTTTTTCCTGGACAAATTAGGACATGAGGAGATAAGATTTAATCCTGAGATGGATTTGGGGTTGGGAAGAGTCCATTCCCAGAAGAAAGGGCTTGGAAGAGTCTTTAATGTACTATATTATTTATTAAAGCTGGGCAAAATATGTTCCTAACTATAACATTATCTAAATTGCTTCAAAATTAGAGGGAGGAAAAAGTATGTTAATGAATTGTTTGAAAAAAATAAACCAGATGAAATTAAAATATTTTTCATTCTTTTTAATTAGTTTATATATGTATATATATATTTACCCTTTTGTTATCTAATTCTTTCAGAAAAAAAGATAAATCTAGACACAGTACATAATTTTGTCTTTAAAACTTTCATTTTAATGTGTAGGACTTAGATAATTTTAAAGCTATGTTTATAAAATTTAGATTTGCAAGTATTAAAACTGCCAAATTTTGCCTTCAATCATCCACTAAAGTGATTTTCTCCAGCAGGAAAACATGCAAATAAAATTTCTAAATTTCACAGAAGTTCCAGAGAAGCTATCAGCTAAGAAAAAGTACCAGACAGGAAACTGTCCACCTCTGGATGCCTTTCCAGGTTCCTGCAAAACTGTGCTGACTGCGCTGGGACCTTCTCTGCCTGCAGGAGATCGCTCTGCAGGGCGCAGAGGGAGGTGATGTGGGAGGATGAGTTCCCCAGGACAGTGGGGAGTGATGCTGCACCAGCCTCTGAAGGGCTCAGTGCATGGCTCACGGCCCAGCTGAGGACAAGGGAGATCAGACAGACCAAAGAGACCAAAGAGACCAAAAGAGACCAAAGAGTTCCTCCCAGCTCCTCACCCCTGCAGGCACCAGGCACATTGCAGCGCTGGGCTCAGGAGTACCACAGCAGGATGCTCACAGCTGCTCAGGATCCAGGCTGGGGGCAGATAGGAGGCTCCTCACCTCCCTGCTGCCCCTTTGTCCCTCAGCAGAAACCAGCATCCTTTTGTAATGGTGCATACTGAACAATAGCTGCGGGTCTGTACATGTCACCTCACCCATAATCTCTGCATTCTCTCTTCATGTATGCTTGCTCTGCTGAAGATCACCTTCATTTGCTGTAGCAAGCACAGGGTAAGATATTGTAATTTCAATTCCATAAAAGAAATAGAACACAGCAGAAAGTCCATTTCCATGAGATTACTGCATTTTCCCACAAAATTAAATTATTTTGTTTTCAGATTTAAACCTTACATGCTGGCACAACCTAAAATCCTAAGATAAAAGTTGCTCTGTAAGAGATAAGTATTATTCTTATTGATTACATAATTATCTAGAAATACACCACCACAATGTCCTCAAGGTTTAATCTATGCCACATCAGAGCTTTATTACTATTGCAGTCACTCTGTGGTACAGACAGACTGAGTAAGCATTTAATCAGAAAATGATATCTAGTTTCACAGCAGGGTGGGTTTGTGAGTGTGCATGTAAGCGTGAAAGTTTTTTCATTTGACTTAAGGGGGCCAAATGTTGCTCTTGGATATGTACACGCTGCTCCTACTAACATCTGCATTTTTGCATATATATAACATTTCTCTCAAGGGCCCCAAAGGCAATGGTTTTCAAGTCCTAAATGCTTAAATTATTATGTATATTATAAGCAGTTATTTTAAAATACTGACTTTCTGAGCCTCAAAGCCATCCACTGTATGAGCTGTTGAAACAATAAGGGTTTAGAAAAAAATTTCTTAAAAAGAGAAGTGTAACTGAGAATTTAGATACTTTGCTCAAGGTCTTACCCACTCTAGGATAAAAATTCACACCTGATACCAGTTTTTCAGTAGAAGGAGCCATTTTGGAACAGCCAGACATGACTAACTCATTATATGATTTCTCATATTTTAGAGAAATCCTAATTTATTCACAGTTTGCTTACTTTATTTTAGATTTAATTGCAAAATATGCCCTTGTTCTAAATTAAGTGCATCAGTTCACAGTGTTGCTAGAATAGTTATTCCACTTTAAACTACTATGCCAGAGTCTGAAATGATTTCTCTCTGTAGATATACTGGTAACGAAATCAGAAGAATTTCGATTAATTTGGATGACTCTGTAACAGCCACATGGCCTCAGTGTTATTTTAACTTCTTGCTACATCAAAATCTACTGCCATTTACTTTGATGTCCATTAACATTTCCAATTAAGGCCTCGGTGCTAGTTTGACATATGTAAATGAGCCTGCTGTCCACATGGAGTCTACCTGCACGTGGACAGGAGTCTCAGTGCAGATGGCCTGGGTTTGCTGCACCCCAGCAGAGGGGTCTGGACCCTGTGCACAGGGGCTTGACCTTCCTGCAGTTCAGTGGCCCCACCACATTTGGGATGAGCCATAACGTGAGCAGTAAGTGGAGGTGAAGTCATTGGACTCTGCACTGGGAGCAGCCCTTCCAGGTGAGAAATGCCAGCCAGTGACTCTCTGAGCTGGCACCTGACACTCCCAGGCCCATGGCTGGAGAGAGGATCTATTCCAAGAAAAGACAGAATTGAAAGATCTCAGACTAAACAAGAAAGTTTTCTTTCAGACTGCAGAAAACTGTTACAACTTGTTATCATCTCAGACCTGATCATATTTGAATAGAGGGGAAGGCAAGGTATCTGCCTTGCTGGGGTTACAGGGTAAAACATGAAAACAGGCAGGCAGTGATAGGCAGAAACGCAGAAGTAGGACATTTAGGTTTTGGGAGGATTGATTATTTTGGTTTTTGCTGTTGTGAGGGAAAGCTAATTACAAGTCCTTTTTTCTTCCCATGTTTATTATCTCCAGTATATATCAGTATTTACCATCTTTCTGTCAAGACCTCAAGCAATTTCTAGAGAAATGTGAAGAAAAAACAGCTGTTAAATCAGTTGCTATCGGTTCTAGTTTTAGGTTTTGGACAACACAACAGATTTTTTTTTCTGAACATGAACAGCCATGCACATAGATGATTCCTCCACACAGGACTCAGTCCTGTGACTCATTTTGCTGTTATAGGGTAAAGCTGGGCAGCTAACAACCTACTCTTTACTTGATTAGGGGCAAGTAGTAAATAGGTAGGTAAATAACTCTAAGACAGCTGGAAGTGGTTTTGGGACAATCACAGCAAGTGTCTCAAATGCAGTGAAGGGATTGACGGAAGGGGAACTTCTCAGAGATTTCATCAATTCCAGAAGGGATGACAGGACTAGCCAGAGCAGCCTAACTTGACTCACCAAAGAGAGGATGTGAACCGAGGAGTGTAATGCTGGAGAAAGTGTATCTGTTCTGGTTCTGTGATAGAGAAAGGCTTGCAGAGAATAGGTGGGTTCATAAAAGCATCTCTTCATGGTAACTTTTGGCTTGAGAAAAGGAAGAAGCATGACTCAGAGCTGAAGCTTGTAGAAAACAGATTCTTGTATGAATTAATAGAGCTTAGTTTGTTTTATTATTGTTTACTACCCAAATATGCAAATTTAATTTGGTTTGAAGAAGTCAGTTTGGGACTTCATTATTCTGTAGTGGCTTTCTGATGTGTGTTGTCAAAAAAGAATTACTTTATAAGGAAAGAGGGTTTTTTATGTTGTGCCCAGCACAAAATTCTGTGAAATCATGCTGCACTTTGTGAAGTTGTCAGTAAGGAAAATAGTATCATTGATAGAAGTGCAAAACCAAGAACTAGAGTAAACGAGCATTAGTAACACCCTTCAATCACCAAAAAAACAAAGATAAAGAAATCCAATTTATACAATCAGAAAAAAAAAAAAAAAGAAGAAAAAGGCAGATACTGGGTCCACATATAGAGGTATCCCTGGGGTCAAATAAGAGAAAACAATAGCAGAAATCTCTAATGGAAATAAAAAGGGAAAGAGAAAAAAAATATGCTACTGCTATAAGCACTGGAAGAAAAGAGATGAGTATTTAATGCTGCTTTGTTGTTTGTAAACACTTACCAGAAAGGAAGGCACAGAAGAGGAAAGATCTTTTATTTGCAGGGTGAATAAGGGTACCACACATATATTTTGTCAGAGACAGGGATTTCAACATTAGGAAAAGGAATATTTGGATGCTTTTGACCTACAGCTGGAGCTAAAGGAAAATAGGAAGCTGAGCAGAAATGGGCAGATAAATATTGTGATGAGAAATCGTAATCCCTGGCCTGTAAAATGGCTCCTTTGACACCACTGAATCAGCAGCCAAGCATTGGTAAAAAAATCTCTAAACAGAGCATTTGAGCTGTTTCCAGATAATCAAAAAGACTCTGAGAAAACACTCAGTACAAGGGACTCCTGCTTTTAATCAAACTTTATATTTTAGTATCTATCTGCTTTAAAGGTCTACTTGCTTTATCCATGTCCAAAATTCACAATGTCAGGATGAATAGGATGGGCCATTTAACCCCGCTAGCATTTGTAATACCTTCGTTCAGGTACTGTTTGGTTTGGATGTTCATCCCCAAAAAAGATCGGTAGTGACATAAATAGGACACTAAAAGGATATTTAAGCATCAAGGTAATAGTGCAAGGTTATTTAGAATGCAGAATTAGTGTACTCTGAAAGTTAAATGATGTCTTTAGGTTCCTAATCAGGAAGCAGCCAAATTTCTTCCAGTGTTGTCTGCCTGTTGCCTGTACTACCACGCAGTTGTGTCATGGGCAGTCCTCTCCCAGCTCTCACAGGCTGCCTGCTCCAGAGCAGAGGTAAAAACTGTGTTCTGTGCCATGAAGCATCTGGGTCAAATTGTCCTCTGCAAAATAATCCAGGCACCCAGAAGCCCCACCAACTTGTGCAGGAATAAAGAGCAGCATTCATTTGGTATGTAACCTTTAGGATCCAAATATGTTGTATTTATCATTGATTCCCTTTCTGAAAGAAGACTTAGAAAATTATTTTAAAATTACTACTTGGTTAAAAAATGTTTACTTTACATTTTCGACAGGATGAAAACAACAGGTGCCTTCATTTCATAGGTGACTTTTTGAAGCCATACCCACCTACCAATTCCATAAAAGCAGTGATATAGCCTGAAAGATTCAGAGACTCCAGAACATACATATGAAAAAGCAAACTGTAAATGAGGCATCATCTTCAGGCTTCACTGTTCAGGCACTGAAGACTGAGTGCTAGAAATGAAGCCTCAGAGCAACACTGATGTGAAGCCATCAGTCCAAAACATTTGCTAGTGCAAGCATGACCTGGGAAAATTTTAGGCAGAAAGGGGCTGCCAAGCATGGTCTTGGGGACAGAGCAACTCCATCAGTTCCCCTTCAGAGGAGAGGAGCAGTGTGGGACTTGCCATCAGACAGCATTAGGGAAAAGCCTCTGCTGGCTGCACCTGAGTGAGTTCAATTCCAGTCTGTGAAGCTCCAGTGCTGCAAGAAGACGATGAGAAAGCAGCTGAAGAAGTCACTGCCAGTGGCAAATATACAGAGCAGAGACCTGTTGAGGTATTAGGCACAAACAAACTTCCTCCATGTGCCACTATCTGGCTTCCTCACTTGTGGGAGGCTCGGGGTGGTACAGCAAGGCAAAGAGCTGGGCTGCTTCAAGGTTTCCAAGAATTGCTTTTTGTGTCATATGTTTTTCTTTTTATTTAGTCCAGCAAATTAAAAAAAGGATACCAAAAAAGTGTGTCATATCATGGAAGGAAATGCAAAAAGTTTAAAATATGAGCAGTCTGTATATTTTATGTAGAAATCTGTGTTTTTCCCCCAGTGTCTAGGGATACTGGAGTAAAGAGAGGTGTCCTCTTCAAAACACACCTGAATCTTCTTAATGACACAGCAAAAGATCTTGTTTTCCACACTTTATACTTCAGTATATTAAAAACTGAATTGCAGCTTGAGTTTCAGCGATTAAAAGTCTGATGCAATGGGGATGTAAAATTAATTACCTTGTAAAAATACAGTCACAGTGCTGCCCCTCATTCCAGGTTTGGGACAGCAGTTACGTGACATTCACCCATTCTCTTTGCATTTATGACATCCTCACTCTGGAAGAAGTATTGCAAGAAAGTGCTTCAGGTAATTCTTTAGAAAGTTGTACTGCAGTGTGTTTGAAAGAACTTAAAATTGGGGAAGTATAACAAAGAGATTTTGTGCTCTGTCTCTTCGTCTTCCAACACAAGCAGAGGATATTTTATTATAAGATAAATGCATTTTTTGCAATGAAATTTTAAGATACTACTGTAAATTTGGATAAATAAAAACAAGAGGTGTATAAATAAATGTTCCATAAAATAATAAAATGTGTGTACACCTTCTGCTACATTCTGTAACAGGCTCCAACCACATGGTAACATTGCCCTAAGCCATCACTGCTGTTGTATAAGCAGAGAAATTTTCCAGGTAATCCTATAAAATGTAGCTACAATACGTGGTTGAAAATGTTATATATTTTCTTTGAATTGTTAGAATATACTAAAAAGTAGGTATCTTTCAATCTTTTAAGTTTTCTTAGGTCTCTCTCTTTTGTTTTTTTTTAAAGTATTTTTGGGGGTAAAAATACATTTTTTCAATTATACCGCTCTGTATTTTATTGTTGTTTGAACAAGAGAATGCAAAAACAACTACAGAAGGTTTTTTATACTTCTAATTAATTTTTGTTTAACAATTACTGCTCAGCTAGATAACTTTGAAAAAACAGGATTTTTCTTTTTTGGGAGTCCTTTTTTCCAAAACTAAATCCAGACATTTCTGTTTTCTACAAAACAAGCCACTTCATACAAAAACCTTTTATATAAACACCTTTTGGTGAAAAAAGTTCCAATCAGTACACCCAAAGTACATTGCTTGTACTACATCTTTACAACACAAATGAAAGCTGTTTGAGTCTTGAACACAGGATATCTCAAGGACATGTGATCCCTTTAATCATTCTAAAATATTTCAATGACAGTTGCCATTCTGAAACAAGCTGAAAGATCCCCCCAAAAAAACCCAAACAAACCAACAAACCACCTCTGGTAGCCTTTCCTTGGTCATAAGGAGCATATGTGAGTTTATTATGAGATATTATGAAAACAATCCTTAAGAGCACCAGGTACTATAGGACAAAGTCTTTATTACTTGACATTAATAGCATTGACTGTTTTATGCACTCTGTCTACTGAGAACATATAGAGAATCAGAATTTGGAAAAAGGTGGAAATAACCACAGGAGCGGTTATTAGAGAAGAATCCAGGAAGATACATGTTACATATATGAGTATTTGATAAGACATTGTTTTGATGATGGCTGACCAGACTTCATTGCTCCAGCATATGATCGTTCCAACAGAGCATAATCAAGGCAGTTTTCCTCACTGAAGCAAAAATCAGATTTTCAATGGACCATCACAAGGGACTGGCAGGGAGGATTCTTGATCACCAGCAGTGGCAATCACAAGCTTTACTTCTCAGCAATCTTCATTTTGCTTTCTGTGTGTTTTCCAGTTCACATTTTAACTTTACTACCATCTGACTAAAATTGTTTAAATTTCTTTGCCAGTGCTGTGTCTGCTCCTAATTGCTTTCACAAGGGCCAAGACACAGAAAATACATTAATGTCAACACTGTATTTTTATTCACAGGTAATATGGGTGCTGGAAAAGTGATTTCCATGCTTACCAACTGCTGGCTCACACATTATGTGTTTATCCTTGACCTATCTATATTAGCAAGGGAATAATCTTTGTTTTATTTTACTGCTCTATTCCTCTTCCATAATATGAGATACTTGGTTATTGTCTTCTGGTGGGAATGACAAAGGGAAAAGATACTATCTGGCCTTTTAGACCTTTTTTGCAATTTTCTTTTCTTTTTTTTTTTTTTCTTTTTTAAATTAATATTTTGCCTTGGAATTTATCATTACCTTTTCTGTAAAATGTAGCATTTCTGCAATGCATTATGCATTTTGCCAGGTCTCACCTGAATATGCTTCTTATCAACCCTGCCTGTGCCTGCTTAGGAGCAGTCCAGCACTTCTCACTCTGAGCAGCTGATCCTTATCCCACAGCAAGTCCTTTGACTCCTTTGGCTGCTCATGGATGTATCTGCCCAGCACCAGCCCCCTAATCCCATGCTGGCTGTGCAGTTCTTTGGGCACCAATCCACCCCTGAAAGCTCAGCTGCACCTGTGCCACAGTCTCACTAAGGTAGGAGGATCTGATCTGAGGGATGGCTTCGTGAGAATGGCCTTCACGTGCTCAAAACCTCACAGCCAGCCTGGCAGCAGATAAAATGAAGTTGCCCATGGGTGGTTTAGTGGTGCTCTTCACAAGGTGGCAGGGTTGAATTTTCAGTGCCCATACACCCACTATAATTCTGACTTCATTCCCAAATGCAAGTCTTAGAGCGTAATTATCCCGGAGCCACCGAAGAAAAATATGGTGAAAACATTTTTCTTTTAAACTGCAGCTTTAAGGATGGAAAGCATTTTCAGTGTATGGAAATGTCTTTTAACCTAGCTCTGCTGGGTATAAAATGAACTTTATTTTGAGTGACAGTCTGCTATTTTCTTCTCAGAATCTTCAGTCTAACTCTATTTCATGGTGTGTCGACTCTCTATATGATTACTCCAATATTCAGGTGCAGAGAAGTAAATGTTTCATGAAAGTGATGTCCCTGTCAGTAGTGTGCATATCATCTGGCCCCCTGAGCTGTCAGTGAACAGATTGTAGAATTACCATTAGAATACAGGAGCCCATAGCTGCAGGCAGTAAATGGAGAGCCGGTAAGCATATGTCACCAGCGTGATATTTTAGCTTCGTATGAATTTGTAAAGTGGAAATAAGCCAGCAGTACCACAGCAACTGCTAACTGTTCTGACTATCCATGTTTCCACATTACACCATATGTTCACAAAATTTGCAGCAAAAATGAATAAAAACTGCTTTCCACTTTTGTGAAATATAACTTTGTGAGATGTGGTTTAAAATTTCATTGGTCTAGTGCTTTAGAGAGGTGCTTACCCTGAAGAAATTTATTTTTTAAGATATCACAGGATTTGTGTGGATGTCTACCTAGGAAATTATGTTTAGCTGCCAGCAAGATAAAAACAAGGCACATCTGGTTTGATCCTCTAGGGAGGAAGGTGTTAGATACGTTTGGATTTCAAAGTCAAATTATGTTTTTAATTGTACTCAAGATGCGGTTGGATAGCAGTCCATCCATGCAGGCAGAAACAGAGTTCAGTGTTGGCTATCACTTTTTGTTATTAACCTTAGAAAATTTTGTCTCTTAAATTTGCCACAAATGTTTTGAATCAAAAAGAAAGTCCCTGGGTCAGTGAAGAGGTACTTATGCTTTAAATGTCAATGCTTTGTTCTCAAAAGCTCATCTGACAAATTATAGGAAGACACAGTAATTCCATTAGTCCTTAAACCACCATGAAGAAAAAGTAAAACCAGTTATATTACTTTCCATAGTACATATACATTTTCTCATTAGTAGTAACACTTATATTGAAGAAAATCAAGACTCCTCTTTCTAACTCACAACACCAAGTGCAAAATAGAAATTTACAAAAATATTTCTATTTGGACACATATGAAGTCTGAATTACATTCTGCAGACATCTGTGTCTGTCTGCCTATTCTGGGATAGGAAATGGGAGGGACACCATGTTGGGAGGACATTATGCTTTCAAGAGATGCAAGACACTTAGATCCCAAAACAAAATGGTGTAAATTTGGGATATAGAGGTCAACCAGATTAGGGCTTTGTTTCTTTGGTGGATAAAGCAAATGATGGCCCCTTTACCCAGGAGTTTACCTGGGACTATAGCAAGACATCATTATTAGATGGTAAGAAATAATTTTTTCGCCTGGTACTTTGACACAGAACATTAGCTTTTGGTCATCCATTCCCAGCTGCAATATGCAATTATTCATCACCCACTGTCTTGTAGAGGCTAAGAGGCAAGTTCAGCACAACTGTAATTATTGATAATGATTCAAACAATTAATAAATAGGTGGCTATTTTCTTGGTTGGAATGTGATAAATGGTAGTGACATCAGAGATATTTGAGCCTTGATAGTTGACAAGGTCATACCTTCTGGGACACAAAATATACACAAAACCTAAAGATGTGTTTAATTATTTTCTTTATGAAAAAAGAAACAGACCACCCAGTCAAACATCATGACCTTCTGAGCATCTTTGAAGAGTCATTTAAATGATAAAGCATTTGGGCAAGTTCAGATTTTATTTCTTGGGAGTGAAAAAGAAAACATTGTTTCCCTGTTCTGATTTATGGGCCAGCTGAGTTAATTTGTTCTCTCTGTGGGATTATCACTATGCTGTTTGCTGCCCATCATCTGGAATTGTAAATCTAATTAATTTTATGTGTACCTATAGCTTTTCTATGGGTGTTTTTATACAGCTTAACCATATATAAATATAATAATAATAACATATAAAAATAAAACAAGACTAGAAAGAGATTACAAAATAAGACACACTGAAAGACTAAAATGATGAAATGGCAAACAAAACCAATCCTCAATCATTGGGTGTCCAGTGAGGGAATAGTCTCACTGAAATCTTAATTGTCCCTTTCTTTTTTTTTCTTTTTTTAATGTGCCTGCATACATGTGTATTCTGGTCTATGATCTATAAAGGCACCAAATTTGAAGGTTCTACTCAGTGGCATTATGAAAAATCACCAATGTGCCTGCAGCATACTTGCTTGCTTTCAGCAATTTTCTTGGCTACAATCAGATAAAGAGATTTTATGACCTTTATTCACCTTATTTTTTCCAAACTGAAGGCTTGCTGCACCTTAATGTAGATAGAAAGGAATTGGTTCACACACCATGGCTGACAAATGGATAGTTCAGATTTGAGGAAAATAAATGAAAGTTCGGCTTTTACTGTCAGGGTAGCTTACCTTTCTCCACTCATTATGATTGCACAAATGAACATATCAGATCTCAAGACCTTAACTTGGAGTATGGAGACTAATCACCACAAAACACACTTGACAAACAAAGCTCTATTGTATGGATAATAAATGTGTGTTTGTGGTTTTGTTCACTGCTACAGTTTCAAAGCAAGCACCTGCAATTTTGATTATACTCTCAAGACCATAGCTGGGCTTTGTTTGTTCTTCTTGAGCTGATCAGAGCAAATTTGTGGTGTTGGTTTTAGTTAGACATTCATCCTAAAATTCTCATGCTATATGACAGGAAAACCTTCCATTCAAAAAAGTTTGTAATACAAGAGGAGATTAGTGCTTTCCACCCTATATTTTTCAATTAAACTTAATGATGAACTTATTAGTGCTTTAGATGGCATGAAGGAAACTCTTTGTAAAATCTACATTTTAAATCAATCTATTCTATTATTATTACATTCATGTATGTCGTGGTTATACATAGGATGATTTGTAAGATTTTTTTTACATGTATTTAACTGTGTATATATATATATGTATTTTTGGTAAAGAATCACAAAGTTTTTAAATTATGCTCTATTGTTTCAGGTATTCACCATACAGACATTCCATAAATGTCCTGGCTGCTGCTGGACAATTGGTTTTAAACCATCAGTTGCCATCAGTACCAAAAGTGACAATAACAAGCCAGTCTCAAAGGCCCTTTTTTACATACAACTCCTGTTTAAAGTATGGCCTCTCTGATAGCAGACTTCTCCCTGTATACATTATTGTATGTAAAGAGGATAGAAATCTTGAATATACTTTTAGGTCAGCCTGACAATACTTGTAGCTTTGCATTATCTTTTTTGACATATTTTTAGACCTTTTCATTGACATTGAGAATAAATATAGTATTTGGTTAAAGCTGATTGGGTTCAAACTTCAACTCTGCTAAGTTGGAACATAATATAATTTATCTCATTGGTTTTAGGAATTCTTTTCTTGTTGAAACAAAGATATTTGAGGAAGTTGATATGATAATTTTTTTTTCCACTTAGAGATTCAACTAGCAGAATCTTTCATTTTGACCATTTCAAAATGAAAATTGTGATTTTCTTCTTTTTGGAATCATAGAACAGTTTGGTCTGCAAGGGACTTTTGAAGATCATCTAGTTCAACTCCCTGCCACAGGGGTTCATCCCCACACTCAGGATTTCATCCAACCTGGCCTTGAGTATTTCCAGGGATGGCATCCACAGCTTCTCTGGGCAACCTGTTCCAGTGTCTCACCCCCCTCAGAGTAAATACTTTCTTTTGTCCAAGCTAACCCTGCTGTCATTTAATCTGAATATGCATTGTCCCTTATCCTGTCTCTACAAGCCACAGCAAAAAGTCCTTCTTCGTCTTTCTTATAAGCACCCTTTATACACTGAAAAGCTGCAATAAAGCTGCTCTCTGAAGCTTTCTCTTCTCCAGTCTGAAAAAATCCAACTCTCGCAGTCTTTCTTCACAGTGAAGGTGTTCCAGCCCTCTGGCCAATTTAGTAGCCCTCCTATGGATCTGGTGTAAAAGGTTCAGGTAATTCTTCTGCAAAACTCTTGATTCATCTCCATTTTTTGTATTAGAACTCAATTGCAACAGATTTTTCTTTTTTTTAATTTTAGTAGATAATTCCCAAAACCCCAACTATATATATAAGTCTAAAAGTGGGAAAAGTAAGTGAGAATAAAATCATCTTCAAATAGCCCTACAACCTTGTATTGGAGCAACAAGACACAACAGTAGGGTGTCTGTGAGGAGGATAGAAAGAGCTGAAGGTGGGTTTACTATGAGTTGAAGGTAGGTTTGCTATGAGTAGCACCTGCCGAAAAGGTGGAAGGCCCCCCATCTTTCACAGCCAAACCCTTTCATGGGCCATGTCCATCTCAATAAGGGTCTTCCCACCAGCTATGGTGGAACACAACAATAAAGCGGAATCTGATCATTTCAACCCATTCTCCAACAGGAAGATGTCATATTCCCTACCATGTCTGCAAAGTGTTGAGATGTTCATGAAACCTTATCTCATGTGCAATTCCAATATCACCAAGGATGGCACTACATCAGTTCTTGCAGTTCTCAGACTCCTGGAAGGCTGGAACAGCCAAAGAATAAAAGTAGACATGATATTTCCTCACTATCAAAAGGGAAAAAAAAACCCTGAAACACTGAAAAAAGTAGACTATGCTGGGCAACGTGAGTCATTAATTTATTTTCTCCTTTTTTTTTTTATTTTAAACGTAGGTGCTTCTGTGAAGCAAATTTCTTCTTAAACCTGTACTTTTTGCCATAATTACAGCATATTACTATAAATACACATCTGTGCAGCAAATATATGTACTGTATCCACATGCATGTGCTGTATGCAGTGATTTATTAGTCATAAGGCATTTCATGTCTGATGATTTTTTTCAAAAGTAGAGATGCTACAGCCATGTCCCAAACACTTTCTAACAGAGACAATAATAAAATTATTATTACATGTATTGTGACAGATTCACACAGCTGTCACTTTTGCAGATGATGTATTGACACAACACACTGCAAGAATAAGCAACTAACTAATGTATATTGCAAAAGATAAACCTGCAATAGCAGGAATTTTGCTTTATTTAAAGAAAAAAAAGACAAATGTGCAGATGTCAGAATGATCTCAATTACGTGTTTCCTAGCATCTCACACAACTCTCTCTAAAGCAGATTTTAACAACATTTATGCTTTCTAGTGAAAAAAAAAAGGAACAGAAACCCACGTCCCAGCGCCCCTCCCCTTCCCAAGTTATTTGGAAAGAAAAGAGCATCCACTCAGGTGCTCCTGCACACATTACTCCTGCTCTGTGTGAGAAGAAGGCAGGAGCTCCATTACAGTATGATATCCCTTCGGGGTATTGTCACTGTTGTCAATCAAAACAAGATTTTCACGAACACATTTACTAAGAAAACCTTGTCTTTTTGCAAGGGGCCACTGTCAAGGCTTGTTGAGAACAAACAAGGCAAGACCATTCTAGTTTACATTTGACATCAGAAGGATGCACATTTAGCTGTTTCTCCAGCTCAGCCTCTCCACTGGGCAGAATCCTGGAATATGGTGAAGCAGAAAAGCCTGATATATAAAGAGAGACTTGGAGTGAGTCAGTGAAATATAAAGAGAGCATGTATAATATCCTTATCCTGTAGGATAAGGAAACCACGATTAGTGTGGGGAGGCCAGCAAGGGAGCTTATCTGTGAAGTTTTCTGAAACACTAATTGCAGTTTCTTTCATCAAGATGAAGATATCTCAAGAGATAAACTAAATAATTTTATATATGCAAAACCATAGTAATTCCTGCTGGCTAATATTCATCTTACTGGTCTTATTCTGCAGCTCTGGAAGGGCAGAGCTTATTCTAAGTCACCAAAATTGTTTTTATCTTGAGTTTTAGTAATAATCAGTGCTTAGTCTTAAAGACTAACTCCCCAGAGTCATGAGCTCCTAAGATAATCCCATGCTTTATTACAGTAAAAAGCAGGATTTTTGTTGTTATGGTCAAAAATTAGCCTTAGAGTTTCCCTAGGGTTCCTAAATAGAAAAGCAAGTAAAAACAGTCAGAAAGCTTCATTCAGTTTTGAGCAAAACAATGAGTTTCCTATTCTTTTTGTACAGGAAAGCAAAATCATAACTCAGACAGCAAAACCAGAAGAGAAAAATACCAGAAGGTCATGGGAAAAAATCTAAAATTGAAGTAATTTTTTTTCTAACTATTCTATCTTTAGGAAGATAAGAGATATGAGAATGACATTGCTGTCGTAAGTAATGCCTGAAGCATGGAGCAGCTGAGCAAGATTTTTGATAACTCCAGACAGAATGAGACTACAGAAATATCAACTAATCAATTTCTTACTGAATCAGCTTGGTGCCTTAGGTCACAGCATGGTTATTTACAAGGTGTGACCTCTGGCTCTCATTCTTACTACCTACGTAGATACCCAGAGGTTTTCCCCTCTCATTGATGTAACAGTACTATCTCCTGTAAGAATGCAGGAAAACTTAGCATCATGTATGTAGAGGACATATAAATGCAGAATAGAAAAAAATCAATCCTATAAACCTAATCTTATACATATATTCTTCTGAATTTTTATTCCTAATTTTACAGAAGAGGTCACACTATCAATAACTACTATATCTAACTTTTAGAGATATCATCCCTTACAGATATTTTCCATACTTTTTTTAAAGTGTATTTACCCTGGAAGTATTTCAATACTTTACTTAATCATGTATGTAGTTGTATATAAAGGCAGCAAGCTCTATTTACTTAAATCTGCATCAATCTTGAATCAGTAGATAGAGGCATTATCACACTACTATAGTTAAACCAATTATTATTGATTCTGCATTTCTTGTAAAATACCATCAAATTTTTGTATCTAATCACTAGAATTAGTAAACAGATATTGCATTTGATGGTTATAGTAAACCTCTCTGTCACAGCTATTCTGTGAAGACCCTTACAGCAAAGGATAAAAGCAGTCTGAAGTCTAGTTATCCTCCATTTCTTTTACAAGGTGTTATACCATGACTACACAAAAAGTGAGAACTACTAGAATATTTTTGCTTTGCTTTGTTGTTTTCTTTAATTTCATCCAAAAATTTGAAAATCTGCATAAAGACTGAACACATATTTGGAACTGGAAACAAAATGTGTACCTTTATAGACATCAGATATTCAATTAAGAAATTGTCTCTGGGAAAAATTAGTCCAGTTTGCAGGAGGCATGCTTGAAGGAGACAGAGCTAGAGAAATGCCTCCAAACAGCAAGGACAGCTGAATTGTTCAAGAGAAAAAGGGCCAACATAATAATAGCCATTAACAGAGAGCAAGTACACCACTGATTGAGCTGAAGTGGCAATGCTGACATGGTCCTGTCAATACAAAAATTAGAAAGCTTCACATACAGTCTGTGGAGGATGGAAAAGAATTAGATGTTAGAGAATTGTTTATAATCAAATCCCATATTATTTCTGAAAGACCATCTATAAAACACAGGACATATCTATGCTGTTAAAATAAAAAGTGTCAGGCAGTGGAGTTGAGGGTGAGACCTCCAGCCTTCTGCAGTGCATAATTGCTAGCATATTCCCTGGCAGGGTTTTTGCCTTTCCCAGTTAAGAGTTCTCCAAGACAATGACTGGGCACAGTTCAGGGGATAACTTGTGCCAGGACCATTCCCAAAAGGCCACATGGAGAAGAATGTAGTGGTTTGGGTGTCCCCCACCCTACACTTAACTTTGCAGCAGTCAGCACTCTACCCTCAAACACTTCTCTTGCCACAAGACACTTCATGCAACACATTCCCACAGTTTCATGCTATAAAAACATTACTATGGTAGATAACAGTCTTCATGTCCTTTCACAACCTACAAGCAAAAAAAGAAATCAAATATAAAAATAGTATTTTTAAAAAGTTCAGAGATGCTATAAGAGTCAGAGGATGCCCATAAGACCCTTGGGCCCTGAGACTAAGACAATGGTCTGTGGCCTTGTTTTACTTATTAGTATAGACAGATCAAAGAATTTTCACTTATATCTATGATGCATGCTACCAAATACCAGAGCTCTCAATACACATACAATACTGAAAATAGCTCCACACATTTTGTGTTTTGCATTTGTAACTGTGTGATTACATCAGTAACCAATTCAATAAGATAAATCAGCAGTATTTGATGGGAGAAATTTGATAAAATAACAATTAAATGCAAAAAGACATTCTGAGTGCCACAGGCTTTTTAATAAGAGACCCACAAAGTTCAAGTCATTATCACCCAAGGTCCCTGGCAGCTGACAGATATAAGACCAGCTCTTCAAGACAGCCTGGTAATAAAATCAATACACAGACTCACAGTGGTGGCTGCATGTTCACCTAGGGCTATACGGCCTGCTGTGTTATGATGTGTAATATTTCCAATTTCAGTTGCCACTGGCAGATAAAAGAACAATATGGCTTACAAAAAATCCAGTGGTCTGATTCCCCAGCTGAAATGAAGAAGAAAGCTTTTCCTAGCTGCTTCAGTTAGGTAAAAGGAAGCTAACACTCATAACAAGAACTCATAGAGACAAGGGCACATGCTGACATTGCTGGATATATTGCACATTTCCTTAACCACTTAGCTACAGCATCTCATTTCACTGCACCACAGCACCAAGCTATTTGCTGCATAAGAAATGCATGAGGACTAGCACTGTGGGTCTTTGGCATTGTAACAGAGCATACCAATGTATAAAAAGAAAACAGTGCTCTTGAGGATATGTTGACATTTCCTAACTTTAAGTATACATTTCCTGACTTGTACACTGGAAATTTATATAAATTATCTGGAGTAACCTGGGTCCTGAGACAGCACTCTACAATAAGGCCAAAAGCTACCCTTTGGCATCACCAGAGATTAGAAGATAACTTCACCTGCCCCTTCTGAAACTGCAGGAGCATAATTCTATTATCTTTGACAGAATATATTGTGGCAGTGATAAATACTGCAGCAGAATTAACACATTTTTTCATCTATTTCCAGAATATCAAAACAATAGAGAATTATCTAACAACAGTTAGGAAATTTATGTTCACCTGTACTGGGTTTGCATAGTAAATCTCTTGAGCCTCCAAGGCTCCAAGGCAGGCCCACCTCTGGCCGAGGCTGAGCCCATCAGTGACAGTGGTGGCATCCCTGGGGTAGGGGTGTCCTGGTTTCAGCCAAGGACAGAGTTAAGTGTTTGCAATAAGCCAAGAAGAAGCATGGCTGAGGGGGCATGACCAGACACTGATTTTATTCAATACTACCTCACGTCATTGCCAGGGATGTGTAAAGAGACTCTCTCCCTTCCAAGAAGAGGAGCATCCTTTTCCAGGGGGGAAAAAATGTAGTGGAAGAGCTGGTCAGTATTTGCTGCCAGCTTTCCATGTAAATAATTTCTTCGTCTCGTATCTTTTGTTACTATTGTTGTTGTTACTGTTTGTTCTCTTATCTCATTGTTTCCAGTTAATAGTTCTTATCTCAAGCTGTGCTTTTCTACTTTTGTGACTCCAGTTCTCAACTCCATCCTGCCAGAGAAGGAAGGGGGAGGGGAAGGAGGAGCGAGTAGTGGTGTGATTTTAGCAGGATTACTGAATTGGAGAATACCAGTCCTAAACCACAACACACGGTTGAGAAGGGAGGAAAAAAACCGTTCATGACAGCAGCAGAGAGAAATGTGAAAATATGTGAGAGGAACAGCCCTCAGACAGCAAGGTCAGTGCAGAAGGAGGGGGAGGAGGTGCTCCAGGCACTGAGGCAGAGTGATACAGCCCATGGTGAGGCAGCTGTGCCCCTGCAGCCCATGGGGCTCCACAGGGGAGCAGAGATCCACCTGCAGCCTGTGGAGAACTTCAGACTGGAGCAGGGGGATGCCCAAAGGAATCTGTGACCCCAGCTGGAGAAGGCTCCTGGAAGCACCTGTGGTCATGCAGAGAGTGGAGCCCCCTCTGCATTAGGCAGGATCCCATGAGGGACCCATGCTGGAGCAGGCGGTTCCTGAAGGAGTGCACTCCATGGAAGGGAACTGTGCTGGAGCTGCTCACAAAGAACTGCACCCTGTGTGAAGGACTCCTGTTGGAGAGATTTGTGGAGGACTCTCTTCCATGGGAGTGACCCAACAAGGAGCAGCAGAGATATAATGGGATGAACTCACCACAGCCCCCTCTTTGTCAATGCCACTGGAGAGGAGAAGGTAGAGAAAACAGGAATAAAGATGAACTCAGAAAGAGGGGAGAGTTTTGGGGAAGGTGTTTTCAAATTTTGTTTCATTTCTCATTATACTACTTTGATTTTTTGTTACAAAATTAATTTTCCCCAAGAAGAGTCTGTTTTGCCTGTGACAGTCACTGGTCATCTCTCCCTGTACTCACCTCAATCTGAGCCTTTCCTTTTTTCCTCTCGCCTGCCCAGATGAGGAAGGAAGTGATAGAGCATCTTTGGTGGGTGGCAAGAGACAAATCACCTCAACTCTGCAGGATCTGGACAAGAATGTCTACTGCTTATAGACATTCCTGTCTCTATTTCTCGGGGCTTTTGGCTTGATCTCCCTGAATTTCTGTAGCTCTGTCCTCTGTTCTGTTGCTTGCCTCTTCCCACTCTTGCTTCTGCTTTTGGGCAACTGCTGCTCCCGCATCACTGCCTTATCCTTCCTCCAAGTTACTACTTTCTTTTTTTCCCCTTTCCCATCCCTATCTCTGCAACACTTTTCATGTGCCCAAGGGCACTGTGGGTCCTGCTTTCGGGAAGTGCTCAGAAATGCTGTGTGACTGCAGGGCAAGGATGACCCAGGAACAATCCTGGCACACACCAGGAGTAGGTGCATGCTCAAGGCCAGCTGAAACCTCAGAAGATGCAGCTGTTATGTTCAGGATATCTTTAAAGATCATGAACAAGCCAAAGTATTTTAATGGCTTATGATTTAGGCATACTGAAGCAGGCAGCACACAGAGACAACATAAGACAGTTCTTGTGCTGTTACCAGATTTTAGCCAACAGTGAAGGCAACGCTTCCAGCATCGAAGGTTTCTCCATAAAAAGACTACAAGAAGTGCTTTAATGTTGGAGTGCAGGACAGAGCCAGTCTTGCTGTGAAAATGGGAGTCATACCCTCTCCCCTTGACATGAGTCATGCAGTGGGAGTTCAAACTGTTCCTCAGAGCTGAAATTCAGGATGGGCAGGAGCACGCCAGACCATGCTCCGACCCTCCCACTACACACTGCCTCCAGGTCCTACTTCTTGGGATGCCTGATCACCTGCTTCAGTTTAGGGAATCAAGCCTCTGCCATCCCTGTTACCTCCCTCTATTCCAAGGAACCACTTCTCTATAGGTTATGCTAATGTTGCTGCCATAACCTCATAAGAGAATACAACATGGAAGTTAATGTAAGTGAAAAAGACTGCTAAAATTTTCCTAACACTACTTCCTCCATTTCCCCCTCTCATAAAAAGCCACTGCACTCTAGTTACATGGTTGCATAACTGTGTTCAAAAATAACTGAAATACTTTAGAAAACATTTTCCATCTTAAGTCAAAGCATGGAAATTTTTTGTGTAAGCTGTTAAAAGTTTCAGAAAATTATATAGGGATGCATAATGGAAAGTTTCTGGTTGTTATAATCTACAACACAAATATATATCGCAGAATCACAGCATAGTTAAAGTTGGACTCCTAGAGGGCATCTGGTCCAACCCTCCTGCTCAAGCAGGACCATTTGAAGCCAGTTGCCCTGAACAGCGTCTTGATGGCTTTTGAGTATCTCAAAGGGCAGAGATTCCACAACCTCCCTGGGCAACCTTTTCCCCTCACTGGGTCACCCTCACAGTAACAACTTGCTTGCTGATGTTTAGACAGGGGCTTCTGTGTTACAGTTTGGGCCCACTGTCTCTGGTCCCACCAATTAAAGAGGGTGTCATGACCTGTGGTGAATGAAGCATAGGGATGCTAATTCATGGATTTTGTTCTAATACCTAACCAAACTCTGTGGCACAGGATAGTTCCTGGAAGAATCTTCAGTTAATTTGTGAAGAAGAAGGACATAAGTCCTGCAGTTCAAGCTGAAACATCCTGAAACATGTCAACCACTCATGGGTTCCAGATTTGGTATTAGACACCTTTGGCATTTTCACATCCAAAGCTGTGAAATATTACATCTATTCAACTCCAGAATTAACACTTATACTCACACATCTCAGCATGAATTACCACAAAGAATTTTAAAATTATGTAGTGAGTAAGACCTGCAGCTTTTAATTCCCTTTAACCTTTGCTGAGTTTCTGTTCTTTAAATTGTTCCTACAGCTATTTAATTTCTTCCCCAGCATTACCAGTAATTTTTGTTTGGTTATTATTATTTTTATTTGTTTTGTCTTGCTTGAATGGAGGAAGATAATAGCTGTGTCACAGTGACAGAGCACTAGCTCTGGGCACCAGCCCTGGTGCTGCTGCAGCCATGTCAGAGGGAGCAGAATCTTGTTCTGCCTGGGACGGGCACTAGAAGACCAGCCCCAGCCCAGTATGACCATGGAGGACACAGGCGAAAAAAGCCTGAAAGGAGAAGGCAGGGAGGACTGGGGAGGGTAGGAAAGCAAGGTCTGCCTGTGGGAATGGAGGAAGGTTGCTCTTCCCTTGCTTCTTTTGTGTATTGCAGATGGACACTCAGACAGGGATGTGACCAGACCATAGCATGCTCCTGTCTTCTCTCTCCTGTGCCACTCAGAGAGTCACCAGTGTTCTACAAGACAAATGGGCACCCTGCCATTGTCTTACAGGGGTCTGGAAGCTTCCCTCAATCATGGGAAGAAGCTCCATTCTCCCCAGCTGGACAAGCCCTATTAGTGTAGTGCCCATGTCACAGTGGGCAGAATGATGGTGGTGGCGCCTGTTAGAGTGGGGCTGGTGACATGGCTGGCCCAGGATGAGGATCTGGCTACTGACAGAGAAATATGGGCTGGACAGTCCTGGTGTGAGTTTGGGAAAGCCTCGGGCAAGGTAGAAAGGGTTGACATGTTGACAGAGGGTGGCTGCTCCGTGTGTTGACTCTGCTGTCTTTGACAGTCACAGCCCCAGAGAGAGCCACAACCAGATCATGGCACTTGCCAGTCCTCTCCCTCCACCACCACTCCCCTGGAGAGCACTGCAGAAAACTTGTGCTAGAACATAAACCTAAGCCTTAGGAAGCACACATATCTTTATTCTGTACCACATCATGGTCCTATGGGTGCTAGAGGGTCCCCACAGCTGTGGATGAAGGAAGCTCCACAGCACCCACCATCTCTGTACCCTGTCATGGTCCCAGAGACAGCTGGAAGAGAGCCAGAGCTATGGACTCAGGGAGCTCCACACTACTCCACTTTCCTTTGTGAAACTTCCGTGTGTCTAACCTCCTTACAAACATGCAAGGACTCACCTTGAGAAAACTCACCTTGAGAAAAACTCACCTTGAGAAAAAGATAAGTTCTGAACTTCATCAGCAGTTTTTTTGTCTTAATGAAAAATTTTAAGGAGACCACCTATGTACTACATGCTGGCACTGAAATATCTGTCAGCTTTTTTCTGCTGATTTCCTAGATGTTTGTTCTCACAGAGAGAGCAATAGCAATTTATTAATATCCACTATTCAGTCCTGAGGACATATTTACACTTCCCAGGAGAGAGTGCACATATATGTATAAATATATATATATATGTGTGCATATATAGCTATTCATTTATATATATATATGTTAGGTGCATATTATGCACATAAAGAGAAAGTCACCATATGGAAACAATGTCAGGTTTTGAAGGCAACTCACCTAACAACTCTGAAATGATTGTCCCTGCAGCCTTAACTCTCCCTGCTGTGTATGTGGATCCATTAGCTGAAAGTATTCACAGAATGAGAAAGAATCCATGGTCTGTGGCAGTGGAGATCAGTTGTGCCTGTTTATTGAAAGAGAGGATTTCTTTTTCTTTTACTGTTTAATTTTTACCTTATTGATTTTTTGCTTTTTCTATTTGATGAATATTGATTGTACTCATGCAGTGTTGCATTCATACTAGCACTTTATTTCTCCCTTGTTTATTCATTGTGGTAATTTACTAGGGGTATGAAAACTGCTGAGTATCACAGAATTACAGTACCACAGAAGTTGGAAGGCACCTCTGGAGATCACCCAGGCCCTCCCCAGAGGAGGGTCAAATACAGCAGATTGAGTATTCTGCCAACAAATCAGCACTGTCTGCTGACACACCAGAGGGTTTTGTTGCTATCCAAAGGGACCCCAACAGGCTGGAGAAATGGGCTGACAGGAACCTCCTGAAATTCAACTAGGAGAAGTCCTGCACCTGAGGAAAGAAAACCGCATGCACCAGTGTGTACTTGGGGCCACCCTGTTAGAAAGCAACTCTGCAGATCTGGACATCCTGGTGGACACCAGATTGGACATGAGCCAGCATCCTGCCCTTGCAGCAAAAAAAGAGCAATGGTATCCTGGGCTGCATTAGGGAAAGTCTTGTCAGCAGGTCACAGTGATTCTGAACCATTTTTCAGCTTTGGTGAGCCATATCTGGAGTACTGTGTCCAGTTTGGTGCTCCTCAGTACAGGAAGGAACCCAGTGTACTGTCACTCCTTCAGATAACAGGGTGGAAAACATCTCCTATGAGGACTAGGGCCTAGAGCCTTGAGGATTCTTCCAGTTGCTTGAAGAAGGTTCAAGGAATCAGTCATCACCTGTCTGCAGGTAGAGTTCTGCACATCCCTGCTGCTCTCACACATAAAAGGCAAATCTTCCTCCTCACCAGCCCAGCCCATCCTTAAGAGCCTGTACCCTTCCATCACAGCACTCCATTTGTGTGAGCCATTTCACCACTTGTCTGTGCAGCTAAACCACAGCCCTGCCTGCTCCCCATGCTGCAGATGTAGTACTTTGGACCCAGCCTTTCTCATGCTGATTGCCCGAAAGGTGTGAGAGCTTGCCCGTGTGCCACCCTCTCAGCACCGATGTGCCTGTGCTGCAGGCAGGGCCCATCCAGCCTGTTTCATTGTTTCCAAGTTGTCTCCTGCCCACATCAACCTGCACCCTTTGCTTAAGATTCATAGAATCATAGAATGATTTGGGTTAGAAGAGCCCTTTAAGATCATCTAATTCCAACCCCACTATGGGTAGGGATGCCACCCACTAGACCAAGTTGTTTGAAGTCCCATTCACCCTGGCGTTGAACCCCATGGATGCGGTAAAAATCCAGTCCAAAAATCCTGCATCTCCCTGCTGACCTTCTCCTTCTTCTCTTCACCCCGTCTCCTCTGCATTCCCAGTGTAATCCCTACACACCAGTTTGCCCAGCTTGTGCACAAGGATGGTTCTGCTGCCCCGTCCAGGTAGATCCTGTCCCTTTCTGGCAGCCTGCCGTCCCCTGAGACCATCCGCGGTCTCCGCAGCCGAATCCCCGCGGTCGACACCGTCTGTGCAGGATCCCCGCACGCCCCGAGCCCTCCCCGTTCGCGGCGGGGCCACGCCGGGACCCCGCTCCGGGAGGCGGGGCCGGGATGCGGAGCCGGGATGTGGGCCGGGATGCGGAGCCGGGATGTGGGCTGGGATGCGGAGCCGCCGGCTCCCTCTCCTGGCCCTGCGGCGGCACGGCGGGACACTGCCGCGGGCTGGGACCTGAGCTGCCAAAAGGCAAAAAACGCTCAAGATTTCTGTTTGGGGGTTTAATTTTTTTTATTCTTTTTTTTCCCGCGAGGCATTCGTATTCTCCGTTAAACCCCGGCTTCCCATGGCGGTGTCTCCCAAAAACACAGCGCCTTTTCTTTGCACATGCTAATTCAACATAGACAGAGTTAGCGCTGAATGTCTCCTGATAACTGAAGGAAAGACAAGAAAAAAAAAAAAAAGAAACCTGCTGAGCTGGACATTCTGAGCAAGTGGAAAAATTGGGTTCAGAACCTCTCGTGAGGAAGAAACAAATAATTCCTTGTCCTGTGTTTTTTTTGGTATGTGCACTAAACACCAATCTCTAATGGGAATGGGAACAGCTCCTGCATTTAATGAGTATGTACTCGGCTTCCTTGCAATGCTGGCCTGAGATTGAGTTCCTGCTTCTGGATTACAAGTGGGGAGAAGCAATATTCAGCCTTAAGGAATTGTCAGCGGTTCAGAAAGGACTGGCAACTCCAGTGGAAAAGCATGTAAATAAAATATATCACTTTTTCTTTTTTTTTTTTTAAGCAAATCACTGAAAATATAGAAAGAATCCAATGTGACAGCAGTTTACATACTCTCAAAAAAAGTCAGCAATGTTCTCACACAGCTCCAGTGTAACTATGCGTGGCTAAGCAGCAGGTAGGTGGACATTATTTGGTGCATTGACCCCTTGTGCTTTATAAAACTTCTGCAAACAAGAAAAGCAATAGTGAATTTATGACAAAAGATTAAGGGTTTGTCCGTAGGGAAAATTCAAGAGAGGTTCACTCCTTTAAGTGGATTATCAAAACCTCATTAAGCTTCTTTGAGAATCCCCTTATTTAGTATTAAATTGTCTTTATTCTTACACTAAGAGTGAGTTTTAACACTTTAAATATACATTTGGATTGATTTTCCTCAGTGTCCCAAGCAATTGGATTTTAGGCAGTTTGCAACAGCACAAAAGACTTCAAGATTCATCCTCTCAATCCAGGACCAATCCAGGACTACTGTCACCGTGGTGAGGAACCTTTCCTGTACTGTCTGCATTGTAATATCAGATCCTGTCTAGAGGTGCAGCCTCAAAAGCAAGATTTCTCTTGTCTGTATGAGCCCTTAGACCTCCACATGAAGGGTAAGGTGACAGGACAAGAAGGAACAGCCTCAAGTTGTGCCAGGGAATGTTTAGATTGGACATTAGGAAAAAATTCTTCGCTGAAAGGGTGCTCAGGCATTGGAACAGTTTTGGTGGAATCACCATCCCTGAAAGTATTTAAAAACAGCAGATGGGACACTTGAGGATATGTTTTAGTGGTGAATATGATGCTGGCTTAACGGTTAGACTTGATATTAGAGGTCTTTTCTAACCTCAGTGATTCTATGCCTGTTGAAGTTAGCCAGTGTTCTGAACTTCCTTGGAAATTTATAGGAGAATGCTGGTATGGAAGTCTACAGGAACACTCTATGATTGCACTGACTGCCTGAGTCTCCACTGCAGGTGCTGAAGCCTCCATAGAAGTTCAGCCCCTGGAGCTCAGTCCAACTGTCTGAACTTGGGGTGTCTCACAAGACAATTCACGTTGAGACTTATTCAATATATCCACATGAGGACAGCAGATAAGATGGACACATTCTGAATGGCAAAAACCACAAGGGGCCCCCAGGTGGAACTAGATACTGATGAATAGGTTAAGTAAAATGTGCCCTAAGTCTTTTATGCTAGAAATAGCTGATTGTTGCTTTGCTTTTATTGACCACAATGGGAAGTCAGACACATTCTGTGCCTCCAAAGAAATATATTTAAAGGTCTTAATTTTGAACTTAATTGAAGTTCAGATTAGTGGGTTTGGTCCTGGTTTTTTGGGGCCTTTTTTTTTTGGTTAGTTGTTCGTTTGATTAGGGTTTTTTGCTGAACATAGATGAATTTCATGTATCAGAGTTTTAAGCACCCATACCCCCGAGCTTGTGTGACCAAGAAAGGGTATGATAGCCCCAGTCATGAGGAAGAATCTTATTAATTTTGTGTCTGCAGAGCTAAGCAATTTGTAACCCTATTCTGAACATGAACTAATGTTAGGTACTAATGCTCCAGAAGAGATGGAATTGGAGTGGGGTAGATCTTCTCTGGTATATCTGTCTTTCAGACTGGCATACAAGACATAGGAATGTTTATGACAGTCTCCACTCACTTATTTTGCTATTGCTGGAATTTTGTGGGTGAATAGAGGTTTCTCAGCACTAAAATAAATTTCTGAGTGATTTTTTTATTGGCATGTTGCTCAGATACACTCTCACATCCCACATAAGCAAATTCCTACGTGGACAATACATGTGAGGAAAAAAAAGCCAAATGCAATTTCTTAAAGGACACTCTTCCTGATACGTCTTTTCAGATAACTCAGCTTTTTCTTCAGGGACAAAACCAAGTAAGCAACCAATATTGATGGTGTTGGGAACAGTGGAAAACTAGCGGAAGAGCCTGGGAGGCTTTCCTCTTGTGGCTTCCCCCGACTCCTTGATTTTGTGACAAGCTGCAGAAAGCAGATGTGCTGTTATTCTCCTGCTCCGGGACGGGGACAGAAGGGCTGCGAGCCGGAGCGGCGGGGGCGGCAGGGGGCGAGCGGCTCCTGCCAGGGGCGATCCCCGCTGGATGCGGGATGCGGGATGCGGGACGGAGCCTCCAGCCGTGTCCCAGCCCCGAACACTTGCGGTCCTTGGCTGCCGTCCCGCCAGCCTTTCCGCCCAGACAGATTTCACTGGAGCTGCCGGAGCTGCCGAGCGGCGCTGGCGTAGATCAGGTTTCAAAATTAGGATCTAATTTTAAATGAGATATCAAAAACTGGGGCTGACAAGCAGTGGGGAGGACTGTGAAGAGGCAAGCCACAGGTAATCTCTGCGAACAGCTCGGCAGCCACGCTGACAGCTGGAGCGGGATACCCGGAGCGCTAACGCGAGCGCTCGGGATGCTCCCTGACCTCGGACACGCTGCTCCGCGCTCCTTCCTCCAGGTGCCCAGCTCCTCCTGCAATGCTGCTGAACAGCCTAACAGGATCAGTGGCAGCCACTCCATTCAGTGAAGCACTCGGTAACCTATGGGAGCCATTTTCCTTCCTCACTTTCTCTGCACGGAGAACTACCCCCCCCCGCTCCCCGCCATGGAATAAATAAAACTAGGACTACAGAGCGAAGTATTGCAGTATTCCCTCGTGGAATAATGCACTCCAGCAGCATCACTGCACTTGACTGGGGCTCTCGTGTTTTCTTTTCCTCGCTCTCTTTGGAACATCACAGATCCTTGAGGAAGTCTCCAAGCCAGAAGCGGAGAAGTCTGGTGATACAAAAGGGAAGAAAAGTGACGAAAACAGCCAGGCAGTCACGGTCTTGGAAATAAAAAAAAAGTATTTATGCAAGCACTGAATTAAAATAAGCAGTGTCTAGTATGTTTTATCTGATTAAAGTCTGGATAAATGCAAGCGCTACGCAGGCGTAACATCACCAGCTCAGATGAAGCCAAACCATCTGCTGTTTAGAAACTCAGGTAGCAACCTTCAACTGGGCTGTTATGCAGCAATAAAAGGAAAACTCATTTGTCAAGAATGAACCAAGGACTTATCTTTACTCACCACTCTCATGTTTCTTTTTTTCCTCTCTTGTGGGTTGTTTAGCTTTCTTTTATTTTGGGGTTTTTTTTGGGGGGGGAGGGGTTGGGGAGGCTGGTTTTTTTTTTCACATATGGAGTTAGAAAAAAGTATGACAGCAGGGCCAGTCTGCTTTATCTGACTGCTTGGAGAATGGATGCCTGATTGCTTTGAGTCCTAGAGCAGGGAAGGCAATAAAGATGTGCAGTGTGGTTGTAGATTTTTGATGGGGAAATATCTCTCATCACCTGTAGAATTTTTCCATAGCCAATGCTTTTAATTTTAAGATGTTTTCTGTCTTGGCTGAAGAAGATGCAGACATTGTAGAACATACTAAAAAGACCCAGTTAATTAATTTTTTCTGTAACCTCAGCACATTTCAAATTACCAGCGTGAGTCTACCTTTCCTCACTTATTCCCCTCCTAGACATGGGATTAAGCCCCAGTTTTCCCCCCACATGTTTTCCCACAGTACATTCAACTCTATTTTGGTTCATTTTCTGCCACCAGATTATTTGGCCATTTCTGATTCATCTCAACTGTTGTTTTTTTTTTTTCTTGTTCCTTTGTGTATGATGAGCATTTTCACCACATGGGTTCCTGGAGTGGAAGTTGACTTCCAGATCATTCCATGTGTCAGGCAATAGAAATCTGGGCTCAGACTGCAATACAAGGACTTTTTTATGTGTACAGATTCAAATAGTTTATAGGAAAAACAAAACGAAATATAATTGATTGTGCTTTCATTAACGAGAGAAAGAAAACCAGAGACGTTCTTATCAATGCCAATCAACATTGGAGACTGAAATCTTGAGCAATTCTGAAGTGAGGAATTTGTTTTCAATCCTTTCCTCATAGCAGTATTATAGAGACTGAAATCCAGGTCCCTGATTAACCCCTGAGTAAAGAATAACCTTCACCTAGAGAGCTCTGCTTTCAAAAGGGTTGGCCCCTCTAACTAGAGCCTGTTCAATTATTCTTCTTCAAAGAGAGCAGGCACCCAAGAATGTCAGCTTCATACAAGGAGCTATAATTTTGATGCAACTTCCTGTTTGTCAATTTATTTTTTCTATCTTGGTCTTGTAAATGGCAGGAAATGTCACAAAGGAGATTTTTCTTTTTCTTTTTTTTTTTTTGTTCCATGTTACATTTTGCAATTGCAGAAGCTTGCAAATGGTGTGTGTTTTCTGTCACTGTTTATAGATTGAAAGTGAGCAGACTATCTACACATGTGTAGCTACCAAATACATGATGAATTCAGACTTGCAGGATAACATATTACAGCATTCTTGTTCAGAACCAAATAATGATTTCCACTTAAAAAAAAGCCCAAAAAATCCAAAAAAAGCAACATGAAAATCACACATTAACTACTATTCAGTAGAAAAAGAAACATAGCTGAAGCTGGGTTTAGGCATGAAGTGTATCCCTGGAAGAAGTCAGCCTGTCAAAATTTCTCTTTCTTGGCAAGATACCAGAAGGGGAGTATTTTCACAGAGATGAAAAGAGTGTTAAATGCTAGCATGCTTCCAGATTGGATACGCATTCTTTCTTATACATATTTTTGTTATGAAACAAATGCATTTTGGTAAAATTAGGGATGTATTTCTGTGTTTCTGCCTCTACTGTATATTTTGTGTGATGAAATGGCATTGATTTCCTATCTAATTTAAAACAGTTTAAAATAACTGGTAACATCTAGTAGTTTTCTATTCTTCCAACCTTTATTCTCTCTTCTGTGTATTTTAATGCAGAGGAGGGATTTGGCAGAGGTTATTTTCTTTTTGTTACTTCTCCATTTTAGAATAAGAAGACACAAGTTTTGACCTTCTCCCTTCTGTTCATTACTTCCTCACCATCACTAAGCTTTTCTGTTCAGTGTCCCAAATTGCATGGCAGAAAGAAATGTTTGGATTCAAACCCTGGTGCTTTATGGTTTAAGGTTCAGTTCTTGAAAGACAATAAAAATCTTTATTAAATGATACATTGGTTCCTTTCAAACATTCCTCCAGTATTCAGAATCCAGAAGATACATGTACTCTATTTTCTTTGTCACAGCCCTTGTATTTCACAGTGTATTTCACAAATCCCTGATTTGGGGGGCCAAAATTAGTGCTTGCCCGTGATCGCAAAACAAAACAAGAGCAACAAAAACAACAGGGAAAAAAAAAAAAAGAAAAAAAAAAAGAAAAAAAAAATTAAAAATTCTATAATTTTTTCCCAAAATACGTGTTCTGTGTAACTTCAGGACAAATGAGTAAGTGAACAGTATGTACATGGACAGACACTTTCACAAATATCACTATAAACCTAGATCATGCTATTTGGGTGTACAGAAACTGGGTAGTATGGGCAGACTTAATTTCAGAGGCTGAAAAGCTGCAGCCTGGTAACATTCAGCATGCTCAGGTAGTACTGGATACACGTAATATGCAGATATCAGGTGTGAATCTCATTAGGAGGCTGGATCTTTGTCTCGTCTTCCAAACTATTTTTTTTCCTTTCTAACATAGAAACCTTTTTCAAATGCTTATGCTTTCCAGGAAAATAAGTTATTTTATTCAGCCTGTGTATTCCTAATCCCTTTTTTTTTCCCCTTCATGGTTGTTGCCATTTTAAATAAAGTAGTCTTCACAAAATAGTTTCAATGAAACAATCAAGCTCTCACAGATCATAAATACTAGGCTACAGAAATAGGTAGAACATGGCTTGGAAAAAAATACACTAAAGAAATTTAATTAATGTGAAGTATTACTGCCCTGTATCTCTCTGGAAAACAATACATATGTTTGTTTTAAACACATTCCACCACTCAATTCCCAATCTGGGAAGGCAAATCCAGCCCCTACTTTGTGTAAGCTTCAACTCCAAGCAAAGCTTCCACCAAAGCAATTGTAGCTGACATCCCCTCAGGATCACTCCTAGCATGTGCAGCCTGTGAGTTTCCTTGGAAACTGCCATGCAGCAAGCATGAGATTATGGCACATGACTGCTAAGCTGTATAGCTTTACCCAGGAAAATAAAGGAATGCAAGAATGGGGACTAGGACTGCAATCCACCTCCCAAGGACAGTAACTGCTCATTTTCAACCTGAGGCTTCTAGTGGCTGATGGATTACTTCTACACAGCCAGAAAAGATAAGGAACTAAAGCAAACCTCTTTATTATGAGCTTATGTTTATTCCACTACAGCCTGTTTTCCTGCTGGGAGGTGGCAAAACTGAAAAGCGACCTGAAAATCACCACATCTGCAAAGACCTTCTGCAAGAAGTCAGCTAGGAGGCTGTATGACATTTTCCTTAGGCTGAGCTAATCTGGATAAGATACCTCATATGGACACTTTTTAATAGAGGCATTCCCTCTCCAAATTTTTATGATTATACAGGGCTGAAAGTGAGACCTTGGGAATGACCACAGTGGCCCAGCCAAGTAACTACCAAACTCACCAGCCTGTACCTGACGTAGTCAATAATAAATAAACCAAAGAATATAAGTACAAGGGAAATACACACTTTTTTGTATTTAGGCACCCTTGACAGATTTGCCTGCAATGGACTTAGCCATTTCTGACCACTAATAAACTTCTAGTCCCATCCCTATGCTGTGGCAAGCAGTCCTGCAGCATACATCAACACTCAGTGAGGAAGTTTTTCCTTTGGCTTATCATGAATCGAAGTCCTGCTGGTTTCCCTTTGATGGCTCTTAATTCTCGCATCATAAAGACAGTGACCAGTTGCTACCTACTCACCTTCTCTTTTCAACTAATGATTTTACAACTTCTCTATCAGATCCCCCTCCAGTCATCCCAGTTTGAGGCTAGAGAGGAGAGCACTAGACTCATTGTTTTACAGTGCACTTCTACATGCACTTTGTCTATGGTGATGTCAGCTTGGAACATGCATTTTCTTGTAGTTTTATTAGGCGAGACTGATTAGCTGGATCCTCAAATATATAATTTAGCCTGAGGGCTTTGCAGTCTCCATATGAATTTGACCTGGGATATACAGGTCACACGAAAGCTTAATGATTTGGGTATTTAGATGATCTGTGGGAGCCCAGCTTTGCTGCTGCCATCCCTTCATGGCAGTAGTTATTATGCTTGGCCTCAAATTCATTCATATTAGCTTATATCGACTTCAAAGGTTCTGATTTAAATCCCACCTACCCTGACTGATATCTTTCTGGGAATCTGCTGTGTCTCCCAGACCCTGCCAGGGGCCTGTGGCCCTGGAGCTGCCAGAGCACCCACCCAGAGCCATCTGGCGTCTGCCCGCCGTCCTCCGGGGCACTGCTCGCTGAAGGACAGCTGCCCAAAACAAATGGTGACCTCTGTCATCTGCACCATCAATTGTTGCAACATCTGGCAACTGGCTTTCTTATGAGAACTGACATTTGGTTGCTTTAGACCGAGGATTTTAAGATCCATGGGCCAGAGCAGAAAATGGAACAGATCCCAATTTATTTATTTTTTTTAATATGTACTTCAAATGGCTTGCAGTCACTTGGAATAACAATATAAAGAACTCAAAGCAAATAATCAACTTATCACAGTGAAAGGATCCTTTTGACAAATTTTTGCTGGTCTTATCCACTTCCTGCCTTGAGTTGCTACAGCCCCAAAAACTCTAAATTTTGTTAGAGACTGTCTCCTACACCTCAGAGGTGCATTTAACAAAACACAGTGACTATATTCACTGACACTGTCTTCACTGAATCTACGTAGGTGCCTGGCTATGAGAGCTTTTATCCAGCTTTACATCTGCACCCATGTGTGCAATGCAGCAGGCTGCTTTGACTCCCTGTGCTCTCTCTCTCTTCTCATAACTTTTCTTCACAAGACAAATACAACAAAGATAGATGTTGGCATACATCTAAATTTAAAACGTTTCAATGTGCTAAAAAGTGTCTTTGGTCTTTTGCTACATTCATAAAGCAATTTGAAAAAAAAAAATAAGAAGAGTGATATCCTCAAAATCTTGGCAAAGCTAATAGTGAACTCTGGAAAATTACATTCAGGTACTGTATACAATTTATTGTGTTATTTCAGTCCCACAGACGGCTACAAATAAAATAAATGTTTAAAATAAAATATTTATTTTGAGCTAAAAACACTGTTTTTAAAAGATTCCTCCCCTAAACTCTAGGCAGATTTGACATAAAACAGAAAAAAGAAAGGCAAATAACTATCAAGTAAGCAACTAAAATAAACTATAGAAAAAAAACTTTCAAAATGAAGGAATAAATCTTGCTAACCACAAAGTAAAAGAAAACTAAATAAAATACAAATATGACAAATGTACCTACATAGAGAAACACAAAGGTTATTAAAATGTATAGGAATAAATTTATAATTTAAAATCCACTAACTACAATAACTAATGCAGACTTTTAGATCTAATTGAACTAATCAGCATGAGCAGATACTAATGTACAGTGGTTGCACTGATTTATCAAAACACCAAACATTCAGATAGTTAATTCCAGAGGAAGAAAAAAAAAATCTAAGTGCAAATACTTATATTTCTCTGTGTTGAGGTTTCATCTGAGCTCCCTGTGAAAAATGGAGACGGAAAAACAATACTGTCGAGCTACAGAGCCCCATTTCAAGCACCTCGCTGCAGCAGTCACTGGCGGAGTCTGAAATGGAGTTAGGCTTGTTTAGCATGCCTGCAGGGTCACACCGACTGACCCGGTCCCCTCTGGTTTCACTTAAAACTCAGATTTTCTCCATGAAGATAACATGTTCCTGTGATATTTAGTTACCTGGTCGCCAGAAAGATCTCATTTTTCATGGTGTAATTTTTAACCTTTGTTTAAGAGGTCTTTTTTTTTTAACATAAACTCTTTAAACCTGATATATTTCCTCAAAGAACATGTGCTTGCAAGGAAAATGTTTGGTTATTAAAATATATTAACAAATCAAAGTTCACTGCAATTTTAGCTTGGTAGGTTTTCAAGGAGTGTTAAGGCTATCATTAAGTGTTCTTTCTTTAATTTCTTTTGATATTGTCTAGCATAAACATGAATATTCATATAGATAAACTGATTTTGTATGTGCTTATACTGAGAGCTTTTGTACTGAAATAAATAATGAGCTATCACTTCTGTGTTTGTTCTTTTTTTTAATTCAGAAACTTGTGTGATTTGTGATATATATGGAAATTTAAAAAAAAATTTAAATAGATTAAACAGTGACAGAAATTTTCATGAAAAATGCCAAAAAACAGCTCAACACCTTCTGAGTGTGAAATGCTTCTAAATGTTCTTTGTACATTGAAGGATTTTTGAGGAAACTGGAAACTTATCTGACCAGAACTACTCTGGCACAAATTCGTTTCAGTTGAGGTATAGGTTGGCCCTAGGAGAGGACCTGGCGGAGCACATTTGGTTGAGGACTTGCTGCTGTTTGTCTGACAGCCACAAAGGCACACTGGATCCAATATCTGTGCAAGTACTCTCTGCTTATCGGGAATGGCAAGTCCCAGACCACCTCCCTGTCCAAGTGCCTCCTTGAGAGGCCAGATTGGCATTTAAGGAATGTGAGGATTAGTGATGTAAACTGCAGCAAATCCAAAGTTTAAAGAGGGCAGAATCTATTTAAATGTGTCACTGGGAGTTTGGAATTGCATTTTCCTATTTTGCTTTCTGCTGTCTTGTCTTTTTAAACCTCCTGACTAGTACTTTGAAAACTCTGCTTACTGTCCCAGTCACAAGATCAGCCTCCCACTTCACTGATCCTTAACATCCCCATATTATCCACCCTTCCATGCTTTGTCTGCAATCTGCTCATTTATTTTTATTTTAAGGTGGGGGGATAGAGGGGCATGGTGTGTTTTTGATGTTGTTAGGCAGCTGCTTCGGTCAGCGGGCCTTTACCTGAGAAACTACAAACAATTCAGAGCATCTCTGCCTGCGCAAACACAAAACCTTTTCACCCAGGAACCTCCCAAATCCCCCCCATCTGTAGAATCCCTCCCTGACAAAAGCACAATTAAGAGAATAAGTGCAACTACCCATCACCTCTGAGACCACGATTTTGCATGAGGATTTTGCTGGTGAGAAGTCAATTTTAGAAGTTTCATCCTCTTTTCCTCCTTCTCACCTTCTCATTCCTTTCTCTGCTACCCCACCTCTGGTGGGGGAAGCTTATCAGTCCTTCGGCAAGGCTAATGGATTCATCAGTATTGCTGCTGACAGCTGGAGTGATGCAGTTTAATAAACAAAGAAAAACAATACTTGAAGAAGGGTGGGAGAGAGCGTCTATTAGCTCAGACCATTCCATTCAACCATTTTTTAGTATGGTCATCCAGAGAGTTGAATTGCCACATCCGAGTACAATTACAGGTGGGGAAGACTGCTTTTAAACTGGCTTTGCAACTTGAAAAGTTATAATGTGGAATCTTCAGCCTGGTTTCTTGGGTGTGTGGAGTAATATACATTCAGGAATCACGTTACACCTGACTGAAAGGCAACCAAATCTGTTGCATAACTACTGCTTTTGGGAACATAAGATAACAGTTTCTGATACAACCTGTATGGCGGTGTTGAGACTTGTGCAAAGGCTGACTCCTCACTTTCTGTTCTCAGGAGCATCGAGGCATGGCAGATTTTATATTCTCCTTACAAAGGCAGTTCTGTTCCTCCCCGTCTGAAAACAGGTGCCAGAAAAAAAAGAAAAAATTTAGAGAGGAGCAAAAGAGATAACCGAATGAGTATAAAGCCTTCCATGGAGGTGAGAACAAAGTAAACTAGATGACAACACTGTGGAAAGGGAAAAATTCTAGAGGGGTAGGACAAGTGCCCAAGAAATGTTGGCTGTTGTTGAGATGGTACATAAGGATGGTTAGCGCAAAATTTCATCCCAGTAAAAAAATAGTGGCTCAGCAAAATGAGTAAGATGTAAGCTGAATACAAACAAAAAGAAGTACATTTTCTCACTGTGTGTATTCAAGGTGGGGAACTTGCTGCTGCAGGATGTTTTTGGTGCTCAAAACTCTCTTAGATTCAAGGGGACAATGAACAAGGAAGATAAATCTAGGAATGGAAATACCTAGAAAGCAAACTTGGCACGGGAGGTCTCTGAGGTTCAGCTAGTGGAGTGTGTTTGGGGAAATATCAGTGCATGTCTCCACCTTCCTGTGTACTGCCCCAGGCGCCCACCTTGTCACTGCCAGAGGTGGGACAGCAGGCAGGATGGGTTTGGACCTCATCCAGCACACCTGTTCTGATGTTCTGCAACACCACAAAACTGTCTAATTTGGGAGGTATCCTTGCATTTCTATCTGTTGTTATGCTCCTACATGGACAAGGAAACATCATTGTATCTACAAAAGAGTAGTGTGGACCTGCATCCACGTCCCGAGTTATGGAGCTGAGAGGGGTGTTTCCCTGTCCCTGGAGCCAGCACAGGTGAGAACCAGTGAATCTGGCAGTCTGGTCCTCCTCCTTCCCTGTACAGGAAGGACTTTTGGGGAGTAAGATAACAGTCAAGGGCTCTGTTCTGTCGCTGACTGGAAGCTAAGGGAACTTGATATTTTTTAGGAGATAATACACAAACCAGTTAATCCATCCATATAGTAGTTTTGGTGTGGTTGGTTCCAGCTATAACCTCTCGAGTGCTTAACCACGTGTATTTGTAAAATACAGATCCTTTTAGAGCTTATTTGAGTTCCTCACAAAGAGCATTTTATAACTTAAAAATTGATATATTTAATAGATGTGGAAAGACACCAAATGTCGCAGTCTATCAACACTGGTAAAGGAATAAAGAAATGAGTATGTGCTGGTGTTTGGCTAAAGCTTCTGTTTGAACTTCTACAGAAAGGAAATACTAGTAGAAAAGGCTTATGTTCATTTGTATTTTACTTTTAAAAACAATCTCATAAGGTTTAACATTGCACTATCACGTAGTTCTAATTTTGCATAAATACATGATGATTATAGCTGTATAACCTTGGCAACATACTGTCCTCATGAGGCAGCCTGAAATAGAAGAGAAATGCAGATTATACTATACAACTGCTCTTTTGGGAACAATATTTTATTATGTTTTATTTCCTTTCCATAAAATTCAAAGAAAATGAAGGCAATTTGTGATCCACAAAACCAATGATAAGCTGTTGGAGAAAATTCCTAAATCATGCTCAGGCACAGTCCTACAGACAGGTGTAGGCAAAGGTGGATAAGAAGATCATGCTAGACTCATGAGCACCTTGAATCTGACCTGAACCTGGACGTTGGAGATTTCAAATAGGAATTTGTTTAAAAATGAATAATTTTATGAAAATTGTGGGTCCAAATCTCAGACACAGGAAACAACTTTATGCTGTAGCTTAGTATTGGGTGGAAAATGGCACATGGGGGAAAAGAAGTACTAAAAATATAGGGTCCAGTTGTTCATTAGTTTATACAGCCTGAGAATGTGGCCCAGGGAGTCTCTCAGGCTGGCCATTAGGGCCATTGCAAAAGCCATTAGGACTAGCCAGTGATGTCAGTGATAAGCTCAGCTTTCATTTAATAAGGCAAAATAAAGGCCTTTTTCATGGTGGAGATAGAATCTCAGCCAGCTTGCCTGCCACTGAAGGAAAACAAAACTAAAGACCTTTCATATAGGCAAGCAATTTTCTTTTTCTTGACACTAAATTGACTCTTGGTCTGTTATCCAGGGCAGACTGAAATGTCACTTCTTATAACCAAGCCAGTACTCATTTGTTTAAGAGAAGTGTTTTCTGTTTAGTGCCTCATCAGAAGCAGGATGAAAATGCTCCACAGAGCAATGGTGCCATATACCCTAGACATGCAAATTATGAGTTTTGCCTATGTGAGGAGAAAAGGGCTAAGCCTTTTACTATATTATGAAAAGGATAAAGCTTAACAGATTGTTTGATGAATCAGTGATATAATCTCTGAAAAATCCCACAGGAGTGAATCTTTGCAGCTAAGGAATGGTGTAGCATCAGCTTTACCATTGAAGGACTGGTGCTTTTAGTCCTTGGCATGAAAGAATGAAAGTGAAAGAGTGCTTCATTGGCATGTCAGCCCGTTAATCTTGCATTTGTAATATGAATTCCCATGTGATTTGAACATCTGCCTGGAAGGTACCTCTCTGGTTAGCACAGATGTATTATTCTGGAATTAAAATAAATAGCAAAATATATTTCTGTCTTTCAGTTTGCTTTCTTCATATAGCCTGTGTTGAAGTAACCATGGATAAAATTTGTCAGGTCCCAAAGCTGCTAATGTTTCATTAAAAAGGCACATATTAAAAAGTGTAATTCAATACTTGTCTGTGGGACATATATCTACTGGGTTATATCCCTGTTCAATCGTGGGAACACCAGATACCCCCAGCAAACCCCTTGCCTGCAGCTTACAACACAAGCATCTTTAAATAAGAAACTTCTGTTTAATGCCATAATATTTAACACAAAAGTTCCTTCAGCGCTGTTAAAGGTTACACTAGTAGCCTAAAAAACGATGACTGAGAATTTTCAAGGATTTCTGTCTGCAGGTTAGCCTTGAATAACTGCAAACCAAATGTCTACTTTCTGGCTGGAGCTGGTTTGACTCATTGAAGGACAAATCAGTGACTGGCCACCAGACTTCCCATGTATCAGCACTGGTGTCTTCAGTGGCCATCTCCCATTTGACCATAAATTTACTGAATGGCTGTCAGCAATTGTCTTGCAATGACAGAGACTACCTGGAGGCCATGTGAGGCTGCTGTGACTGGTCGAGATAAAGATGACACAGCTGCCTGTTTCCAGAGTGGATTCCTGCATGCACAAGTTTTTGTGAAAATTGAAGTCCTTTCTACAGTTTGTGAGGACTTTAAGAGCAAATACAGGCAAAGATGGGACTTCAGAAAGAGTGAAGGCATCTCTCTGTGATGTCTCTTTAAACAGAAGCAGCATGACCTCATAAAGGGAAATCATCTAAGGGGAAGGATGTGACAGAAGCTGCAGCCACAGCTACACTGGCAGACCGGAGATGGGCTGAATCATGGAATAAAAGGTGTTTTGTGCACATAAGCCTGAACTGTCATCTGCACACCCACTGAGCTTGAGTCATCCATCCCAGATAGACATTGACACTATCTGTTCAAGAAGGCAAGGGGACTAACAGTGACAGTGTGCTAATGTTTTTCTATCCCCTATATTCCACATATAGAACATTCAATTTCTCTTTCTTCCTAAGTGCCATTGTTTCTCAGCTGTGGAATGATCTTCAGATGAGACTGACAGAAGGTTCAAGGTGCAGCAGCAAGATGCATTTTATAGAATGAGTCAGAAGGGAGTGCAAAATAGAATGGTGTGTGCCTTCAGACTTTTGTGCCTGTCCCACCAAAGCAAAGGGAGATGAGGAGCATGGAGAGGAGGAGAGAAAGAAATATATTTCTTACACTTCCAAGTACAAAATCATAGTTGCTGGCTTTATGAGTGACAAGAAGAAGAAACTATCATTTGTAGAATTTTAATATGACATTTGATAGGTATATTAATCTGTGTATGTTATTGGCAGTATGAGAATCCATCACTCATCCTGGTCATGGTTTGAAGTGAAGTCATACAGGAATTTTTGTTCTACAAGTAGAGTGAGTAAAAATATCATTGTTGGTGCAAAAAATAAGAAAATAAGATGATCAAGCTTAAAAGTAAAAAGCATATTGGTAATCTCCTGTCTCCATAAAGAAAAAAGTAAATAAGATATCTGATACCTGGTATACCATACATTTTGTTTCAGAGGAAAATCTGTCAGACACAATTCCGATTTCCAAAGGACTGCAGACAGGCATGCCTGTTTCACTTGATCTTTCTGAGAAAATATACCTTATCATATGGACTGACTGGGACACAGTGCTTCCAGCCAGGGAAGGAAGGTGCCAAGGATCCAGTCTATTTGAGTTTCTGGTGGCTTTTTAGCCAGCGGGAATGAGAGAGGACAACCTGCATTTTCTACTTGTTCTGTCAGTTCAGAAATTCACTTTGTCCTAAGGATCTTAAAATTTCTTCCTGTCTTTTGAAGGATTTCTGTGAGGTGCACTCAGAGGTGATGCACATATTTTCCATACAGTTCAGTTACAATTTTACAGCCTCACATAGTGCATGAAATAACTCATAAAATAATGTGCTCTTCTATGTGCAGAGCTAAGTTCTGCTCTCACTTGCCAGACGTGACACTTGCCCATCACAACAGTTATCAGCAGCATTGGTGTTGGTATTTGTGCTGGTATCAATACTACACTTCAAATCACAAGCACAGCAAAAGGTTCTACTGATGACAGTCAAAATACAGCCTCACTTTTTGTATGCAGGACACCCAATTTGTTTTGCCACTGTTTGGAATTAATAACAACAATAATATTAATAATTCAAAGTGTCAGGAAATTGCTTTAGAAATGTATGAGAACAAGCAGTTAATAGACTGAAGAATTCAGAAACAGATAGCTAATATTACTGAACAAAGTTTAATAGTATCAGCAGAACCATATGCTTGTCTGACTCCCATTTCTCTCCCATGTACAAAAACCTGATCTCTTTTTAGGGAGGTATTTCAGTCTGTAGTGTTCAGATTGGATTTCCTAGAAATAGAATCTGGGCCAATTATGATAATTTTCTTTATCTATATTTAAAATTATTTTGAAGGAAATGGTGACACTTAAAAGCACCTGGCTGATTAAACCATAGTCTCTAGCCAACTGGAGTTAGCAGAAAGTCTTTTATTGATTTCAGTGGAGTTCAGACCATGATATTTAATCCATTTTGCTTATTGGTCTCATTTATCCCATGAGTGAACACAAGTTGAAAAAATAGATTGGATGCAAGTGAAAAAGGGCCCAGTGAAAGTGCCTTAGACTCTATGTGAAAGAAAAAAACCCAGATTGTTTAGGTAGTATTGGAGTTATCTAAGAATAAGTAAAATATCTTACACTGTTTCTTTTGTCTTTTTCTCTTCTTTTAGTCCTTTCCCTCTTTTCTGGGTGAGTAATGTGTTTTTACCTGCACAGCAGAAGTATTTAGCACATCGTGGACTCTTCTGAAATCCAAGCAATAAAAAATGAGGATTCATCATTCTGCAGTCTTACGAGTAGGTACAAAGATCCAGCAAAGGTTTCAGAGAATATTATTATTGACATCATTGTTCTGGGAGCTTTTAGAGCTTTTAGAATTACTGAGATTTGATAATGAGCTCAAAAGGACACTTAGCTTCATTTATTCTTAGGATTTCTTTCACACAGCCTTTGCCGTAATCTGGAATTCTAGAAACATGTAGGAATCAAAAAACCTGTTGGTTTAATGAGTGCTAGTAGATGAACTGAACAGCTAATTACAGACTGGACAGATAGAACAATACAGTATATGAGCTATACCTTCCTGTGAGGTTCTTCAATACCAGACACAACAGGATCCCAGATTTTTGTGAAGACTCCAGGGCATGGTTTAAATAGAAGAAATATATGGATGTGCAGTTCTGAGTCTTTGAAACTCTTATGAGAAACTCCCCTGGATACTTCATTTTGCAGTTATGGAAAGCTGAAAGTTGAGTTTCCTTGAATTTGTACTTTTAAAATTCTTATTCTGTTTAAATCCAAGTGGTACAGACAGGTTTCACTGAAGCCTGGAGGAGTTCTTGCACCTTGTAGACAATCAGGCCATATGTGATGCTAGACTAGAATTGTTCCCAGTCTGTGTAGAAACATCTAGTCCTTTTATGGATCCCACTGTGTATACCATATCTTAGGAACTCAGCTTCAGTGAAGAAAATACTCAAAAATGTTCAAGGGAATTTAACTTCTTAAACAGCATTTCACACTCAAAATATTCTCAGTTCTTTTAGGCAAGCAGAATTTCTCCCTGTTACTTAACCAAACATTTAAAAATACATTTCCTTGTGGCAGAGTGCACCTCTCAGCTCCCGTGCTGCTCAACCCTCCCCAACACCCTCAACACACAGATTACACCAAGCAGAGCCCTGTGTTATAGAGCTAGTTGTTTCCAAACCTGGAGAGGCTGGCTTTGACTTAGTGCTGCTCTCCACTTTGGGCAATTTTTATTTTGTTTGATTCAACATGAAGTTAGAAGTAAGATATTGCTGTGATTTCAACACAGTACTAGAAGATACATAGGTGACAGGGACCAAAGCATACTGACTTTGTTCACAATAGTTTGTGATTAAAATAGAAGGGAAAAAAATTTCATTTTTAAAAAGAGATCTCTTTTCACTCACTTTTCTCAGAAGTAAAAGCAAAAATTTTGCGGTTGCCAATAAACAATTTTATTAGAAGTAAGAAATGATAATCCTGTCTGAAGACAGTACTGTTTTGTTATGTAATTAACCAAAGGCCATGACTTCTCTACAAACTCAGGGTTTTTTTATTTTTAAAATTACTTTTCTTTTAGTTCAAAATTACTTAGGAAGTTTAAGAGTTTCCATCACTTTTAATTGAAAAATCATCTTTTTGGCAAGAGACTGCATATTGAGACGTTTTCCCTAAATTTCTTTCTGCAGGGCCACTTCACTAGTTCATTCACCTTCTAGAGCTGAGGATAACATGCAGGTAGTTTTAGAGAACTGTCAATCCAGAAAGAATGGTCAAATTATAAAATGGAGTGCTCTTATTTGGGGGAACTGGATCACAGAATCACAGAGTGGGTCAGGCTGGAAGACTACAGTAGATCATCCAGTCCAACCTCCCTGCTCAAGCAGGGTCATCCTAGAGCCCATGGCACAGGATTGTGTCCAGCTGGTTCTTGAATGAAGAGGGAGACTCCACAAACCCTCTGGGCAATCTGTTCCAGCACTCAGTCACCCATACAGTAAAGAAGTTCTTCCTCATATTCAGGTGGAACTTCCTGTGCATCAGTTGCTGCCCACTGCCTCTTGTCCTATCGCTTGGTACTACTGAGAAGAGCCTGGTCCATCCTCTTGACACTTTCTCTTCCAAAGCTTTGTTTTCTTGCATTTAATTTGAGACACTTAACTGACATTCCCCACTAACCCTATAGAGGCAAAGCAAAAGAGAAAAACACTTTCAATTCAAAATCTTTCTGAAAGGAAAGTAATGCAGTTTGAAGATCTCCAGCTGCTTACTTCTGATGACTGTTTGGTAAACCCAACCAGCTCCATCCCTAACCTCAGATAAGTAGTGAAGGTCAAGTTGAAAGATTCCAAGTTCAGGAAAAACAGGTGATTCCAAAACTTCTCAGGTGACAATGCTGCCTTTTGCATCTCTGTGAAAAAGTTTCTGAAGCAACAGAATTCAGGGAACAGAGAAGGATGTATTATCAGCTGAGATCTGCTGTGACGACTTTGCAAGTGTATGTCCATAACTCTACAGACATAAGTCTTGAGCTCACTGCTCAGGTTTGTTTTTCACTTTGAGCAAGTGGCATATTGCCTTGTTCTAAAGTAAAACAGCTGGACAGACATGCTGTTTTATTTTTTGCTTGTTTGTTTGTTTTTGTGTTTTTTTACAATCAATCACACAACAAGAGTTTGAGGTATAGTGTAACATTGATGATCTTGTCTTGTGCTGAAACCGTAGTGTCTCACCTTCACAGTTGTCTTTATTCCAGGACAGTCCAAGCATGCTAATGGCTCCTAAATGAAAACCCACCTGTCTTTGACAGTAAAGTCCATGCATGTATTGGTCAGCATAAACCACAGCTAACAACTGTTGAGTGTCAGATTCTTTGAAATCTAGCAATATTTCACTGGCAATGTTACTTAGGTGAAGAAGACATTTAAATAATCATTGCATGAAACTAAAATTTATAATCCTTGTGAAACCTGCAAGAGTGGTGATAAGCATAAGAACAGTTATCTTGAATTATATATCAAAACTGCTCCTCCTCAATGTTTCTCTTTCATATTATTTTGCTGCTTTGGTCATACACCCCACAGGATGTGTCAGTTTACACAAAGGACCTTACCTTCATCCTATTTGGGTCTATCTTCCCCTACAGACCATGAGTTTGAAAAGCTCTTTGACTACAGTAAGAATTGTTACTTTCATAAGAGATAAATACCTGATCTCAAAGATTTCTGAACATCTAATATTTCTACAGCTACACCAGTAATGTTCATGGTTATGAGTCATTCATGATTCTGAATGACTCATAACCATGAACATTACTGCTAACTGCTTCAAAAGCAAACTGATTCTATCTAAAGTGTCCAGTATTTGAGCCAGATTTCTGCTAGGCCACCTGTGGGGGTTCGGTTTGTTTGTTTTGGTTGAATGGTTGTCTGGCTTTTTTGTTTGTTTTCCCAGTTTAAGATGTTTGAAATTATGTGAGAAGTGTTTTACAGCCCAACAGAGCAAATGTTCTTGGAATTGCCACGAACTTTCATCCCAGAAAGGACTAACTGCTTTACTCTGAAAGAGAGCTTAGGTGTGAAGTACATACACAGAGAGCAGGATGAAGAGATTGGAATAAAGGAGAGAGCTCACTTTTATGATAGTGTAGACACACATACACTTAAAAGATATTATAATGGATGTTTTATAAGTATCTAAGTAACCACAAGCAGATATTTGTCTTGAATCACAGATATGTTTATGGTTTTCCTTTTACAAACTTCCTATATCTTGGTCCAAAAAATGCTTCCTCTTAGACAACAGTCTTTTTTACATTCCTTGCTCTATTGGACTATCTCAAATGTAGCTATTTCCTGTACTACAGGAAATTCCATTTAGTTGTAAGAAAAAGGTTTTTTATTGTAAGCATGATCAAAGGTTGCCCAGAGAAGCTGTGCAGTTTCCAAATTAGGGGATACTTAAAACCTAACCAGATACAGTCCTGATCAGCCTGCTGTAGGTGACCCTTCTTTAAGCAGGGCTATGATTTTGTCATTCTATGTTTTTTTTTTTTCTGAAGAAAATTCTTCTTTTCGTAGTTTAAGGCACATAAACTTCTTAATATAAACAGTGATCAAAAAGTGTTGGTTTATGCCTTCATGCTATGCTGGTGTTCAAACAGACCAATACTTAACACAGTGGGAAAAGAAGAAAGCTGGGCAGCTTAATCCATCTTTTCCCACCTTCTTTCAGCTGCTTATTAACTCCCATATTTTCTATTCAGAAAAGTAATTCAACATTTAAGTTTCACTTGGTCTAGATGCTCTATGTCAATGTTTCTACTAATGGAAATAAAACAAAGAAATTACATTACCAATTGTACACATGCATCACAGTTCTTCTCTAAATTGTGTCCTGCAGTAAAAGTAGATGTTCCTGAACATTCTTGTGTTCTCCCTCTGACAAATTGAGGGTGAATGTGGATTGTCAAATGCTGCATGAAATATTTTAATTGCCATAAATGGCTATTAAAATCTTGCTCTTATAAACTGTGCAGTAACACTGATAAAATGCAGTGGACTTGTGATATTTTTAACACATTGGAAACCTTTCATTTCTGAAAAATTTCTACATATGACCTATTTATTTTTCCTAAAATGAGTGTGTTGTGCCTACAAATTATAGATTTGACAAATAATCAAGAAGCATTTTGTATTTATCTAGATGGATTGAATAACTCATAGTACAGAAACAGAACAATAGTTTTAATTTTCCCAAAATTTTAAAGACATTCAGATGCAAATTCAGATTTTATAGACCTAAAGACACATTCATTATTAATTTAAAAATATTTAAAATAGCTTCAATCAAATCATCTGGAAAACTTAAAGAATATAAAACCAGACTAGTGACATCAGAAATCAAATTAAACAGTCTAAAACCATCCCCTCGACTTCATACAGGTGGCAGTCTCATATAAAGGGCAGTTCATTCCTACTGAAAATAATTTTGTGATCCTCATGAAATAATAAAGAACTTGTCTTAATTTTGCATTGATTTGAAAACAAATTTTCTTCAGAGTCTAGATTCAACAGTAGCTTGGAATATCTTCATTATAAGAATGTGTCCTAGATTTTTAAAATAGCACTGGATAATGATATGTAGTGTCTTGTCATCTGCAGTTGCATGTTGACTACAGAGTGTGAAAGACCTTATTTCAAGGGTCCAGGCCTGTGTAAGAAGATCTGCATGGCTTGAGGGTCAGGTCTACCCCAGACTGTGACAAATGGCAAAGGTGGACCAGAGTAAACGGTAGTGAGAAGAAGGACACGACTTTCCTTACAGGTAGCAAAATTGTTGAGTTGAGAGGACCAGTAACAGCTAATTGAATTTATTTGCAGCTTAGATATTCTTTTGCAGAGTCTTTTAGTATCTTGAAAACTAATTGCAAAATGAAAGCCCTACTTTAACTCTGAATTCCAGGAAACATGTCTTTTCCTCATACCCACCTGATCCTTTTGAAACAGTTGATTGCTGTCCAGTGGTGAAAGCTCCCAGTGGTGGGACCATAATTTCATATATCTTCAGGATACAGAGAAACACTTAAGTATTAATCACCCTTCTCTTTAAGACAGGAGTTGAATGTCTTCAGCTAATGGCTTAGGAAGTTCAAAGGCACTTATTTTCCACAGCAATTAAGTGAAATGAATAATGAACTACATTTATTGGGGTTCTTTCTGCTGTGATGCTTATTTTCCCCCGTGCAACTCATTGATTTCCACAAAGATATTCCTGGCTTATTTAGTCTTTGTACTGATTGTTGACCCCGCTAAAAAGAGAATTAATTAATGTCAGATGCAGTAGAGAATCGCTGCCTATCAAATGGGATTGACATCATCATCTCCTTTCACCTTGAGTGTAAAAATGTCAAAGAATCAAAATAAATTTTGAGTACTTTGAAGCAGCTCCATTTTCAAAACAGTAACCCTTCCGAATCCAGAACAGATACCTATTTAACTTTTTATCATGCTTGCCCTTAAAAAAAAAATTATAAAACCTCTTCTTTAAAAATTAAAGTGACAGTATGGTGGGCCAAAACAATCCTCTGTATTATACTTATGATTGAAAGTTGTAAACTTGTTGCCACCCTTTATAGAAAAACAATGAAAACTGCTGGCTATATACTTTTATTGCTTGGATTGCCAAAAACTATTGTTTCTGCTACTAAAACTTTTTCACTGGGTACATAACTGATGTGACACATTCCTTATCAACCCTCATGTTTTCTGGAGGAAAATCCCAATTAATTAATGTGTCTAAAAATGCAACTAGATTTCTCCTTAGAGTTAAGTTCAGACACACTGAATGATGAACACTTTTAATATGTCATAAGAGGAAACCATGTTTTCATGAAACCTTATTGACAAAACCTGATAATTGTGTACTTGTTGGAATCCTGTTATTGGATTTTTAAAAAGAAAAATGGCAAACCAACCCTTTAAAAAATCCTTCAGAGCCTTCATTAATGATGTATGGGGTTTTTTTTTCCAGTGAATGTATCTTCTTTTTCTTTTTTTCTTATTACAGCATGTGCAGAATATTGGATGACAAATATTTCTCATTCAGTGTTTTGCTAGCAGTTACCAGTCCTACAACTCTTGTGCTGAGTAGTAAAAAGGAAATAGGTATTGAGCACAATGCAAAGCTCTGTGAGCAAAATGAGTAAAATATGAATAAAATAATGCAGAATACAGTTCCAAAGAGATGCCTCGTGTGCATGCAGATTACCCCCTAACCGACAACAGAGTGCAATGTGCACTTTTTACTAGGAAAGAGAAGGAAGGAGAAGGAAGTAAAAAACAAAATGTCTGACCTCTGCTGAAAATGTCTGTGCAACAACCGCTGCTTGCTCTACAGATTGAGGGCTTTAGCTCACTTTTTCCTTCTGGTCCTATTTTACTTTTGCACCTACTCATTTCAATAAGCCTTGTATGTAGCTTGTTGCACATATCAGCACATATAGTCCAGTGAAAGACTGTATTTTAAAACCTAAATAAATTCCCATATGAAAACTTTGATCAGCCAAATTGCAAGGCTAAGAATTCTTTTTTTCAAGTAAAATCAAATTAAAATAATATAGCCATTTCCCCTATAAAAGTTGCCCGCAAATTTAGCCAAAAGTTACATGTAGCTATAACTAGTCACATATGGGGGGGAAAAACCCCAAAACCAAAAAACTAACATTAGGGACACTCATTTCAAATTTTGAACACATCTTCATGTAGAGTAGGTCTGACACAAAAAGCCTGCCCTCAGTGAAGTAATATGGGATCACACAGAAATGTAAAAATGTTTATGTCCACCAATGTTAACTCATTTTATTAGTGACATTTTGACATTATCATGATCATAATTGTAATATGTGCACCCTCTCCGAATTTTTGCCAGAGCTTTAGATAATGGAGGGAGTAACATTAACATTGGTGGAGTGAGCACTACATCTAATCACTGACAAAAAATAATGTATGATAATAATCACACAGTCACCCCAAGACATTCATAAATGTTTTCATAGAAGATTATGTAAAAATTATTTTTTGCTCAGTCATCTTAAGCAGGTTTTTGGGTTTTTTTTGCTATTTCACTTATTCTGAGTTATCTCTCTTTAGTTTGCCCATTTTAACAAACTTTTTACTAGAAGTAGTTGCAGATAAAATTTGCATATTAGAAATTATTGATTAAAGCTGGAAAAAAAATCTTAATCTTACATAAACTTTAGTCCAGAACCCAAATATTTTCAACCCAAAAAAATCTATATTAAAAGGAGGGTAAAATAGATTATTTATATACCTGTTTTTCAGGCAGGTCAGGATCATTGAGGAGATCTTTCATGTAATCTCATTAATTCAGAAGGTAAAACGTGCCTCATGGAGGTCAAGATCCTGCAGCCCCACTGGATACTGTAGTTGGCATGACTCATCAGGAAAAGAAAATGCAGGTCATGAATGCATCCTCAAGCCTCTGAAGCAGAATACATAAAGATATGTAACATACAGAAGACATATAAAAAAATATTAATTTTCTATTTGTTTTTCAATATAAAAAACTGCCATTCAAAACTAAGAGTCTCTTTGAAACCTAGTCAGCAAACAACGCCAAAAAAGAGTGTCAACAAAATGTTTTCAGACAAAAATCTACAGCTACATCCAATAATAATCTTTGCCTGGACTCCTTCTAGAGCCTGATTCCCTCTCTAGGGCTGACAGCACTCTGCAGTGATGCTGGATATTGTCCTTCACTCCATGATCTTCTTTCCCAGAAATTAAACTACTGCTAACCAAACTGTATTTTTTTGGCAACATGGAAGTAACTAGTGCCTACAGTTTATTCAAGAAAAATTATAAAAGGATAAAATTTTCTCAGTGAAGAGAAATCCACATTCCCCAAACCAGTTCAACAGCCTGTTTTTTTCTTTGAGACCATATTAGTCAGTACAATTTTATCTCACCTCATTTCTGTGACTGAAGATTGAAGAACCAAAAGGAACAAAAATGGGAATGCATTAATTTGTTCTCAACATAAACATTGAAAGGATATGCATTACATAATTTTGGCACAATAATAAAGAATTAAAATGGTTAATTCCTTTCCTTATCATTAACCTTAGAGTAGATTCTGCAATTTTCTAGTTTTTGGCAGCACCTTCTTTAATGTATATTTGAACAAATGCCAGCTTGTTCCTCCTCCCCAAAGTCTGCCTGGGATCATGGTACTTCATGTCCACAGAGACGAGAGGGCTGCCCTGTCCTAGATTAACGAAGCTATTTGCTCTAACAGGAAATTTCCAAATGAGGAAAACCAAGTCAGTCTCATATAAATTTCCCCTTGTTCTTAGAGTTTTTCAGTTTTTTCCTGCTATACAGGAATTAGAAGAACATTAAGAATATAATTTAGCATCCTTGAAAAATGCCAAGGTAATTTTTGAATTTCAGGTAAAATGTGTCATTAAAATCAATTTTTCATTACTCAGTGCTGATTCATGGACAACCTTAGGAAAAAATAATCATATATATTTTTGTATTTGTATGAATATAATTGATTGGAAATAATTCTAATGTTAGAAATGCCAGGTCAAACCTAGAATAAAGAGGTATCAGAGAAAACTGCTGAACTATCAATTTTCTTATCACAAGGTTAAGCTTTGAGTTATTTGAATTAGGTTGAAGTCACTTTGTTGTTTCATTCCCACGGATCAGCTTCACTGAGCATCTGATCTGCTGGGGTATTGGCTCTTTTGGCATAGCAGCTTTCTTGGTTTCTCTACGGAAAAGTTATGCAAGGATTGTTTTTGTGCTGAGGAGATGAAAAACAGTAACAGTTAAAAACAACCTTTCAGTCTGAGTAAACCCAATTCTGTTAACACAGCTTCAAGAAAATTATGTCTGCTACTTCTCATATTTAATCTTGCATAAGTGAGAAACCACTGCAGAAGAATCTATAGGAGAGACAAGTGAGAGATCAAAAGCAATGTGAGCTAGGACCAATGTTACACCTCTTCTTACAGAATGACAAAGGGAAGCATAAAGAATGGTTGAAAGAGAAAAAAAAGAAATACTGAAATAGAAAGCGAAAAGATGTGGAAGGCTTGAATACATGAAGACAGGAAGTAAGATATAAAATTTTAAAAAGGAAGACTGCGGCCTTTTGAAAGTGGACTTTTATCTTAGAATCTGTAATCAGATATTTGTCTTCAGGCTTTCAAACAAGTGCCATGAGAACTATTATATGTTATTATAACTATCAAATATAATAATTCATGAGAGATTGTAGAAAGTTGGAAGGGACATTATACTCTCTTCTCCTGTATGAAATAACAGCAGAAAGTAGCTAAGTAAACAAGAATACAAAAGGAATTTATTCCTGAAAACTTTTACTCATGAATGCTCTTCATAAGGAGAATAGGAAGAATGAAAGAGTTGTGGTGAAAATAACTAACTTTTGATGCATTTATTGTGAGTATGGATTTGCATTGTAAGACTAGGAAGCACTTTTTTGCCTGGCTTTTTAAAAAGACTGATTTGTGGAATCAATAAGTACTTCAGCCACTACTTTCCTGCATGTGCTCTGAGAGTTCTTTGCAATTTTCTGACATAAATGGGCCTTAATCCCACAATTTCCCCAGCAATTTCCCAGTCCCCTTACTCATTACAGACAGAAAATTGTTATCTCATCATCTTCGTCAGATTCTTTTACACGGACACTAACATACGGCAGGACAGAACACTTGCAGGCTTCAATCATCTTCACATTTAGGCTGAAAACTAGCAAATGATTCTTATTATGTCTTAGCCTCCTTGATCTTTTCCAAATGACTCTCTATGAGAGAGAGAGAGAGAAAGAGAGAAAGAGAGAGAGTCAGTATGACCTAAACCAGAAAATTTGCTTTAATATGAGCTGTTCCAGTTCAAAATCTCTTTTATGTCTCCAACTTTTCCATCTCAAATTTTAAAATTACCTTTTTACTTATGTAATTTTTCTAATACCCATACTTTCAGTTCTAACTAAAATGAGGCTCTTTGTCAGTTTATTTTGTTTTCTTCTCCTATACTTTAAGCTATACTTTAAAGTTTCTTGACTCACTTTATTTGAATTCAGGTACTTAATTTCTAGGTATTATTTAATTGCCTACACAACATTGACATATGAGGAGCAGGCATACATGTGTGTGGGGCATGTTTGTGGGCATTGGAGGTACAGAGAGGGGTTCAGAGCAGAGGGTACAGCCTCTATTTCAGCCATCCATAGTCCATGAGGAAGTTGCAGGAGGTCGGAATTGCAAGGTATTGCATTCTTCATTAAGGCACCAGCTGTTTTGTTATGCAACCTAAAGGTTGAGAGATTTCAATTAATAATGATTGTGAGGTCTACTAATATTGACTGCTGTCTCCACTATTGATCTGGAGTGCTAGTAAAATTCCTCTAGCCTACCATGCCAGGCAGGTTTTTGAGAAGTGCCTGCATCCTTCTCCTCCTGCTGAACTGCAAACTCCCGCATCTCATTAAAATTAATGATGATTGTGTGCCCAATGACGGCAGGTTGACTTGCAGTTTTGCTGGCTTTGTGGGTAATTTTCCCTACCATGCCTTCTTCAATTATTTCTTAGCTAAATAATTCATAGCAATCTTACAAAAGTAATAAGCATACTTATTGCTTTTTAACTGATATTACAAATGGAAAAGAGAAAAAAAGAGAGAAAGCAAAAAGAAAAATGCAGCATTGTCTGCTTATATACTGTCTTCTAGTCTCACACAACAAATACTGGGTTGTAGATGGGTTGCTGTGTGGTGGTCACTAAACAACCTTCCCCCAATTTTACTACACATCTGTAGATTTTATGAAGTGAAGGATTTTGGATGTCCAGTACTGACAACCCTATGTGAGTTATTTTGTAGTTTGAAGCAGACGACTGAAATTAAGTACGACTGGAATTCTGAAAGTGCTGAGAGGCATTAACAAAAATAAGCTCATTCAAATAAATGGGCATTTGTAAGAGACTGAGCCAAAAAGCCTTTGAAAAAGAAATTCTATTTTAATAAATACCCTTTTAAATACACAAATGGAAAGCAATCACACAGAGAATTTCTAGTAAGAAATAGGTATTCTGTAGGCAGGACCTGCAACTCTTGGGAGTAATTTTTTAAACTCCAATAGTCCTTGGATCTGACCCAAATTATTCTTTAGAAAGAAGATTATCTCAAAATTCCTACCTTTTTTTTTACAATTCTTATAAAATTTACCTAATTGAACTGTTCACCCTCACATGCACATGTTTCTATGTAGAATCCTACCATTTTTCCTGTCATTTGCACAAGACATGGCTAGTTTTCCCAGAAGAGATTGTGGCCACATAGGAGAACATGGGTCAGAGAATAACTGAGCAGGGACATCCTCAGGGACTTTCCTTCCAACCCCTTCATTGCTGCTGCTCCCTGTCCCAGAACCATAGAATCGTTTGGATTGGAAAGGATATATAAATGCAAGTCTGCCATTAACACAACACTGCCAAGTCCACCACTAAACTATGTCCCCAAGTGCCATATGTGTTTGCATTTGAAATACTTCCAGGGAAGGTGACTGAACCACAGACACCAGCAATCTCAGGAGGAATGCTGTAAAAGCCTGCAGACACAGGATTTGCCCAGCTCACAGCAAGATATAAAAGTCAAATAGAAAGAAGATCTTTATAGAATGTGTTCCCTAAAGATAAACTGCTTTTTTCAACGACAAACCATGTAGAGAGTAGAAGATTCTTTGGAATAATCTTCAGCAGAAGGGGCTTTGGGGGAGATTTCCCATCTTAAGACGCTTCAAGTGATAGAACAAATCTTACTTCTCAGCACAGAGCTATGTCCTGTACTTATCAAGCAAAAAGTCTTGTGTTTTTCACATACACCAAGGAATCCATCAGTCTAGGAATTACACAGTGGGAATCATACAGCAGGAGGAACTGTCCAGATACATGCATCCAGTGGGTATCACACTCCTGTATGGAAACTACCTGGCTTCATTCTACTACCTTTTTCAGCTGGTTCCAAGAACATTTCACAGCCTTAATGCGGAATTTGGCTTCAGTGGAAATTTCCTAAGTATGAGGAACTATTTATATAGGATTATCAGACCATTATCACACCATCCTCAGCATTATCAGATCATCGTCAGCAGTGACACCACTATAATGGGAAGAAAAACACCTAAAAAGAGAGCTAGAGAGCCAGACGGGATGAGTAAGAATTTCTCCACAGTTTATCTTCCTTTCTCTGACAATTCTAGAACCTCCAACTTGATTCTGAGATCTTGAAACTGTGGGATTTTGGTTTTTTTTCTGAATCCTGTCTTTTTTTTCCCTTTGTTTTTGCTGAAAATCCTGATGTCTTTTTTCATTTTGGCTCCACAGATTGTTTTCGGATCTAAACCATTGTTTTCTGAAATTTTACAACAACAGATTTGATCAAGGTCCCAAAATTTGGAACCTAGAATTGGCTGAGCTTAAATCTAGAACATATTTTTTCAGCTGAGGGGTTAAAACAAAACCTAGACAATCAAGAATTTACAATGTGAGTATAGCTAGAAGCACTACACAGTGCACAAGAAGACCTGAACCCATTTTTAATTTTCAACAAACTCAGTGACTCACACATTAATTAGAAAGGATATATTCCTTTACAAGATTTTTAAATGTCTTTTAAAATGTATCTGATTTGGACAGAGGTAATCATCCTATTTCTTGGAGACACAGAGAGAGAGTACTTGGCAGAACTTAAGCACAAAGAGTTCAGAATTTTTTTTATATCAAGTTCCTTTCTGTTCCCTCTCCACTCAGGGTACATGAGAATTTTGCAGGCTCTGAAAGTTAAAGTGGCTTTGTTAAGAAGTAGAGCTGTTAAGGTCCTCTGGTTTTGAGGATGATGATTATTTTTTCAAACATTCCTTGGAAATTTGTCTTCCAGGTTATTTAATTGCGAAGGAAATGTTTAACTCATTACATTATTCTCCTAAGAAATGCTATTTCTCTATGTCCTTCTTCTTCCTCCTAATTTTCTTTGCAATGATTTTTCTCTAGAAGTCAGTGAAACTAGAAATGCTTGTTGTTAAACACCTGTATGAAATTAGTCTCTCAATATTTATCACTTTTGTAGCCTCTTTTTGGAAGTATGAATGTTCTGCAGAGGTCTCCATGGCTTAAAGGGCTTTATAATATATCTGAACAGAATTTAAATTTTTACCAAATATACAAATGTATGGCTCCTCTCTGGAGAGGTTCTTTGCATTTTAAGGTTGTTCTGACTGACATCCTCCAGAGTCACTTTCTCAGACAAGATCCACATGAGATCCTCACTCCTGGAGAAAGATGGTAATTTTTACAGTAATGGTTCCTTTTTCACCTTGCAGCAGAACTTTAAAGCCTATATGAAGGAACAAAATGTGAATTTTCCAGGCAACTTCTCTTTGCATATCTTCCAGCAGTTTTGCAAGGTGATTCAGGAAAAGATTAATTTAACCGGGTGTCAAAGCAGATTTTCTGCCAAAATAAATAGGTGATCCTGCAGGATCTCTGTAGCCAAAGAGGCAGCTCAAGCAGAGGAGTCTACTCTGAAGAAAGAGTCTACTCTTTCCACAGATCTGTGAATTTCTTGCCCTGCAGATGGGAGTCATGCAAGAAATCCTAGAATCCTAGAATATCTGGAGTTGAAAGGGACTTACAAGGATCATCAGACCTCAACTCCAGTCCCTGCACAGCACCATCCCCAAGAGTCACACCATATGCCTGAGAGCATTGTCCAAACATTTATTGAGCTCTGTCAGGGTTGGTGCTGTGACCACTGCCCTGGGGAGCCTGTTCCAGTGCCCAAACACCCTCTGGGTGAAGAATCTTTTTCTAATATCCAACCTAAACCTCCTTGACACAATTCAGGCCATTCCCTCGGGTCCTGTCCCTGTCACCCCAGAGCAGAGATCAGTGTCTGTCCCTCTCTTCCCCTCTCAAGGAAGTTGTACCTGCAGTGAGGTCTCCCCTCACTCTCCTCCAGGCTGAACAGACCAAGTGACCTCAGCCACTCCTCACACGGCTTCCCCTCAGGGCCCTTCACCATCTTTGTTGCCCTCCCTTGGACACTCTGCAATAGTTTAAAGCCTTTCTTACATTGTGGCACCCAAAACTGCCCCAGCACTCGAGGTGAGGCTGCCCCAGAGCAGAGCAGGACAATCCCTCCCTTGCCTGGCTGGTGATGCTGTGCCTGATGTCCCCAGGACAGGGTTGGCTCTCCTGGCTGTCAGGGCACTGCTGGCTCATGTTCAACTTGCCAGTGACCATGATGAAAGAGAATAGAAGGACACTACATGGAATGTAGTGCTGAGGATCAGTGACTGTCACTTGCTTGGCCTTAAGAAAGCATAAGTAACTTACTGAAGATTTCCCACACTGTTGTGCTGAAGGGTACAAAGTGTCTCCAACAGCAAGACAAGCAGGAGATGAGATATTGCTAGATTTTTCATTTATCTTTCAGATCTTCTTATTCAGAAGCTAACAATCACAGAATCATCTTTGTAACAGAGACTGACCCTGCAGTTTAATTCATCTTTTGTTTCCAGAGCTATTCAGAAAACTGCAGAAAATATATTTCCTTACAGACAACCTCTTTATATAGAGAAAGGTAACAGCAGCTTTCCATCAAAATTTCATCGTTTAAAGTATGCCAATAATCCCATTCTTTCTTTTTCCAACACACACAAAAACTCCTCTATTTCCCCAAGGGAAATTTTAGCAACCTGCCAGGACAACATTATGAACATTTTTTTCATCCAAGAATCCCACTGTGCTGTGTAGATATTAATACACTCTATTTCAGAAGAACCCTATATCATATGTTGACTTTATATCTGTATATATGTGCTGTTCTCAGATGTAAAAGCTGAGACACTTGTATTACTTTATTATTTTCTGCTGTTTACAAAGAATTTGTAACACAACTGACTGAGTTGCCTCCTCTTCCAAGCCTGTTATTTAACCACACTGTGGAAACAGTACTGCAAAGGCTCTGAGTAGTGTATCTTAAATCAGAATTATTTAATGTGCATCCATATCTAAGCAATAGTTTCCTAGCAGCCTTTCAGGTATGACATGCCAGATGCATTTCACTTTCCAGAGATTAATTTGCAGAAGCTCTGGAGAAGGGTAGATAACATCTGACTGTCAGCAGGGCACATCATGGATGCCAGGCTCAACATGTGGATTATTCCAATTTGCAAGGTCAGAAGATGTTCCCCATACTGTGGATGACAGAATGGATTAATGGTGGGCTACAGCCCCTCAGCCTTTTTCACAAGTGTCTGAGAAAGACAATGCTGCCCACTGAAAAGGAAGATAGTGCACCAAAGCTGTGCTGCTACATGCTGTTCTAAGGGTATAAGTTGTCAGCCCTGATGAAGGCATCATTCCCTTACTCAAACCTCACAATCAGTAATACTTCCTAAAATTATAGTGATTTTTTCACTCTTGAAGAAATTTTCCTAGGTCTTAGGTGAATTGTATCTTTTTTGTTTTTCTTCATCGATATGGTCAGCTAAGTGAATAACTGCAAATTCCCATGCTAAAGGAAAACCAATTGCTACATAAAAAATCTTAAGTTTCTAAGCAAAGCAGAATTCATTTGATACTGCTTTTTTTCTTTTATCTTTTCAAGAGAGAAAGCTCAGTGTAAGATCAACAGCCATCTGTACATTCCGGACCATTGGACTGCCATATATTTGGTGATGGCAAATTTTGCTGCATGGCTTTCTCCAAGATTAGGGCAAAGCTGTCTTTCATTCCAGTTTGGTTTGGTCTGCTTATGAAAGTGATGTCCATATTTCTTTGTTTTGCTAAAAAAAAAAAAAAAAGAAATAAAAACAAACAAAAACAAACAGACAAAAACCTGAAAACCTAGGGATGATATTGTTTAGCTTAAAAATGTAAACAGACTGCCGTAAGCACCTCAATATCCATCACCATCTAGCTGCTGTGCTCATATATACTGAAAGGGCTTTCCTGGGAAGGGGTCCCCTTAAAAACTTCTCAGAAGCATCACAGGCCTGGCAGCCAGAGGCACAGAAGGTTGAGAAAGTCTTCACACTGGGAGCTGGTAAGCAAAATACACTTTGGTGGTTTTTCAAAAAATGTGAGCAGATAATGCGGGTAATAGGCAAATGCCAGTCCAACCCAGCACTGCAGTGGCTCTTGGCTTTATCTGCATATTAACAAAAATCCTCAGACTCTTCTGCTCTGAGATCCCTGTGCTGCTGCAGTAGCCAGGACAACGAGACCCTGTACTACACATTACCTATGCAGCCCTTACCCAAGGCAATTTTATCTCCATGGTACCTTGATCCATAATTGTTATACTGGACAAAATGGAGAGAGGATTATTCCTCTCCAAGCAGACCTGTGAAGGATACACTGGATCTGCAGGTAGAGGAACCTACCTGTCATGAGGGAGACCTAAGGGTCTGCTGCAGGATGAAAAGGGACACCACCTTCTTATAGCTCACTGTACCACCATGCTTCTACCATGTCCTGAATTCCTTCAGGGACAACATCCACCCCAAGGGTTGTGTTTATCCAGGTAAACAAAGCAAGGCTGGGAGAGAGATTTGAGCAGTGGTGAATAATTTTCTAGAATTCTTTAAATTTTAGCATATTCCCTTGTATGATTTTAATCCATACCAACAATTATGTCTGTGATATTGCCTGAGCATGAGTCAGATTATAGCTCAGGCTTTAAGAAAAATAAATATTTTTACCAGAAGGATGAGAATGAGAAGAGCCTTACTGGTAAGAGTTACAGAGTTTTCTATAGCATATCCTAAAACCGCAGTTGCCTGCTATCAAAGCTGTGCATTTAGCATCAATAAATCTGCACACCTTGCATTCAGGAGTTCTGAAAGAGTTGATCCATCCCTCTAGACCACTACAACTGTCTTAAAATAACATTTGAAACAGTGATAACAGATGCCTGGACAAAGCCAGTGCTGTGTGAATATTTCAAAAAGCAGAAATAAGCAGATCCAAGTGATTACAGGTCTGTCAACCCAGCATTGATCTTCGACAAAATAATAGAAAATGTGCTATGAGGATTGATTCATAAAGAATTAATGCAAGAAAATGCAACTGACTCCAACAAAGATGAGAAGCAGATGTGATCAAACTCACTTGATTACTTTTTCAGATTAGACAGGAAATGTGGTTTGTAGAAGCAAAAAGGCTGAGAGAATAGACTTACGCCCAGGATTGGTACTGCATGGCATTTTATTTGCCAATAAATCCAGGATTATATGAAACTGAGTTGGCGTGCCATATAGATTGGAAACAAGCTATTGATAAGTGTTAAATTGTAATCTTACATGAAGAATTATCATTAAGCAATTATGTTATATCTGGGAAATTTATACTGCTTCAAAAATGTATCAACACAGTCTGTGCAACAACTTTAAAATCATTACTAATGAAGTTTGCAAATATGGTCAAAATAAGGATAGCAAAGAAGAGTAAAAAGAAGAAAGAAATGACGCCAGTAATAGTTTAGCTGGTTAGGTGAAACCCACTTATATAAAAATAACTCAGAAAGAACTTGGGAGCCAAGGACAACCTGCTGAACATGCTCTGAAAGTCTGAAAGTAACATGCTGACCAAAAATATTAGTACTGTCCCTTGGTACAACTAGGAAGTATATATAAGTATTACTCAGCACTGGAAACCCTGGAAAAAGGGAAAACCCTGTCAGTAATTTGTGAAATGCGTAAGATTTGAGGAAATGTCATTAAAATAATAGAAAAGATTGAAAAATTCACCTGCTTTTTCATACCATATAAATTGGTCCAATAGTGGATACTGCTTCCCTGTATGAACATTTCTTCAGTTTTATAGTGAGACCATCACAGTGTCAGCACTATCTTAATGCAATCACAGAATAATAGAATGGTTTCACTGGAAGGGGTTTTAAACATCATCTAGTTCCAACTCCTCTACCATGGGCAGGTACACATTTTCACTGGACCAGATTCCTCAAAGTCCCATCAACCTGACCTTTAACACCTCCAAGAAATGGGGCATTCACAGCTTCTCTGAGCAATCTGTTCCTGTGCCTCACCATTAAGAATTTCTTCCTAATATCTAATTTAAACCTGCCTTGTTTTAGTTTGAGGCCATTGTCCCTTGCTCTGTCACTCCATGCTCTTGTAAAAGGCTCTCCATCTTTCTTGCAGGCTCCCTTCAGGTACTGGAAGGCCACAATTAGATGGCCTTCTCTTCTGCAGGCTGAACAGACTCAGCTCTCTCACCCTGTCTTCTTAAGAGAGGTGCTCCAGCCATTGGATCATGTTCATGGCTCCCCTCTGGACTCAGTCTTACAGGTCCATGTCCCTGGGGACACTTGGGGAAGCCAGAGCTGGATAAAGCACCCTAGGTGGAGCGTCCTGACAGCAGAGAAGACTTAGAGTGAAAAAGAGTTCAATATGCTCAATTTTATCAAAGAAATGTAGTTAACATAAAAGAAACATTAGATGTGAAGTGTTTAGTCCAGAAACAGCATCATGAGGAGAAAAACTTCAACAATGTTGAGAAACAAAAGGCCAAGGAACCCAGTAACTGGAAGGCATAAATAGACAAAATCAGGGCAGTCCTTGTTGCCTGCATTGTGGTTATTGGAAGAGATGACTGCAGTGGTCCATCAGACCTTGAACCCTGCCAATCTGTACAGAAATAAGTTTTCAGTGTAACATGGATTCCAGGAGGCCAAATTCTCACATAATTGCTGCTAGTCTTAACAAAATGTAACATATGGTTTCTCCATAAACAAGAATCTGCTCTCAGATTATACTTCAGATTCTGTTGCATTGTCATAGTATGTCATAATACAATATCACTGTCTACTCTACTACTGGCTCATCTTTCCAAATATACTGTTAAACCTCTATTTATACTATTCAAGGAAAATTATGAACAGAGAGATTTAGTTTATTTAAGCCAATCTTTATTCACACTCTCCCAGACATAGCCTGATATACTGGTGACCCAACAACGATATTTTAATAGCTTTTAAAAAATGTTTGAATATGAGTTGATAGGTTATTTTTGTAATACTAAGTGTTGGGGGGAAAAGTGCTTACTATTAACTCTGCATACTTGAATAAGAACCTGGCTACATCATTCAACATTAGTTGGAAACATAACTAAAAGCAATACATTTGCTGTCCTCGCTGATTGTTTTTCAGTGCAATTTCTAGAATACCTGTAGGGCATTTGTACCTAAACAGCTGTGTTGAGCAAACTAATAATCTTTCTAGTAGTCAGTTCAGGTTATTATCATATAATCATTACTTGTTTGTACTATGTCACCTAGAGGTTTCACTTGAAATGAGAATCATTGTTGGAGGAACTGCCTTTGCCCAGACAGCTTATGGCTTAACAGTTGAGACAGATGAATACACTTCGTCTGTAGTAATGAGGATTTTGCAGAGCAATTTACTTTCTGTTATGCTTGATTAAACCTATTATGCCTTTACTGACACTTGTGCCACCCCATTATCCTTTGTGGGTTTACACAGGTATAACAGGTTGGACCTCTAACAGGAATTAATTCTGTGATTTCTGCATAAGAACAAGTAGGACTCAACTCACTCTGTCTTAGCTGTATTAGCTCAGCAGGATGGACAACAGCCAGAATTACCTGCAGTGAAATGTATTTTTGGTTCTAAATTACAGGGATGGGATGAGATATGAAGAGGGAAGAGATCTCTGCTGAACTGAAAGATACTTTTTTATACTTAAAAAATAAAAGATTTTAAATAGCGGGAGAATTCTTCAAAAAACACTGAAGAAGTTACATGGAGTAACAGAAAGTGTATACAAAATTGCTGCTATTAGTTAAGGACTGAAACAGTTGGCAAACCTAAGCGGAACTGATACTACAGGTGTGGTTTAAACTAAGGGGTCTATTAAATCTATAAACAGGTATTTCAAGATCAATTTTCTTACTGAATCTGGAAAAGCTATTTTCTTCCACATCAAGACACTTTCCATAGTTAGGGAATATACATTTTATTCATTGCCTATTTCTGCTCACACAAACATCAAATGCAAAACCTTGAACTATCTTCTGTGGGACAAATAGCAAGTGGACGATGTTTAATTATGTAGGATTACATATGTCAGAACAAGATTTTAAAAAAATCTTTATCTTGCACTCCCAAATCCTTGTGTGCAAGAACTTCATAAACAAGTGTCAGTGCATCATCACCCTAAGTCAAATGTTTAACCAGTATCAAAAAATTACTTGACCTACATTAGCTTTACTGAGAAAATCACTTTTGAGCCATTATTGTACATAATCATGTGTCCTACTTTGGAATAGGTTTGTGGACAGTACACTAGCACTGAGAAGAATAGCAACATGTATCCATTTAAAGTTTTTTCAATGTGAACAAAAATTCCCAAGTTCCTGCTGAATTTGACTGCAAAGGTCACTGTTACTTATTCACATCTCTTTCTGCAAAATTAGTGGTATATGTGGTAAAAAGAGCTTTTCAATAAGTAATTGACTGACATGAACAGGTACTTAGCTGTTGTTCACAACATGACTAAAGTTTGTTCCATGATATTTTATCATCTGTTTGGTACAACTGGTATCATATGGAAGCTACGTCTGCCTTAGCAAGCAGAATGGACCAAGAGTAGATTCTAGGCAGAAAAGCATGGGCTTTAGTACCTAACATCCACATTTTGAGAGCTTTTTATTTACTATTAGACTAACTCTACTCTGATCCCATAGCCTGCATGCCTATTTGTGGCTGGAGTGCAGTGGGTGTGCCTCTGGAGCAAATCTTCCAGTATAATTTCATGCAAAATTAATTGAGCTTAGAACTCAGAAACATCTGCATGCTGTGAGCCAGTGCAGGGACTACTGGGAGATGTATTTCAAAAGTATTTTCCTGATCTGAACTAAAACACTGATACATCAGATACAGCAGATACACCAGAAGACTGTGCTGCCATTGAGCCAGACCTGGACAGGTGGGGGAATTGGGAAGACAAGAGCCTAATGAAGTTGAACAAAGAAAAGTGCAGGGTCCTGTACTTGAGGAGGAATAACTCCATGGACCATTACAGGCTGGAGGCTGATCTGCTGGGAAGCAGCTCCATGGAGAAGGACCTGGGGGTCCTGCTGGACAACAAGCTGCTCATGAGCCAGCAGTGTGTCCTTGTGACCAACAAGGCCAAAGGTAGCCTGGGGTGCATTGGGAAGAGCATTGCCAGCAGGTCACAGGACATGATCCTGTCCTTCTACTCAGCCCTGGTGAGGCACATCTGGAATGTTGTGTCCAGTTCTGGGCTCCTTAGGACAAGAGAGACATGGAGATCCTGTAGCAGAACAAGCAGAAGGCTAGGAAAATTATGAAGGGACTGGAGCTTCTCTCTTACAAGGCAAGGCTGAAGGAGCTGGACCTGCTCACCCTGAGCAAGAGGAGACTGGAAGGGGATGCCTACAAGTGTCCTAATAGCAGATGTCAAGAGGACAGGCCAGACTTTATTCAGTGGTGCCCAGTGAGAGGTGAAGGAGAAACAAGCACAAACCAAGACATGGGAAGTTTAATAGGAACATGGGGGCAAACTTCATTACATTGGGGGTGACCAAGCACTGGAACAGATTGACCAGAGAGGTTGTGGTGTTTGCTTCACAGCAACCTGCTCTAGGCAAACCTGCTTTAGCAGGAGGAGTGAACTCAGGTATCTCCGGAGACTCAGCCATGCTGTGATTCCATGAAATATAAAACACACTCAGAATGTATCGGTGAAAGTTCCTGGTCTCAATCAAAATGAGGAAGTGAAGGAACACACAGAAAGAGAAAAATAAGAAAACACTCAGACATCAAAGAACAGTGTTCACAAAATGAACATGTTTTTCAAGTTAGCCTCAAGTTTAGAAATTGAGGAATTTGTTCTTGTTTATCAAGACTTATATGTCAGTTGTTGCAGGAAAAACAGCTGAAAGAAAAAAAATCTTTGCTTCACTCAGGTATGTCAGCTCAAATTGACCACATACGATTAGCATTTAATTTTAAAACTGTAGATAGAAATATTGTTAAAAATGTATTCTAGAAAAATGAAATTTTGTTTTGAAGTGTATCTATACCACCTTTTAAGCATCTACTGAAAATGTTTTGGGTCAAGCACAAGAAATTCTGTCTAAGAATTTTTAAGCATTTATTATTGCAAATGCCAGCCTTTTGGTTCAGCAAAAAAAGCCCAACCACAAATTGTCAGATCTTTTTCCTGTAATTTTTCATTGTGCTAATTCATACTACTTAGTCAAACCAGAAGTTGGAAACACATAAAGAACTCAAAAAGAAGAACACAGTTTGGTTATGGCAGAACAGTGGTTGCAACCATGTTTTGATTTTGCGCAACAGCTTTGCCATGGGGGAGGAATCCAAGTAGGGGGGGTGGAATCCAAATAAGAAATAAAGCTAATCAAAATAATTTTTGTATTTTATTTTTAAGAGACTTCTCTCTTAACCCCTGATATTACTGTGAAGCTCGCTGTATATTATATAAACTGCAATACATCAACACATTCTCAAGGATACCTGAATAAAACAGTGCAGTTTTTTTGAAAATAGACATGCCCTCATTTTTTTTTTCCCCCAATATTTTTTGATTCAGAAAACTTACTATGAGACAAATCACATTGCTGTCTGGTTCCTCTTCTCCTATATGAGTGATTCATTCTGACTGGGGAAGCTTAAAGCAACAAGTAAATATGATAAACAGTATCTGTCATCACATAGGGAGCTTGGCTAAAAGGTTTCTGTCACTATTAATAATATTTTTTGGTTTTCAGCCTCCCTGTTTATTGCATTAATAGCAGGTGTAAAATACTACGAAAAGTAAATAACTTTCAGTTGAAGCTACCTGTGAAAATCTGGCCTCTAAATGGAGATATTTAAACTTCCTCTGGACAGTCACATAAATAGTCTGAAGGACAAACCTCAGGGTAGTGCATATACAAAAAAAAATGCAATTAGCTCAAACTCTTTATGTTGTGTTATATCGTATGACAAGATGCCTCACCCTACACCACCAATGCAAGAAAAAAATTACTTGGCACCTCCTAAGTTTATATAATTTGTCCAGAAGTAGATATTTTATGCCTATTTCATCTTACAGAGACTTTAAGCCATGTGCAGTTTAAAAGTTTTCAGTTAGAGACTCAAAAATTGTAAACAAGTACAGAAGAAACTATTATGCACTAGCTAATCTGGCTTTAGGGGGAAAAAAAATATGCTTAATTTTAGGCAACTAAACAGGTCCATTGCGGTATATTACTTCTTTAAGTGAAGCACAATCTAACGTGCTCTGGTGGAGTGGGACCACTCTGACTCCCACAGACATGTAAAATAACTAGAATCCACATTCTGCACTGACACAAAATCCCTAGAAAATTTCTACACATTCTTTAGACATTTTTTATTCACCTGTATATACAATATTGCAAATAATGAGAAATATTCCATTTGTAAGCATATATGAAAAGCTTCACACAACTAAAAATTTTCTCCAATTATCAAAGAAAAGAATAACTGCAAGAGAAAAATAAATAAAGTTCTAATTAATTGAAATTTATAGAAAAACCTTTTTGGATAGTGTTAGATAAATAAATAAATAATTTAAATCAGTTTTAGTGCTTTTAATCTATGGTTGGATTTTTCAATCATATAAATTTCAGTGTGAAACAAATCTTAATTTATAAAAGGTTAAAAATAATTAAGACAAACAAATTACTGTATTTCATGAAAAAAGTTTAGTACTATCATATCCTTTTATTTTTTGCAAATAAACTACACATCTAATAACATATGCTTCTATATTAATAGGCCCACAAATTTCCAAAATGTGTCACTACGTAACAACATAGTTTAAGAGTTATTGTATAATTCTTTCCTACCTGTTATGGATAGAAGTTATGTTTCTACAAATATGACTATCTCAAATGCATATTGCTGAACAGGGGAAAAAATAAAAAAAACCCTTGAGATGTTCCTAAAATGTCTAAAACTGTAGATATAATTTATCTTGAAAGAGATCATAATAAACTGAAGACAATTTTAATATGCTGTTACTTCTTTCTCATAGAAACTTTCTTTAACAATTAATTTATTATCAAGTATTTGGGGAAATTATATATCCATTTTAATTAGCAGTCACAGGACCGTTCTTGGCTGTTTTAATCTGGAACATTAATGCTGGACTACTTTCACACTGTGCTTTCAGCAGTCTCTTTCCCTCTGTCTCACTCACGTATTCATATGTATGTAAAGCTAAAAAGATGCACCAGAATTAATTCCTTTCTACAATTTAACTGAAGTAAAACCACTGATGTGTCTTTTGAAAGCACATGTGAGCAGTAACCCAAAAATGATGTCACTAAGTTTCCCCTAATACATCTATACATTTGTGTGTGTTTGGATTTGTATGCATGTCAGTATAGAGGAATAGAATTGACACAAGAATTTGACTTTATACAAAACTGCATAAAGCAAACTTAGAGTCACAGAAACTGCACTACAACAGAAATCCTCAGTTATTTCAGTATTATAGACATTAAAAAAAATTTGGCTTGCTAAGTTTCCACAGAACCATAGATTTGGATGAGAACTTAAAGATCACCTAGTTCCAGCCACCCTGCCATGGATAGGGACACCTTCCATCCGACCAAGCAGCTCTAAGCCCCATCCAACCTGGCCTCCAGTAACAAATTTTTTCACCGTATTAGCAGAGTTTGTATTCTAGTTAACAGCCAGACTTCTCTGCAGATATTAACACTAAATGCCTAAAGTTTGCTGGTAAAACTCTCGTCATGAACCTAAAGCCTGGGTCTGGTAGTGCAAATCTACAGTAAAGCATTAGTGAGTGTGGAGGAAAAAAAATTGTATGTCCTTGCCTTGGAGCCAGGATGGCTTCTTATGCAGTGTTTTGTGTTGTTTATCAATCATTCCTCCCGTGTCCTCTTTGTGGCACACAGTTTGTGTATGCACTGAAAAAAGAGGTCATACAGATTCCCCTTAGCTAATATTTTACACTTCATACCCAGTTTCACAGAGGGGTGTAGAGATCCACACTGCAATTTGGAAATTGTGTATTTGATAAGAAATATATATGTCAATCTAATGCAAAATTAAATTCTTCATTGAGGCAGGCTGACCTTAGAAGATGGAGAGTAAATATTTTTAAATAGATATATAGACATTTCTTCACACAGCCAACACCTTTGCAACAGTAAAGGAACTCAGACTGAAGATCCCCTTCACGAGGTCCAAGAGCACTATTTTCTTTGTGATACCTACAGGACAATGTGAGTCTTAATACCTATAGCCATGGGAAAGGTTAATATCAATATAAAGCAGCTGGATATGGTTGGTAGAAATGCCATGCAGAGTACAATTTAGATGTAGAATCAGGTGCAGTTGGTAAAAGGCTCTTACTCTAATGGGGAATCCTGGGGAACAATGTACAGGAATGTGTATTTTTGAAGCACTCAATGAAATTTCAGTAATGGTGAATGTAGTGGTAGATATAATACGCTGACAAAAATAGCATTAAAATAAAAGTGTTTCTCCAGAAAGGTATATTTATAAGATGTAAAGAAACAAGAGAAAATGAATTAAAAACCATACTTGGTTTTGGATATACTTGGAATACTTGGATAAAAACACCTGTGTTAATAGGCTAAAATATATTGTGGGAATTCTGGAAAGTTGACAGGAGTCTATCATTGATCCCAGAATCTAATCTGGACATGAGAAAAGATTATAGCATTTGGTTGGAAAGACACATTTTACAATATGCATAACAGAGAGTTATCCTGGTGTGAGGAAAAAAGTCCTACTGGCTCAAATAGCATTGATGCACCCATCTGAATAAGAATTGTTGTTAACTTGCAAAGCCTTCAGTATGCAGCATTTAATTTGTTTCAAAAAGAACAACAACAACAAAAAAAGAAAATAATGCAGTTAAAACTACTTAAAGTTCTTCATTTCAAAAAGACAGCACTTCATCTAAAGCAGGAACAGCCAGGAGTATTTCTGAGCTCCTGAACGTGGAAATAGGCCTTGGCCATCTCCCAAGGGAACGAGGGCAAAACCTTGGCACATGTCTGCTCCCTTCCCTTGCTGAACTTTGATTTTGTTGAGAAGGAAATCTGGGCCCATGAGTCAGGAGGGAGAGGCACCTCGCTCTGACACTGTGCCCTATCTGGGGATGGAGCAACTGGGACTGCAGGCACCGCGCCGGGTGTGCAAGCTGCTGAGTTTGGATGCAGCCCAAGGTAACTATTTAGGGAGACCAACTGAACTAAGGAACTCGGGGATTAGATTTTGGAGGCAGCCTGGAATGTCTCCATGTCAAACGTGCTAAAGCTATCTGGAATTTGTATGCCAGGCAGGGAGAAAAAGTTGTTGTATGAGAACTTTCCAGACCTAACTGGAAGAATAACCATCTTGAAAATGACATTAAGCATAAGTAGGGAGTCTACAAGGAATGGAAAAAAGGACTGATCACCAAAGAAAACGATGACTTCGAAGTCAAGAAATGCAGGTTCAAAGCGAGACTTGGCAAAAGTGGGACTTGCTAGTGGGACTCAAACTGAGTATGACCTCATAAAGGAAATCAGGCTAAATAGTTAAAGTTTTCTTTAGGTATGTGCATAGATGGAGAAAAAGGCAGGAAGCTGAAAGAGTGCAATGAGGATGAGGTACACATGAAAGCTCCATATTTGATTTGAGTCAGTTTATATTTGGCTAAAATATCTAAATATTATTTCAGTTTACAATAAAATTCATGGGTTTGAATATGGGATTACATACTGGGAAGCAAATAGGAAATTATTCACCTGCAAGCAAAGTGACTATTATACTGAAATAGTTTATTAAACTTGAAGTTAATTAAAAACTTGAGTTTATTAAAACTGAGGTTTCTCAGATAATCTGCAGTCTCACAAACTTGGAAGAATAGGTGAGTGAAACCCAAATTCCCACAATAGGCTGAAATAAACCCATCAACCACTGGCAGTCCCCATAACAGGAATACACAAATGCAGTTTTTGCATTAAGACTAGTCATCCTAGCACCTACAGGATCCTGTGTCCTGATCTCAGCAGTGAGATTGGACCTGAAGTTGCAAAGACCCTGTAATATTGTTTTGTTATGGGTAAGTTATGCTCTACTACATTTTGATGCCTGTTTTGTATTTTTTTTACCAGGTAATGCGAACACTACCACTGCAAAAACAGAGTGCTTAAGAAACTGGGATTGGCAGAAGGGCAGTATGGCACAGAACAGATTGCCTATAAAATTACCAGCACCAAGCTGCAGACAAAGTGTGGGGCAAGAGAAAAACTGCAGAACCACCTGAATTGCAAGTTTATATTTATCCTGTTTAATATTTCCTGAACAACTAAGAGACAAACATGAGCATACTGGTGAAGAAAGTAAATTACAGAGACACTTGTGGTATTCACAAAGACTGACTTAACTGTAGTGGAAATAATTTCTCTGGGATATTCCTATGGCAAATGACAGATTAACTCCACCGAGCACAATTCATACGAGGTGATGAAACTCTTGCCCAGTTTGACTCCTAGATAAGTTGTTCTCCTTTCCTCTGGCTCATAGGCAGCCTGGAAAGCCTAATTTTGCTATACTTTAGCTAGACTAAAACTGGTCACTGCACACACACACCACTTCTGTTGCTAGACTTTCTTTCTGTGCTCTCCACTTGCATTGTCAATACATTACTAGATTCTTATACAGGAAAAGCCAAATGACCTTGAAGACTCTATAGAAATAGAATGAAATTCAGTAGTACAAAATTCAATAGCTGCATTGCTTTCATAAACTGAGAGACCACTTTTAAACAGCCAGTGAGAGGAGGATCTAGGAAGCCAGCAGGGAGGCATCTTAGCAGATGTAATCTTGAGATATATAGGTAGAATTATACACGGCAGCAGACATTTATGAGGTGTTCTCCAAAACACTGCATACAATTCTGGACATACACATTACAAAAGAAAATTTTAAATAGAAATAGGCTAAAACCAGCTTATGGGAAAATCAGAAGGACAGAGAAATAGCATTTTAAAAAGACGCTGAAGCTTTGGTTTATTTACCCTAGCAAAACAAACTTTGAGGCAAGAAGTGGATGCCATATACAAACATATTAGGGAAATAAACAGCGGGGAAAAGAAGACACCATTCAAACTAAAAGGCATTACTGGCAAAGGAACTAATGGCTATAGACTAGCTATTAATAGCTTTAGGATGAAAATTAGACAGTGTTTGACCATCAGAGCAGTCAGATTAAAAAAACAGATTCTGAGAGGGGTGTAAGAAAGAAAATGTATAGTCATTTCTGACAAGGCAGTGAGACACTACACAAATGCTGTATGTGGTAACTCCCATGATAAAGGGAAGACTCCAGGGTGCAGGTATCTCACCCAGCCCAAACCAGCTCTCCATTCCAAAACATACTCTCTGTTTTAAAGTGATGAGGGACTTGGTTCTGCTGAGACATGAAATTTCATGTGACTAGAAATGAAACCTGAGCTTGAGATGCTCAATACCTAATAGAAAAGAGATTTGAGAGAACTAGCACAAGAAATCCCAAGTGTTCCTGAGAAGCTTGCTGGGTCTGCCGTGCCCTTCAGCAATGGAGAACACAGCAAATGCTTCAAGCATCCTTGACAAATTCACCCAAGCTTCCAACTCATGCTATGGCTTTCAGCGTGTCTGTACTGCTCACCAAGTGGCACTGCTCACTATGACTTATTTTATCATTAAGTTCTGTGGTCCATGAAAGGATCAGTCTGCATAAATTTTAGGATTATTGTACCAAGAATTTCCCAGAACTGACTGCTCCCTTAACAGACATGACATGTACTGACAGTACAGAGAACTAAGAAAGCTATGGACCCTGAATAACCTGAACTGGAGAATTTTTCATACTTCAGCCATGGAAGAAAACAGATAAAGGATCATTCAAAATAATTAAACCTTATAATTTTGGCTTGGTTTTAATTAATTAGAATTAAGACATAAAAGCCCCACAGCCTTTGAATTTTTTTAATAATATGTCAGAAATTATCTTCGATTGTTTCAGTTGAATAATACTACAATTGTTTCCTTTTCTTATGATTGTAGACTGCTAGGCAAGTTGGTTTCTTGCCAATAGTAAGTATTTTTATATTGCTTCAGCCTCAGAGTGGTAGAACAAATAAAGCTTCAAATTTTAATGTTATTCAGTTTGTTGTTTCAATTTAAATTTAAATTTCATATATTGCATGTTTGGCTCTTTTTTCCTTGGCTACCTTTTTAGCAGCTCTTAGAAATAATTCAAGATTTTGTTTTTTGGTTTTTTTTACCTTAAACTGCTTTGGCATAAATACCACATACAGCATATGCCTCTGCAACACATATGAGAACCATGTAGAGCAAGATTTGAAAACATGAAATATTTGCAAACGGAAAAAAAACCCTATATAAATGTATTAATTATATCTCAACCAGGATTGTTTTCTTATGTAACTATTATCCCATAGGCTAGCTTGATTCCTTATAGTTCATTGACCCATTTGGTAAATTCACAGACAAACTTTGGCAGAGGTGTAACTTGATAATTAAAAAGTATGTTATCTCTTGCCAGCTTGTTATAGCCGAGTGTAAGCTGAACGCTAGCTTTCCCTAATCCCATCAACCCAGTCTGTAGGAAGGGTCAGGGGTCAGTAACTGCTTCTAAAAACACTGTTCAATTGAATCCAAACAAGCTCTTACCTACTAAGCAGCTGCTCACAAACAATTCGGAATCTGTCCTCATTACCAATTGTTAGGGGCTCCTGTTGCAAGAAAAGCCCTGTTTTGAATAGGCCTCTAATGCACCAGCAAGTCTTCATCTGATAGGCTAAGACCTGAAGTCAGCAAATTTTTTTACTTCTTTTTTTTCCTTCTAGCACAAAGAGAAAAAGTTAGAAAACAGCTATTACCAGCTGGAATATCTACTGTCTCTGGCAGGAAGCAAGATGTTAATTTTCAAAACACGGTTTTGTATGTCAGAGGACTTCTAGAAACTGAAGGGAAAAAGAAAGAGTAAATATAATAATATATGGAACATTGTGAAAAGCATAAACTATTTTTCAATTACTGATAGAACAAAAAAGATTATGTTAGGAAAAAAAGAGTTTTAGAATACCTCTCCAGGAAGCTTCATTCAAATATTTTAGTCACTAGTGAAAATAAGAGCAACATCATTATGGCCAGTGGTCAGACCTAGTTTTGCTGATTATCTAAAGGATGCTGACCTGCTGCCAGGATTTACAGACTCTTAAATTTTGTTCTACTGTGTCACATATCTAGTAAGCTAGAAATGCTTTTAGAAGAAATAGGTGAAGATGTTCAAAACTTGTAGAAGGAGAAATTTATACTTGCAGTAGAGCTTGTTGCCACCTACAAAATCAAAGTAGTTTCCCGGTTTAAGCATTCATAGATTTACTCCTGTAAGTTTGTTAAAGTTTGTACCTTCCTTTATTAAAAATGAAAAAATCTTGCATCAGTGACCAGCTATTGCAAGAAGTGGTCATGCCCTGGAACTGTGGTATGTAGGGTACCTCCACTGGTGTAAACTGGGAGCCTCAGACTCACTGGCTTCAGGGTGGGAAGAATTAAACCCTCTCTGACCGCTCTTATTTTTTATGTTTTAAACACAGTTGGTTCTTCTGAAATCTTTTTTAGATAGCCTTGAAAAAGACAATCATAAGCTGACAAATGAGGGGCTGCACAGAGGTTTCTAGTCCTGACACCAGCTTGGTGAAAACACCTGCATTGTGGTGGCTCGGAGAATGAGAATGTGGTCCCAGACTCCTGAGATTTTTCAGTCTCTTCTTATTCCTGAGGCCAGTAGCTTTTTCAAGCATGATTTGTAGAGCATCTTGTCTCTCTCTCCCTTTGGTCAACCTGCTGTTCTGGTCAAGAAAGTGAAGTGCACAAGATAAAAATTTAGGAAGAGTTCCTAACTCAGGTGCAGAGTTTTATTACAGCAACACATGCAAAGAGCTTAGATACCTTACACATCTTTATGTCCCCGTGAAGTTGCATGATAGTTCTCCTAATTTTACATTGCAGTTCTGGAAGCTGAGAAAATATGTATCTTTTTCTGTGCTGCTGGTTTTTGTTTGTTTGTTTGTTGTTTTGTTTGTTGTTTTGTGTTTTTTGTTTTGTTTTGTTTTGTTTTTTGGTTTTTTTTCTGTTGTGAAGATCACAGCTTATTGTGGTTATTGTGGGAACAATAGAATTTCATTATTCTCATAGTTTCAGATGGAGAAACAAATATTTTAGGTAACTTTACCAAGACAGTGGTAAGAAAAGATAGTTATTCTGTGGAGCAGGAGAACAGCTCTTGTGAATATTCTTGCAGCAATTGCTACACATATTTAAATTGCCCATCAGACACAGTACAAATGTTAGCTTCCAAGTGCAGGCAACTTATTAAATGATAAGTGAAATTGCTGTAGAAATAGTCATAATTAGAAATATGCCATTGAACAATATTTTTAGTCTTACTTGAAGCCTTAAGGATATAACAATTCCATTTAAGTGATATAAAAGTCTCTGACTTCCAGAGGCAATAGTCGTATGCAGTACATAAGCAGGCTTAGTGCATTAGGAAAATATTCCTAGTAGTTTAAATAGGAAAAAAATAAAATAAAAAGGAAGATGAAGATGAGACTCACTGGTATCAAGCAGTTATGACATGCATGTATGCACTACTGTGTTGGTTGTCTCTGCTCGTTCAAATTCCTTTACCCTCCACAAAACCCCTTTCTCTGAGTTCATTCTATGGGACTCATTAATGAATATTTTTCTAAGGGCTTTGGATGTTGTCTTTTCTCTTTTTCATACACTCCCTCAAGAGCAGAGATGAGAGTGATGCCAACATCTGAACTTCCCTCTATTCTGTTTCATCACTGTCCAGCCTCCCTTGCTGACTCTTCTCTGACTCACTGGCAATACACTCGTTTGGTACACTTTGGCTGGCAGGCAGGCAGGCATTCAGCTATTCCTTCAGAAATTAATTTTCCCAGTGGACTCTGCTTCCAGAATAAGAATACCAGAACACAATCCAAATGATCACCCTGCTTTGAAACTCACTTTGAAAACATTAGTGGTAGCAGTCAGTTGTTGAGAAGCAAGTCAATAGTCTCAGCATATTTCTCAAGGGTGGGTATTTACATAACCAAAATGCCATCCAGAACTGGCAGGTTTTTGCTGCTGAAGGGGCTGGGACTGTCCTCTCCCCCTGTCAAGCAAGACATTGTGGTGCTGCTGTTTGCTCCTGCTCCCCACTTGACTGCCTGCTCTTATACAGAGGGATAGGAAACGGGTTCAGCTATAGGGACTTCAGCCCCAAAGTGTGTCAGAAATTCCTGTAGTGACATTGAACAGACTCCTACTTGCATTATCCCCAAAAGACATAAATTTTCATTTGATCTTAGCTAAAATTGCAGAACATTTTGTCATTGGACATGAAAGTGATTGAGATTCAAGAAGTTGTGGGAATTAAATTCACGGCATGAATTCAAGCATTTAACTTCTAAAAAAAAATTATTCTGGGGGTTTATTTCTTTTTTTTTTTTTTTTTTTTTTTGCCCACTAGTTACTAAATGTGACTTCTACAGCTATGAAGAAAATTTTATTTAGGTCTCTTGTATACTGTTCCACTATTTATAAGAAAGTTCTGATCAAAATACAAGTTGAAGTTTTCAAATAGATTTTTTTCATAAATCAATATCCCAGCAAACCCAGTCAGTTAAAGAAACAAACAAGAAAACCCAAAAAAACAACCAGCCAACCAAAAAAAAAAAAAAAGACTCACTTTATTTTTCTGACTCTGTTAATCTCTTTTCTCTGAATGTTTCTCTTTGTTTGGTTTTGAGTCCTAAATAACAGCAACTTGCTAATAGTGTGGGCTTGATTTAAAGCTAACAATGACAGTCTAAGTCCCCCTGAAAAAAGGTTAAACATAGACTGCACACTAAAGTCTGCTTAAAAAAATAAGGCTTTAAATCATTTTATGTTTAAGAGAATTTCTTTTCACCCTTCCCCCTTTCAAAAAAAAAAAAAAAAAAGAAAAAAAGAAGAGAAAAAGTGAGACCATCTTAACTGTAAGAGTAAGTTTATTCAGGTGGTATGAATCAGACAGGGCTCACTGATGCAAACTATAGCCTCAGAACGCACAGCAGGCCCTGAGCCTCACAGGGCTGCCCCACGAAAAGAAGCATAACAAAAACCAGAGAAGAACAGGCCTGCAGTAATCTCCTTGCCCTGGCTAGAAAACAGGGGTGAAGGAAAGCTGCCCTCTCATTATGGTTTTGGTCTCAAGGTTAGAATTAGACCCTTAGGGTAAGCAGCTGTCAATTAGAGATAACTCGGACCAATGCTGTCTGAAATCTTGGACTTATCTCCTAGCAACTTCCCTTCTTTCAGGGCAGCAACCCTCCACTCTGCCTTCAGCTCAAGAGTCATCTTGAAGGCAGTAAAATAACCTTTTCAATTTGGGCAGATGCATAAAAAATCCAGCTCCCAGAGTCTGCGTGAAGCCTGCGTGACATTTGACTGAAGCCGGGTTTTAATCTAGGTTGATTATATATTTGCTTTGTTTTTCAGGCTGCAGATGTTGAGAGGTGATTTTGCTAAAAGAGCATTCTCAGCTAATACCTACAAATTCAGTGAGTTTTAAGCACATGGTGGTTTGCTGAGAGAGACACAGGGTTATCATGTTTGTGCATCTGCTGATGCATCTCTCCTCCTGCTGTCTTTTACACCAGGAGAAATTTGCCAAGAGTGGTGAATGAGGAGTGGCCGTGGTTACGGCCACAGCTCTGGAGTCCTCCCTCTGGCGTGGCAGGGTGTGCAGAGCAAAGACAAGCATAAATCCTATTAAGAAAAGCAAGAGGTTATGCACCATTTGTGTAGGAAACATGACTGAATTTGAGGGGGAAGTTTAAAACACACCAAAAAGCACCTCCACTTCTATTTTCAGGGCTTACCATTCATTAGATCTTATTTTAGATTTGTAGCAGTCCCTTTTCCTAACAATGTGAAAGGAGAGAGAGAGAGGGGGATCAGAGAGAGGAGGATCAGAGAAAGGGAAAAGGGGTGCACACGGAAAAAGAAGAGGGGGGGGACACACAACAAGGAAGGAGCTCATCTTTGATTCAGTTGGGGTCCGTATTCACAAAGAGATCACTCAGAAATTTTGTACAAATGGCAGGAGCAGAATGTGAGCGCAATGAGGGGCCTAATGCAGGCACTTGTCCTGTAATCAAAGATTCAGCTCAACATGAGTCCTTTGTGAGACAACAGCATCATTCTCCACCCAGGCTAACCCCTGAATGCAGAGCAGCTCTCTCAAGCAAGGCAGGCAGGATGAGCTTCGCATTTCTTTGTCTTATTTGGAAAATATGATCTTTTTTTTTTCCCATTCCTCATTTGCTTCTCTTCTAAAGAAAGCACTTTTTGATATGCCTGTAGTAAGCCAGAGGATGTTAGCATGAGTGAAGGCGCTCTCAGGGCGAGGAGAGAAGCAGATGGGCTGACATGGTGGAGCGAGGGCAGCCCCAGCCTGCGGTTGGGGAGAGTGTGCAGAAAAATGGCTGACATCTCCCGCTGGCGAATGCATGATGGGCGTCCTCCTCTGCGTAAGCACAATTCCCCCTTCCTCGGGCTCCAGCAGCCCTGCTTAGACAAAATGTGCTGGGATTCCTTTCTTCCTGCTTAAAGCCATCCTGTGGTAGAATTTCACAGTATTTTAAAACACTTTTCTTTTAAAAAAATGTTTTACCATTTTGTTAAAATGAAGCAGAGAATTTAAATATGTGTAAATAGACTTTTGCAGTTGGGTTGCATTAGGAATCCCTTTTTGAGTTGCAAACTGTGTTTCCTTATATATATTTTAAATTTCAAGGTAAAAAATTATTTCTGCAAAAATATAAAACAGTATTTATCTGCTTCCTGATATTTTTGCTCAGTCCGAACATTACCTGATATGATGGGTATAATATATTCTTTTCAGAATTTGGCTCTTGAGAACTGGAAACAATATTCAGAAAGTAAGGCTAAATTTCAATCCTTAAAGCTTTACACAGAAACAATACAAAGAAACACTATTAAGGAATTGCCATGCAGAAAGTGAATACAAAACTAAGTAGCCCAGTTGAACATTTTGTTATTCTGGGGTACAGCAGTCTACAGCATCGTAAACCAGCGTGGTATTGTGGCAAGGAGGCAGGTCCCAAATTCTTAGGAATCCCATTAATTCTTTGCTTCCTTCAATAGCTAAGTGCTTATCTCTATAGAGAACTGACTGCTACCTCTAGCATTGCTAAAGGTGTTTGTTGAAAAGGCAAACCAGAAATGGGTCAAGCCTACAATCTTTGTTGATATCACAGGGAGTCTTGGAAGAAAAAGGTGGACTGCTTAAATTTCAGACAGTCTTATTTGAGACACAAATATCATATTAAATAACCAGAAAGGTCAATATTACTATTTTAGCATACAATCTAAAGTTTAAAATATTTCTCAATGCCCAGTGACGATGAAGTAAAAAGGGAAAGCATTGTTTCAAATAACAGAGTTCTTGATATAAACTTAAATTGTAAAAGATAGAAAATATTCCTCATTAGGTAATCTTATTGTTAATTTAACTGAAAATGTGTTTGTGACATCTGCTTGGTACATAGCATCATCTTTTTACTTGATTCTCCAAAACATTGTTGTGATTCACCTGACCTCTGTACGTGTGTCAGTGTGTGTGTGTGTGAATATTTGCACAGGCATGTATTCCTCAGCTACCTTGCAGCTGAAGATTTTAGAAGCCTAAATTGCATAGTTTTCTGTCTGGTTGTGTTCGCAAGTCAATTTACCTACATTTTCATGCTACATATATCCAAAACACAGTGCAAGTCTAGTTGTACATTTATAACATAAGGCTTTACAGATTATTACATATTTATTTTATATTTGTCAAAAGTGGGCAAATATAAACCCCTAATGGATTCTTTTGTCATTTTTTTCTTTTCATATGGCATGTATGTTTTTAATTTTATATCATAAATTTTTGACCTTATATAAGATTGCAAAAAAGTTTTACATTTTCAAACTAGGCCTAGCTTTAATTCTGGGAATGATGTAATCACTACCATATTCCTTCTTGGAGAATCAAACCAGCGAGAGCCCTGCAGCTCTGTGGCCCTGTCAGGCTGCCCTGGGCTCTGCTCTCAGAGCTCCCAGTGTGATTCAGCACTCTGCTCCTATTCAGGGACAGAATAAGAATGTGCTTAAGTGCTTTCTGCTTCGAAAACATGCTTAAATGCTTTGTTGAATTGAGAACTAATTAAATGACTGAAAATTCAAACTTAATATCTCAGTGTATGGAGTGTGTGAATTTTCCCACAAGAAAGACTAGCATGGTCTGAAAATATGTCCAAAAGATTTGTTTTTTTTCCTTAGGTGTGTTTTGTTTTGTTGTGGTTTTTTCTCCTTTGTTTCTATTCTTCAGTAGGAAATAGAGTATAATTAATTTTTAGGGTTTTTCCTTCTAAAAATTTTAAAATATTTTTTAAAATGTGCGCAAAATAAATTGAAATCAAAATAAAAAAAATATACATGTTCACTGAATTAATTTTGTAGTTGTGGTTAGGATTTATTTCTGAAACCTAGCAAGTGCTACTGTGTGTGGGGGGAGTAAATTCTCCTTTCTCAAATGTTAATTTTTACTTCTTTGAAGTGCCTCACAGAAGGGGTTGGCAGAGTTCCAGAATAACAGCTGGAAGTGAGAAGGAATGAAAAAGTATATCATAGAAATTCAAATGAGAAATAGGATATACATTTTTAATGGGTATGGTTATCATTCATTTGAACAAATTATGAACATATAAATGAGGGATTTTTTAGATTTCCAGATGTCCTCAGCCCAACATTGGATACCTTTCCAACAGACAAATACAAACTATTAACTTCACAGAATATCTGTGAGCAGAATTTCAGACAAAGATAAAATGGTACATTCTGGCCTTCAGAACTCAAATAATCAGAGACAGGAAATACTGTAATTCTGGACATAAGCTCATTTGCAGTATGTGTGATAAAGGTACTTCATTTCATGTCCTGAAAATAAGTAATTTCTTTTTTTAAACATGATTCTGTTGGGTTTTTTTTTCTGTTACCTACGTTCAAGAAAGAACATATATAACAGAGAGGGTTGCTGTTAAGATCAGATCTATTGACATAATTAACTTATTTGCAAACAGTTTAATGTATTTTTGTCTGAGTTTGCCTTCTTGCACACACCAAAACTACTGTGATTCAGTTCTTTGTGAATTAGGGTGTGCAGCAAATAAAGGAACAATCATCTCGTCCAAACATATTTGCATTCTTAATATGGTGCACACATTCAGGCAAGTGGCAATTTGCATGAAGACCATGAGCCAAATTCAGTTCTGACAGTAGTAGGCATAACTTTATTCAAATCAGACAAGCAGCAGGGATTTACAAGGGGCAAGAATAGGTGCTGAGCATTTGCTGCATGTCCATGCTCCAGTATAACGCATTGCTGTTGTGCAAAACTTCTTATTTTTCTTAGACAGAGCAGAGCTTAGCAAAACTAAAGGCAAGTTTCAGCTGCAAATTTAGGTATGCATGCAATATCTGGCGAGATATATGGCTTGCTCTTACACCTAGGTTTCAGTGCAAATAATAATTATATTTTAAAAATTATTCTCTTTGCAAGCTTTTGTATTGGGATTAAATGACAAGCATCATGCCAGGATGCCTCTGGCCACCTTCAAAGCATCTTTATAAATTCAGTCACAAGCATAATCAACTTCATTCCGTCCAAAGTATTAGCATTTTTTAAAGCGTTTGTTTTCCAAATGTTCTTACTAATACTTTAATGGTGGTTGTATACCCCAGTGCTGAGGAGCTGGCTGATGTGTCTTGCTGTGTTTCAGCGAATGTTGTGAGGAATCTACAGCAATTAGCTGCTCATGCCTCTGCTTTCCTGTTTTGTGCCCTCCTTTCATGTATCAGATGTTTGTAAGTTTTCCATTAGACATTTCCTGCTTCTAATAGATGTTTGTGAGGCTTTTGCTTTGAGCTATCAAGGCTCCAATTTGTGCTGAGATGTTTGGTTTTGTTTTAGGGCTGAGGGGTCTTTGTACTCCTTTCTTCCTAGAAAACATTATAATCTGGAAAAAATAAATAAATTGTACTTTGCAAAAAGTGAACATGACTCATTCATCTAAATGGCATGGTTTGCACATGTGTCTTTTGTCAGCAGATCACTCCTAAAATAAAAGCACTTATTTCTGCCAACTTATCAGACACCAATTGGTGACAACATATATGTATTGCAATTTCTAAAGGCAGCTTTGTACTCCAGTGTTTTCATCTTCTTGGCCCTGCTTTTTTTTTTTTTCTTTTCTCTTTTTAATTTGAAACGGTGACTGATTTCTTTTTCTGTTTCCACCAGCCTGGTGTGCTGCACGTAGCAAGTAAGTAGCTTTAGCTGCTTTTGAAAGAAGAAAATACCTCTTAAAAAGTGTTTCAAATGAGTGTTGCCCAATGTGAAGTGGCTGTCAAAATTAACTGGAAAGGCATAATTGATTCCCTGAAAGTCATACACGAAGACTAGCTTAAATTTTACAAATCCATTTCTGACGTGTTCAAATACTTAAATAAATGTGGTGTTGATCTTTTAATCCACTCTTCCATCTTTTAGCAGTGGAGCAGCCTACCCAGGCACCAAGGCATCCCCATCCCTTTGGAGGGTGTTTTTGCAGCCAGGCACTATCCGTCATTCCTCCATTCACATGGTACCAAGGTTTCTGGATCTGTATTTGGCTTATTGAGTCACCAAACCAATGCATCATCAAAGGAAGCTGTCAATTCACAGCACATCACCCGTGCTTTGAACTTAGGAACGAGTCAAACGTTTTTGAGCTTTATTTATTAAGGTCAAAACTGGGTTTGAATTGGCAATGAGGGCAGGGGAGTGGTGAGGGGAGCAGAGGACGGCTGCTGACTCAAGAAACCTGCTGGGACTTTGTGGCCCACTGCTAGGCAACAGCCCGTCCCCACCACAGCAAACATACGGCCACAAAATGAATGACCTCATCTACAAACCAGCTATTTGATATGCAGATCGGCCTGCCGGCCTCTGCCATAGCACCGCGCTGCACGGGCAGCAGGTGCAGCAGGGACAAGTACATGGCCTCTTCACGTTTTAGAAGCCAGGACTGGCTTGTGCTTACCCACTCCCTCTGGTCCTTTGCAACTCCTGAAGCTCTGCTGCCTTCATTTTTTATTCAGACCCCCCATTTAAAGAAAAGATGGCGTCTCCTTTCTGCTTCCCTCTGCGCACAGCCCTAGGCCCAGGGAGGAAGGGGCAGGGCTAAGAAGCTTTGCCAGCTGCCTTTATGATCCTTTCAGCATCTCAACACACGACCTGAAAAAAACAAGAGGCTTTTCTGGAAGGAATTGCAATTCCCGAGGTTTTTGTCTTCTCAGATGTCATGTCTTTGCAAACGATTATCATGGTGTGGTTTGTTGTTGTTTCTTTTTCAAAATGGAGACCCTCTTTGTGCAGACAGTGCTGTGGAAGGCAGCATTTCCCCTGTGCACATTCTTCCCTTTAATTGCACGGAGAGTGCTGTTCGCAGCCTACACTAAGGGGAGGACGTGCGGTTTTGAGGGCAGACTCGCAAAAAAAGGAAACATAGCATTTTGTAGTAGAATTAGAGTATTTTTCAGCTGTGTGTTAAAAAGAATAAAGAACTGTTGCTACTCTGGTCTATGAAACAGCACTGAGCCTCTTAGTGGGCCTCAAAGAGCAATAAAACACAGTGTAATATAATTTGTATTGTCTGTGGTTGCAGGTTATGTCCTGAAAGCCGTAAACTATTACAGCTTTATAGCTATGCTGCTGGTATTAACTAAATGAAAGGGCTATTTGTTCTAAATCTGTAGCCTGCATGATAGTGAATCTTAAATTCATTAGAAGCAATTGATGAAAAAAGGGGTAAAAATGCTGCAGACCCAATAGAGTCAAAGCTCTAGTGCAAAGAAAACAAAGATTTGGTGTGGTGTCTAACCCCTTCAGGTTTCTACCTCATACTTCTGGCAGGCAGAATCAATCATCCTGAGACTACAAGGTATATTCAGCTGATGGGCCTCAGGGAAGCCTTGGGCTACTTGTTACAGGAAGATATGAAAAAATAGATATTTACATCCGTGTGTCTAGATCATTCTGGAGATGAAAGAAAGATCCTGAATTTGCTGAAATATAGGAGCTCCTTCTTTTTACCTCCTTAAGAGAGTTTTTATTGAAAAATGCACCTCTGAGTAGCAAAGACAGTGATTTAGGGAGCCAATCTAACTATGCTGTGTCTTACTCCTGAAAACTGTGAAATTGTTTAGGTTTTAGCCTGAAACCTTGAAATTTCCTCTTAAAAAGGAATTGTTTTCCACATGTACCCAGTTGCAATGTTTTAGCTTTATTCAGATTTGAATTTAAACATGGATGAGATACGTGCCGTTAAATTTGCTCAAGGCTATGAATTATTTGTCCGATAATTCTGCAGCTGGCTCCTCATAACCTTCAGCTTCTGCATAAGCCATGGGTTGCTGATGGCAGGAATAGGCTCTGGCTGGTCATGGACTCTTGGTCGCTATGAACTTCTGTCAGGCTTTTGTGAGACAAACACTTTTAATTTGAGTTCAGAATGCACATCAAGTTAAAGCACCCAAATATTTGCTTTAAATTGGATAATCCACAGATGTTTTTTTACTAAAAACCCCAAAGAATGCTCACAGCAAATGAATGCTAATAGGAAGAATGCAAAAGGAAGTGGGTTTGGACACTCAAAGGATTGTGGATGCCACAATTGTGATTATTGCCCCATTTCTTTCAAATGGGCTTTGCCTAGATGCCTAACTGTCAGACCAATGCCTCAGGGCTTCTAAAATGTTGTCTTCAGGGCTAGTTTCAGGACAGAACCAAAGTGCTCCCAGCCTCCCACTTTGTCCCCTGCCTGACAGAAAGCAAAGCGAGCAGTTTTAAACACTTTGGGGTTTGATATCAGGGAGCTTGAACAGGTTCTTAAGGCCTACGGAGGTGTGAAAGAGGACATAGACCTGCCCTCCTGATGTAGTGGGAGTGAGCAGCAGGCAATGGAAGGGGGAGCGGGACTGTCCCCTCCCCTGTCGCAGCCCTGCTGTGTTTGCACGGTTCTGTGAGGTTGTGGTGGTTCACTTGCTTTACTCTGTTTCTCTGAAGACAACCCAATTTACTTACCTGGGAGAGTGGGCCATTGTAGTGGTCATTTTCAGTGCCTTTTGTTCAGGGGGTTGAGGCACATTTTGTTTCTCAGAGGGCATATAGGTGAAAATTGCCTGGCAGTCTGTTTTCTCAAAGTGGGCTCCCAAAAAGTCCTCAATTTTGCAAACTTCCATGGCTTTAAAGTCCTTAACCACCCTCCATCACAACACCTCAGATATTTGGCCAGATGTATACCTGAATGTGTTTTTAGTTTTGAAAGTATTTGCTGTTGAGAGCATTAGCTTCTGTGCTCTGTGGGTGATCGCATCAGCAGAGCAGGGCTGGGTAGCCAAGGGGCCTCCCAGGGCTGCTGCCTCATGCTGACACCACTGAAGCTTTTGGGTATATCCCAGGCACCTTCTACTCCCAGCTATGATTCAGCTTACCAACAGCTTCTCCACAGGCAGCATCTTGTGTCTGGCATAGGTGCAAAGATATCATAGAATCATAGAATCATAGAATCATAGAATCATAGAATCATAGAATCATAGAATCATAGAATCATGGAATGGTTTGTATTAGAAGGGATCCTTAAGTTCATCTAGCTCCAACCCCCTGCCATGAGCAGGGACACCTTCCTCTAGACCTGCTTGCTCAAAGTCGCATCCAGCCTAGCCTTGAACACTTTCGGGGATAGGGTGTCATTAACTCCTATATTTTTAAGGACATACCAAAAGACACGGAGACTTCCAACTGAAGGCAAATTGTTCCAAGTGATAAATATTATAAAACTTTTGACTGTTGTAAACTCAGGACTCTCTTCTTGTGGTTTTAATAGCAAAGAAATGTCAAGAAGCCAGAGTGGGTGAGAGAGAGTCTTGGTGACAAGCTAGATGTGACCATCTAGGGCTGGGGCTGGCAGAGCTCTGTGGCACAGCTGCAGGCTATCCCCTGCCTGCTGGACCCAGTGCCAGAGAATGATCTGGACCATTTTCACATAATATTTGAATGAGGTTTTAAATAAAGATGCCAATAGTGTGTACAAGATCACAAAAGGCAAAGCTGTTGGCATGCAAGGGATTTGGGATGAGCGCTGGATGCTTGGACAGGCTGCTTGGGCAATAGCTAGCAACTGAAGAGCGATTTCTGAGCCAGCTAAGTGGCATCTGTTCAGATTTCTTGCAGAGCGCAGGCTTCCCTCCCCTGTGACAAGGCCAGGCACATTCCTCCTGTCCCGCCTGACAGCACAGAAGTGGCGGTGGCTGCTGCTGTCTCTGACCCGGGGCCCCACAGGGGCAGAGTCTACTGGTGTGAAGCTGCTGCTGGGACAACGTGAAAGGGTGAGATTGTTCTGATATGCAAACAGGGAGCCCTGCTGAAGCTGTGCTGCCTGGAATTCAGAGAGAAGAGCAAGGGTGCTGGTGGAAGGAGGACAACAAACCCCAGTGTTAAGGCTGCTCCTGCTGAATGCATCCCACTAAAGAACAAAGCAGGGAGAGCCTTGCTCTTGCAAGAATTTGATCCACCAAGCAAGGCTGCTACAGTGTTAACCCCTTCATGGAGAGCTGCTTGGGATGTAATTTAACTGGAATGCCATTGAAAAGTGGCAGATTGCTACGCTTTTAAAGACCGGAAATGCCACAAACTTTGGAAGGGTATCACTGGCTCTAGCATGTTAGCCTCTGATTTTGCACCTGATTTTTTGAGGGGAGGTGCTAGTGAAACAATTGTGGCAGGCCCGTGGCATTGAAAGAGTTATTACCAACCAGTGGATAAAATGTCAATGATGCCTGATGCAAAGAAATGTGCAGCGTTAGCAGATATGTGTTGCTGATCTGGTAACAGCTAGCCCTCTCCATAACAGTGATATTTCTGGGTTTCTGTAACCTGCCCCATAGGAAGTCTTCCTTGATACTTTTAACCAAATCCTGGCATTTGGCTCCTGGCCAGTGAAAGGAAGCCAGCGGAGCTACCAGCCTTCAGGAAGGTTTGGGTAGGGATTGCATCTGAGCTGGCAAGCACTCCAGAGCACAGCATAGGCTCCACCAGGCACTGGTAGGGTGTGTTAGCCTTTTTGCACCAAGGCAGCCCTTCCACACATTTTCTAATCCCACCAGAGCGGATAGATTGCATTCAGGAAAGACATAATTTCCATATCCTTTGAGGGTGATTATGCAAGGCCAAGTGCAGTGTGTCTACTGTGCCTGTAGGTCTCAGTTCTGAAAAGCAGCAGTGTTTCACACTTCCCCGGTGCTCACCCTCCCCTCTGCTCTCCCTGCCTGCGGACATTCTGCTGACAGTGCCATCTTCCTCCAGCCAATACACTCAAGAGGCAGCAGTCATGGTCCTGGCTTGCTTCTGCAGCCCCAGGACCACAGGCAGAGGTGCAGAAGTCTGCACCTCTCACAGCCCTGCACAGCTCACAGCCAAAATTTTTGGTGCAGCAGTTGTACTGAGCTTTGCCAGTGGAGCGTGACCTTGGGATTAGAAATCACTGAGCTGCAACTGCTTTGCACCGTGCTCTGTACTCATCCACTGTGACACTGCTGCTGCTTGTGGCATCTTTCTAATTCTGAACTATAAAGGTCACTCCAAGGCTCCGTCTGTGCTGGATGTCATTTGCTCCTATTGCAATAGTGTTTACAACTACTGACACACCATGCTGGTCAACATCAGGTTAATATCCCCAAGACCTCCCCAGGTGAATAAGCACATACAGAAGCATCTATGTTTGCACCAGAGATTTTGCCAATCACCCCCTGACAAACTGGGGGTTGGTTGTTTGTATGCTTCTCTTTTACTTCACTCTCTCACACAAAACTTTTAAGAATAAACCAGATTTAAGCTGTAGCTGAACAACTGTAGACAGCAACACAAAAATTTGCTTCCAGGGCTGAAGTACTTGAATTTATTTTTGTGATGCTCTTTCTGCAGATTATATTGCTCTTATTTTCCTCTCCCTCTCTTTTTTTTTTCTCTNGAAGACCCATATTGTAACACTTTAACAGAGGAAATTCACTCTGCCTCTGCTTTCCTGTTCGGTGTATATTCAAATAATTGCTGCATTTTAACAAGCTAAATTGTATTCCCACCAGCTGTCCCTCAGCCCAAACCTTCAAGGATATGCTAAACAATAATGACTGCAACAACAGTAAACTCAAAAGGCCTCAAGATCCCTTCAAAGATAAGATGTCTTGCTGTTTCCCTTCCATATCCAGGCACTTTCATGCAGATTAGCAAAACAGCATTCTTACAGCCTTCACAGGCAAAGCAGGGCTTGGAATGGGGTGAATTTGGCCCTGTGTGAATGCAGGGAAGGAAAATGTAAAAATCAGAAGATAACACTCTAGCACAAATCCAGGGTAACTCAGCTGGGGCCCTGCTGAGCAGGGTCGCTGTGTCGCCCATGACCCAACAGACATCAGTGTTTCACATATTCCCCCCTGGGTCACAAATCGCCAGATAGATGCTCCTCTGCACAGCTCATTTTGTGTCCTGCATGGCTGCGACCTACGGTCTTCACATGGCTGGTGGCTCGCTGCAAGGATTGTCCAGGGTGGGGACAGGCAGCGGGGACAGGCAGAGGTGGCATGGAATGGGCAAGCAGCAGGGACAGGCGGTGGGGACAGGCAGAGGTGGCATGGACAGGCAGTGGTGGGGACAGGCAGTGGGGGCAGGCAGCGGTGGCGTGGACAGGCAGCCGGGCAGCCGTGCAGGAAGGGGAGCTGTCAGGAGGAGGCAATGTCAGGAGGAGGCAGAGGGGACAGGCAGAGGCGTACAGGCAGCAAGGGACAGGCAGGGGACAGGAAAGGGACAGGCAGTGGGGAAGGCAGTGGCCCCCATCCCCAGCCCTGCGCTGGCTCACGGCAGATGCGGAGGGCAGGAACCCGGATTAGCGATTCCCCCTCACCTCCCCACCCCTTCCCCGGCCCCAGCTGGCTGTTTAAAAAGAAAGCCATAAACCCATTAGTACAAAGACAAATGAATCTCATACCCTGAGGCATTCCTTCATTCAGAACTGGCCTTAACTACTTTTCCAACCTTCCTCCCTTTAACCCCACTGTCTTTTGAGTTTTCTTCTATAAGAGCAGAGTTCTGCAAAATGCTTGTCAATACAGTTAAGAAGTTTTTAGTAAAATTCTGTAACCTCACTTTGTACATGTGCAGGTATATTTTAATATATATACGTGTATAAATATCTGTCAGCGTGTATATATCCAAATATATGCTCAGATATATCTTCCACATTGTTTACATATATATATATGCGTATTTTTTAATTCAATATGTTAGGCACATGTAGTGGATATTAACACTGGAAACTGGTTGTATGTCACAACTAAATTTAATATTATATGATTTTTTTGTGTCCTTGATTTTACATTAATGCTAAGCACATGTGAGCCTGTGGCTGCAGCCAATGTGAATTAATTCCCCCTGCATCCACACAGGATGTAGAAAATAATGTGGCAATACTGTGGTAACTACAGAGGACTTGCCACAGCAGTATGGTGGGAAGTGCTCAGAGGAAATGGCAAGTGAAAATGCAAATAAGGTTTTATGGAGTTTTTGTTTATTTATTTGTTTGTTTGCTTTCCAATTAAAGGAACTGCTCTATGTATAGGTGAGATAGTACAGAGGAAACTATACTGCAAATTATATAAATTGTCATAATTTAGAAGACGCAAATAAATAAAGTTGTTTAAAGGTGAATCCAGCTGAATTAAATATATCTGAATTATCAGATCTTTTTGAACTCTGTCTATTTGAGTGTAAAGAAATCACTAAGATAAAGGCTAATGGACACTGTTTAAGTCTTGCTTTTTTTTTTGTCCCAATCAACTACTTCTTATTCAGCTGTAATTTGCAATTTCCTGCTGCTGATTATATACATATATGTATATAAACGTGTTGACTAGCCCATAGTTTAAAAATGTGCATTTAAACTGAGTGGAAGACTTAAGCATCTTTTATATTAATTTGATCTGACTTCTTCTTGGCAACTCACATCTCTCCCCACTGGTTTTATCACATTCTGGTTTTTCAGAGATTTTCTTGGAGTGTTTTACTTTCCACATGTAAATAAAATTATGTACTGCTAGTGGTAGGTTGTGCTCATGAAACACATACAGGACTTTCAATCAAAATCATATGGATTACAGTTTAAAACACTTGCAAAGTAGAAGGCCCCTTTAGTACACTCTGACCATGGAAGTTGAGCAGTCATCAGCATAACCTTATGGTACATCCATTCAGAGCAGGCAGCAGAATCAAGTGTTAATGCTAGGTGGTGACTGGTTAGATTTTATGAATATGACCATCTACTCCATTAAAATAATTTAAATTACAGCTATATCTTAATCAAGGCTCATATCATAGTCAATGAAGTTATAGATTAGTAAAGATTTTGCCCTTAAATCAAAGCCCTTGTATTCAGTTTACATAATTCATAAAATTCTGACAGGGCTAGGACACATTAAGTATTCTTCTCCTGTGTGAAACCCATCCAAGGGTAGATTAAGTTAGTTTTGCTTTATGTCGTGTTGCTTGTCATGAATAATCCTGCAGTCAGAGGTGACAGACACGTGACATACCTTTAAACGTGACTGGAGGCTTTTCAGGCAGCTGGGGGACCAAGAGGCTCAAATGCCATCGAGGTTAAATGGAGTTCTCTGAGTAAGGATATGATTTGCCAATGCAGCTAAGTTATCTACAAGTCTTAGTCTTGATGAAAGACTCCTAAATCTCTTCTGTGTTTTGGAAAATTGTGACCTACATCCCTTAATCTTCTATAGATGTCTCCAGCTGTATGTTTGAAGCAGAGGGCATGCCAGGTTGATTACGTTTTTGCAAAACAACCTAACTTTTCACTGTGAAAGAGGCCAAAGAGGGCAGTGCAGCACAAGGTGATAAAATTCAAGCCTCAGAATAGTCACAGATTAGCAAAAAAATGCTTTTGTAAACAGGATTTTGCAGAGACTGGAGCTGTTAATTGTTATTGTAATGCACCACATTTTAATTGAGTTAATTGGCACAAAATGTTTATCTCTATTGACTGAGATAAAATGTCAAAAGCTCTTTGATGGCAATTGGAATTACAGTAGGCAACCTTGACAATAGAAGTCAATGTTTTACAATGTGCTGCTGTTTAGATGTGTTTGCTTGGGGGATGAAGCATAATGTTTATTATCTTGAGATATCCATTTTGCCTCGGGAAAGAGTGTCCCAAAGCACCACTGCAGATTTTTTTTTATGTTCAAACTGGCTGTAGAGAAACGTGAAAGACAGGCTGATTCAGGCTAATTCCGCTTTTGCAGGGAAGTCCTATTTTCACACTCTGAGCAGAGGCCAAGTCTTTCACAAGAACACTCTGGGCTTGTCTGTGCCTATTAGCCACAGCTGTGTGCCTGTGTACCCTCTCCAAAGGACGAACAGACTCTGGGAGGCAGCACAGTGCCCAGTAAACAGCCAGGTCCATCCCTCAGCAAACAAACAGCCAGGTGCATCCCTCCTCTCACTGCCAAGGCTTTGCCATGTGGTTGTGGTAAAACACCAACAAGATGTGAAAAATCAAAAAAACTAGTTCACACAGTGACACGCAAAACCAAGAATCCCAAGGCTAAATGGGAATTTAGCCATGAGATGCTGCTTGGCTTCCAAGTGTTTCTGAGACAAGTCTGACTCCTCTCTTAGGAGGTGGATGATCCTTCTGGCTCCCAGCTCCCTTCCACTCTGGTCAAAGGGAAGTGCTTATGGTTACTTAGGCTCAGCTCCTATGTGTGCATCCAGTGAAGACCCTCAACTGAAAAATAAGCCAAATCAATCTGCAGTGAAGAGGAGTGCAGCTCCTGGCCCTGTGCTGAAGCATGCCCCTGAACAGCGAAGTGAAGATCTGGATGCTGTTCCAGTATCGAGTCATTCCTGAGTGTCATTCCTGACTGCCACCCTGCTGGGTCAGGCCAGCACCTGATGATGTGTGAAGAGTAGACAAGGTCAAACCTCCTCTTCCTCCTCCATGGGACAGTGCTCGAGCTGCTGCTGGCCACCAACACTGGTGATACACAGTCTTTGCTGAAAGCAGGCAACTGCACCAAGCTCAGGAAACTCAAGCCAAAATGTAGCTGTGTCTTTCCCTTTTTATTATGGCATATTTATCAGCCCAGGGGGGTTCAGTTCTCTTCAAAGTTATAGGTATAATTTAACTTCCAGAAACACAGCCCCCAACTTTGTTCAGAGATAGAAGTTTCTCAGAAGCACTTCAGTATCGGAGTGCTGGAATGCAGCCACCACAGGTCAGAAAATACTGCCCAGGAAAGAGGGTGATGAAAGTACCGACACTTTCATTTAAACAATTTGCCTTCCTTTTCCCCTCGAGGAATAGTTTATAAATCATATACCTGTCAAAGCAGTGCCAACACACTACTCAGACAAATTTCTATTTTTGACATGAGCATGTGTTTGGCTGCACTTCCGATGGCTGGCTGAGGCTGCCTTATTATGTGATACATCCAGACGGAGAATCTCTGCGTTCTAGCAGCCACTGGCTGTGACTGGGCAGGTCACCCATTCAGACTGGAAGTCTGAGGCCTGATTCTCAGTCCCTTGTTAATTAAATATTAAGAAACAGCTGAAGCTTGGTTTATCTGGGTTTTGGGCTTTTTTTTTTTTCCTTCTGACAGCTTGCAAAAAATCTTCCAGCAGACTAGAGGGAAGAAATGGGCCTGAGCAATATAGTGAGGCTGAGGTTCCTACAAGTAACCATTGCATGATGGATCTATGTGGCTAGACAATCCAGTTCCTCTAAGTGATGGTGAGAGCTGGAGAAGCTCTGAGGCTACTCCAGTTATATTTGTTCCTGGAGGAGCTGCTTTTCTTTGCATATTTTTAATATCATCCACTGAAGGTCTTGTCTTGTCTTGTCTTGTCGTTCACATACTACCACCATCTTTCAAGAGTAGAAGGAAAGAAACAGAAGGATGCCATAAAACCATCAACACCCTAGTTTCAGGAAACAAAATCTACATAAAATATTTTCACAAGTTTGTCTGAACCACTTGCATCTCTTCCACCTATTATTCAATCTTCTAGGTTGAACTTTTGTGAAAGAGGTGTTGGTGACATATTTCATTGTGTTAGCTGGTATAGCATCCAATAAATGAAGTGGTTTAGTAAGCAGAGTGACTACCAGGCCATCAGTACTAAATCCACAAAAGGTTAATGAAGCCTGAAACTACAGTAATTTTTGTATGATGGCCTCTCTGCAACCTCATTGAAGGAGACATCTCTGTGCTGTGAGCTGAAGAGAAACCACTCCAGTGGAGAGACAGCTATGGCAGAGGAGCAGGGGCAAACTGGGAAACGATGGTGGGAGCAAAAGCAGGGTGGAGCACCAGGATTTTATTTTTAATATGATTTGTGGTTTTAGCCTCCTTTCTTCTACAAAATCTTGTCTTCCTGCGGCAATCTAGGATTAAGAACTTTAGTATACTTGTTTATTCTTGTTTTTAAGTTTGATTCACACGTTGATCTGTCCCTTGGAAAAGGTCTGTTCTTCTTTCAGGATTTGTGGGTTGTTGGGGTATTTTTATGTCTGGGAATTAAAGTGGAATAATTTTTTCCATCAGTGGAGTAACTGGCAGCTCCACAGGCAGTTACCTAGGATGCCTGTGCTTCAAAGTTGCATCAGAGAAATAAGATGTGCCATACAGCCATAGTGTAGAATAACATGAATGTGCAAAATGATGGATCTGGGTGACCTGGTCAGCTGTAAAAATTGATGCAGATACAGGTCCAGTTTTTTATACAGCTTTTTAATTGGCTGTTTTCAACTACTCTCCTTTTGACATAATTAGTACGTGGACAATATCCAGCATTGCTTTTCCTTTTTTTTTTTTTCATTAGCTTGTGTTGCTAGACGGTTGCAATGATTCCTTATTGCACTTTGCTGCAGAGGGCAAAAGAAATATTTACAGTTAATGCAGTTAATTGTACAGGAGAGAGCATCACCATGAAGCTTTGCAAAAATTAAATTGATTTGATATAGCAGTCACTAGAGTGTTCAAATGTTACAGGACACACAGAAAGCAGAAGGGCAGACAGGTAACCAAGTGAACTGGCATTGGCAAAGAGAGGGGAGAGAGAAAGAAGATATGGCTTTGCAAATATGTGACAGGAGTAAGCAACTTAGAAAAATACATTAAATTGCCAAAACCAGGAGGTGATAAAATTTTTTCAGCTGATATTTTGAGCTCTTCGGAAGAGAGAATTATCTCACACAGCATTTTTATGTATTTCTAAAGCAGGTTCTGAAATTAGAAAAAGGTATTTTGAAGTGTCATCTATCTGCATCTTTATTTATCTAAATACCCTTCATAAAAGGACCCAAAGTCATGTGGATTTAAAATCATCTTGGATCTATAAATAAAGAATGATGATAGATGGCAGAAAAATGAGCTGTGGCAGGTAGATGTGCTGTGACAAGAGGGACTGGTCTGTTCTTCTTCTGCAGCCACATTAATTAGCCAGAAGCAGGAGTAAATAGCATCTTAATCGAGAAATATTACAAAGGGATTTGGAGAAGTTGTAGGGATTAATTAGATAATCTTCATAAGGCATTTAAAATATGAGTACTTCTTTGCATATTTTCACTTAATTAAACTTTTATTTCATCTAAAAAGAGCTAGTATTTTTATCAGTCAAATAAGCATGCAAAAATTTGATTTATACCTATATTTTTTTCCTTCATTCTCAAGGTACATAGAGGATACATCTTTGTGGATAGATGCCTTAATGTATATATGTGTATATAGGAGAGTAATAAAATATGTGTGGAAGTATATGCACAATATCTCTTTTTGGACAGAATTAAGAACAATATTCTTTAAAAACCTAAGAGTTGCCATAATCTCTTCTTCTGTATTCACAGGTGCAGCAAGAGAGATGGAGAATGGACTTATACAGGAGAAAACACTTTCCATTTTACAGTGCTAACTCCTCTTTATTAGAAACAGTACGGGAAAGAAGAAAATAAAAATCTATTGTTCATTTTCACTTTGATCATCATACCTATCATTTTACACACCACATGCTATCCTCTTCCAAGGGCATATATTGTATTTATTCTGCAGCTGCAGTATATTGATTTTGGACTACCGAGTTCAGTGCAGATGAGTGACAAACTAAGCTGCTGGGAGACTGATAAGTAACCATGTTTAATCTCTTGGCTCCAAAATGAAATCCCATAGCTCATTTCAGCAATTTTAGTTTTGGTACTCAGTCAAGAGCATATACTCTTAATAATACTTTTTTCTTATAAATGTGAAAATCAGAAGTAGAATAGAACTTTTCATGGAAACTGCTGCAATTCTGCATTCTACCTCTACCAGATCATACACAGGATTGTTCCAGATTTACACTAATGCATCTGTATAATTCCAGCTGATAATTTTAATTAAATGTAAATATTTATTTACATTTCTATTGCATTGTATTTATTGTTCATTTCAGCAGCTGTGGTGTTTCTGAAGCCTCCATCCACTGAATGAACAACAGACTGCACAATTTCCTAAATCAGTACTCTGGGTTTTAAAATACAGACATACCTTCTTGAATATACTACTACTACTACTACTAATAATAATAATAATAGCAGGATAATAGGAATAATTCTTGTTATTTTGTTGCTTTTGTTACTCTATATATGTATTTTCTATTATTATATAGTTATGTATAAATACATTTATTTTTAATTTTCTGTTATTATTTTCTATTATTATTTTCTTAGGTCTTCTAAAAATAGGAAGACTCTAGTTACTTATAAGTAGTGTTAAGTAGTGTACATCTTGTAACGTGCACAGTGAAATCCAGAGGTAGTAAAAAGTGAGGTTTCTGAACTACTAGCTACAACATTTAATCCAAAAACTCATTGAGAGGAAAGCATTATAAGGCTGGAAAGTTCTTCTCTTTCTTGGCACAGCTGGACAACACGCCAAAGAGATTTTACAAACTGTTACACAAGACAGTGGCACAAAGTGAATATTGTGGCGTATCCTCCAAGGCACCTGAGAACAAAGTAAATCCATGAAATCACAGCTCGTGCAGGCTCACATGCTGCAAGACTGGATGAAGCCAAGCTGAACCTGCAGGGGAGGTGTGACTGCAGCCTGGCCAGCCATACTCAAGCTCGTTTTTCCCTATGAGGGCACCAGTGAAGACCTCCAAGAACCTGACATCTCTGATACAACAGATTTATTACTGTCAAACCTTGAATTTACTGAAGTGCAGTTAGAGCTACCCATAGGGTCTGGCCTTACCTGAGTTACAGAGGTAGATTATTGCCAGTTGGCCTTTAGTCACTGAAGAGGAACAACGCAGTTCTCCTGCTTGTAGGTGTTTGTACAAAGAGCCATTTTTAATGACTTTTTAAATTATAAGAGTTTTAGAGTATTGCTGAGATCTTTAATAAAGATACACAGTAAAGCTATAATACTGCCTAAGAAAATAAAAATTTCCACCTGTAGTTTGGAATAGGAATATGTGTAATCCAATAATGTGACTGATACCTGACCAATGGGATGGGGTGCTCCTAAATTACTTTTTCAACAAAATCCAGTAAAATGGGATTGATAAAACAATAGTTTTAGAGTAATTAGCCAGGGTTTGTTCCCATTTTATGTGTTAATGGATAAGTGTCAACACATAAGAGTTGCTTGAAAGCTTCTCATTAGGCAAATATGCGGGGTTTTTAATATTTCATGGTTAGGCAGAATTTGTTGTCTAAACTGAGGCAATGGCAAGCATCTTAAAAATCATTGAGCATTCCAATAACTTCTGGCTAAGCCTGACTTTTTCCTAAAGAAAGAGATTCATAATAGCACAATTTGGACAATTAAAATACAGTGAGGTTCACAGCAGAGGCGACTGGCTGTTTAAAAATTGCTGCAGCACAAAATTTATGACATCCTTTATTTTAACACTACTCAGTATATCCTGTAAGTGCTTTAATGTGCTTAAGACAGTTTATTCCTTTGTTAATAGTCCATGATTGCAATCAGGCATGTCCTATAGAGAGCTCCACGCTTCCGTGTGAAGTATTATTTGATAAAAAGCTTAATCAATAAATCTAATTTCTTCTCTTGCCAGATACAGTTACATAATGTGTTTTCAGTTTGGGCCTGGATCAGTTTACTCAAATATTCAATAACCTGTGAGAATTCGTAAGCTTTGTACCAACCTAGCATTCAAAATCATTACAACTGGACTTTAGACATTGTTTGTAAAAACAAAAAAAGGACTGTCCTTGAAACAATCACGTCTTTCCACAAATTTTTAAGGATAATTGAAAAGTTTATAGACTTAAATGAGGACAGCAAATGTAATGAAGAGTGTAGCTTCCAGGGTTTCCTTTCTAACCATGTGTTTTGTATGTCGTATATTATGAAGCTACAGAATCATAATCCAAATAAACACTATGTTTTAATCTAATACTGAGTAACTACTAGTGGATAGGTTGATAGCATTTAATTTCAAAGAGTATAGATTATGAAAAAAAAATTCTTACAAAAATATGACTGTAAATCTTATGAATCTTCCACTTCTTCAGAGAAATGCTTAGATTAGTCCAGAATAGACACATTGAAGAAATGAGAGTTGCTAAAAATGAAAATTCCTTAAAATGAGAGTTGTTTTTGTTTGAAATTTTCATTATTTACTTATTTTTCATTATTTAATATTGTTTTCACAAAATAGAAATGCCATTGATAATGTCTTTGGAAACATGAATTTTTTTGATAAACATGTTAAACTGAAATCAGCCCTTTAGACTCATCTTCTACTGAGTACTGCATCTCTTATGAATCATAGCATCTTCTATAAATTGCATTTCACTTTCCATCTGAAAGATAGGAGTCATGCTGACAGAGGACAGTGACACCATATTTAAAGCCCAGCCATAAGGATTCCAAGTACTACCCAAGGGATTAATGGGATTCCTCATTTTCAGCACATACACCCAGGTCTATTCTTGTATTTTTTTTCCAATGACTGCCTACTGCAAAAATACAGAAATAGTCTTTTGACCAGACAGATCAGCCTGCATTGTGCTGCCTTGAATCAGCAACTGGAGAATTTAGGTGCCTCATACTTTGCCTCAGTTCTGATACAGGGATCAGATCTCTTAAAATTAGATATTTTATCAGCTCACCTGAAAAAGAAAATTAAATAAATAAATAAAATATCAGAAAAGGGTGGTTTATCTTACACTTAAATAGGTACCTCAGACATTTGGGATTAGTGAATTAGCGAATGTCCAGGGAAGCCTGTTCTATCTTAGCTGGCTGTCAGAGGAGTTCAGCCTGGATTTAAATGATTTTTATATTTTCCAAGTAGGCAAGACCTCATTCATCTATCGTAATGTTCATTCAAATAATCACCACAAAGGAAAATGTTTGAAAGAGGGTTTTTTTAAATAGGAGGAGTTGCAGTAGTAGTAGTAGTAGTAGTAGTAGTAGTAGTAATTGTTGCTAGTTGTTATGGAATTAATACCAGACTCCATAAAAGATAAACAAAAAGCATCACTTCTGTGCCTAGGGCTAAAGAAAACAAGTATCTGTAGTACTGTTTGCTTATCAACACTGCTTGAATGAGGGTTTAGTAAATTCATTACACAAACAATTGCAAGCTAATAGATTATCAAGGCTAACATTCAGTTAGAGCCATGTTTTGACCAGAAATGTACAGCAGATAAGTGTGTCTTCAGCACACAGCAGACACCCATGTCCAGGGCATGGCACTGAAGTGGAAAACCCTACACAAAGCTATTTCCCTCTGTGATCTTAGTAGCTGGCTGGAAATTTGAGGTCTTGAAGGGTATTCCTGCTGGAAGAAGTTATTGATGTTACACTGTCAACAAAAATGCACACAGTTCTATTTTCTTAAAAAACATACAGTTTCAAGCAACAAGAGGCCTCTTCCTTGCCAAAGATATCAAACCCCTTTTCTCCGAATCCTTCAAAGCTTCTTTCAGGGTCCTTCTTGGGGCCAATGTTGTTGCGAATAATCAGAATATGCTGGTGATTCCCCTGCAGGCTGTTTCTGAGCTGAGATTTGCAGCTTGGTTTTTTCTCTCTTGCGTGCACATATTTGCGCACATACATCCATTCATCCTGCTGGACAGTAAAAATCCCAGGGAAGTACAGCTTTTTTTTTTTTTTTTTCCTGCCAGATGTAAAGATCTCAGAATATTCTGAGTTGGAAGAGAGCCACAGGGATCATCAAGTTCAATCTTAAGGGTTAAGCCCATCTGGGGATCAAACCCACAACCTTAGTGTCATTTCTCCTATGGTCTACCCAACTGAGGTCATCTCAGATACCTTAGACAAGTCTTTAGATTTAAAAAAAAAAATATTTCATTCATCTGCATCTGTAGAAGAATCTAATGGAATTTAAATGAAAGGTAGATTTTAGTCATTCTACACCAAAATTCAATATATTTCTTCACAGCAGTCTTCAGGATCCATTCCAGTGGGCTTTATTTGTTCCTACATCATTCTCAGAAGACAAACTGCACCTTTGGGTGATGAACGCTTGCTTATTAGAGGGAAACAGTACTGCAAACCTCTAGCAGCTAGTTAGCTACGTAAACATCACTTGGAGATGGGATCTTTCTAGATGAAAGCCTGAGATTTTGGACAGGTTATAAGTGTGTGGCCTTGGAAGGTTCAAATATATTGGTGAGAGTTTCTAACCAACATGATAAGGATCAGAAGTAGTAAAGATCAAGGGTTGCATCAGAAACTTTGTATTTCAAGATACAGAACACATTACAGTTAAATTCACTCAGCAGATATCAATACTAGTCTCAGAGCACTAAAGAGAAAAAGCACCCTTCTGCAGTCAAGTGAATTACAAGTATAATCCAGCCAAACTCATTATTTTGCAACCAAACCAGACAATGTAGAAGAGGCAAACAACCTTCTGTGTTTATTCATATGATTTTATAACCAAACAGCCAATACTTAGAGCACTCTACAAGAGAGATAAAATTTAAAAATGCATTGCTACAACAAGTTTAGTTTTTGCTGACTTTTTAAAATTAGATTTTTTAGTGTTTGTAATTCAGTCTTATTCTTTACTTATGACAGATATTTTTCAAGCCCAAGTTACTTTCAGCCTGTCCCTCCTGGAAAACTTTGTTTTCTGATTCAGTTCAATTCTATTTTATACTAATCCTTATATCACCCTCATTTCATAACACTATGCAGCTACCACTGACAAATATATCTGTAGAGTGCTATAGGGTAGTAATCAAAAAACCCTCAGATGTTAGGTCAGATATTCCATATAATTTTTGATTTATGTAAAATTTTGGAGCAATGTATTTCTGTTCAAGGACACTGCAAATTTTCAGGTATCTATCGATTTCTTTGGGACCTTCCCAAAGTGGAAGATTTAATTCATAAGAAAAAATGTGGAGGACAAACAATGATTAGGTATGCAGTGAGAAATAATGGCATAGAAAGGCTCGTTTTGGTTTAAATTATGACATCAAAGTTAGATCTTTCCAGAAAAATCAAAATTTTCTCTTTGGGTATATAAACTCAGTGTATGTACTAACAGTTCTTCACTTTAATAAGAACGATGAGAAAAGAAAACTATTTATTTTCAGATTATTTTGGGGGAAGATAGTTTGTATGACCAATATATAACCAGGTTGCATAGACATGCTTTGCCAGCAAATTACATTTCTGAGAGGAAAGACCCTGCAATGAATGTCATATACCATGATATCATTAAACGTATTTTCAAGTAACTTTATTCTCCCTTGCAAATATCCCTTGCTGATGCACATTATGAGAAAAATTGCTTGCATGATGTGATTATAGTTGCAAGCACATTCATAATATGCAATACATTACATAGCTTTACATACTTCACACTTGTACTGCTGGCCAGCCTCAGCAGCCTCAGAGACTGAGACAAGAGAACTGAACCTCCAGTCAAGTTTTTAACCATATTAGGGTGATGCATGTTAATAAAGGGAAACTAAACTATGGGCAAGTGGTACTATCCAGTGTTGGAAGCCAGAGCTGATAAGAATCTTATCAGTCATGTGACCAACATCAGACTTCCTTGCACAATCACTCTGTACTTTCCCAGCTTACAAACATATCACAGGACAGCTCAAGTAGTGCCATAGCTGAACCGCAGAACTTGAGCTTCAAATTATTCACTCTAGAATATGTCTTGGATATAGTGCTGCTTCAGAGATCAGAGAGAAAAATAAGAGGATCATTGATTAAAACTCAAGCCTTGTGCTTATTAAGTCTTTCCTTTCTATTAATAATTATATTTTCAGTTATATCCCCATAAAAAAATTATATATAGTGTGTATAACATTTTCTCTGTATAATACATAAACATGTAAATACATAAATGTATTAAATTATAAATATGTATATATACATATCAGATTAAAATTTGAGTGGTTTATGAAACCCAAACCTCAAATGGTTTATATTTCACTTTGTCTTGCCAATAATCTGATTGGTACTCAGTGTCAGCGCATCTGTTTTCTTGGAAAATTGTTTGTAGAAACCAATTTTACTTGCAGTTCTTTGGTTTTCTAGATGTGTGGGCCTTACAGAAAAGTCATTAGCGCAGCTGACAAATATTTTTGCCTCTCACATTGTCCTCTGCTCAGTAAATTGAGAGCTTGCTTTTAAGTTACTTGTCGCTTACAGTAACATGAGACAAGCAGCATCCATCTAGCAGCAGAACTTCAAAGAGAAATCACTATTTCCCCTGACAGTCCTGCCCCATGCACAGCAGCTCCTGGAAGCATCTGGATTGCTTTGAACTCAACTTTAACTTTACTTCAGAGCCAGCTTAGGGCTCTGAAATGGGATGTAAATTGGTGTAGCAAGGTGGTGTAACCCACTGGTGAGTGGGTGTTAGAGGGCCCCCTCTGTGAAGACACATAGCATGTGTGAGTTGCTTCAATCCCTGACCACAGTTTTCTACTTCTTTAGTTTGTGCTAGGGGAACTTATGATTTTACTTCTGCCCATCCACAGCTGAACCTCACTAAATTACTTACTGCAAACTGCTGGGCCACCTGGGGTTCAGATTTAGGGGACCCTCACTGATCAAATTAAAATTCTTTGAGCAGAGGAAATACACAGGTTTAAATACCAGTGCCAAGTAATTTCCTTCCTTGCATTTTTCACCATAGGTACTACTCCCCTGACCATCCATGCTCTATATCTATTGATTTCTGCTCCTCTTGAGCTATATTTAGGATTAAACCAGCTCATTCCTTCTGAGAGGAGACAGGCTGTGGTTATATAGATTATTGCCCTGGGAGCTGTAATGCAGTCTTCACCTTACTACAAGCACTTTGAACTGAGGAAACAGATGGGTGCCAAATGGCAGAGAAGCGGTCTGGGTCAAGTGATGTGCTGGAGATTCGGCCAGTTCAGTTTCAGTGGGGACAGCCATGGACAGAGCCAGTGCAGACCTCCCATTGACAGGAGAGCAAAGGTCCTTCCTCAAAGAGATGAGCTTTAGCAGCAGATATATTCAGAATATACTAATAATTAATATGGAACCCATACCATTATAAGGAGGTGCCTCAATTTCTTCTGTGAATGCCCTAGGTTCAACATTTCCTGCCCAGGTGTGCCTGTTCCTTTCAGGGTAAAAGAACTTTTTAAAACATTCATACAGAATACAGAGAGTGAGGGGGCAAGGACAGACACAACTAGATTGATAAATATCAGTTGATAGGTGATCATAAGCAGAGAAGAAAAAAAAAAGTTTTATTTTCTTTTGAGGCCTATAATTAAATTATCTACAAGTGACACAAGGTGAATTTTCTGACACATTCTTGCACAGATTTTTAAACTGGGGGTACTAGCCCAGAGCTCATGATCTTCTAGATTCCCACCTTGATCCTGAATGCATACCTTCTTTACTAAGTCTGAAAGTACATAGCTATGATTTAGGTTATAATTTCCAGCAAAAAAATCTGTTCACTTGACTAAGCAGGACATATTCTTAATTGATTTCATAATATGCATAATACACAGGGAGAAAATATTACTTTTTTCTAGCAGAAAATTATATGCATGTTTTATATGCTGCAGATATGTAGCTCCTACTATCAGTTCCCACCAGCCCAGGAGGATGGAATCACCACATGGATCCTTAACAAAAAAAAGACAGTATTGCTGTCTGATTCAAGCCCCTAAGGATTTATTTGTGTAGGAGCTCCAAATGCTACCTAACACCTTCCAGAGGCCATGCTAAGACAGTATAGGTTTGTTGTATAAATTAATTGAAAAAGAGAGAGACCTTATCTTGACAACTAAAATAACGTATTAAACTTGAGAAACCTTAGAAAAACTAGTTAAATCCTTTTTTCATACTTCATCTGAAATGAGTACTCGCTTCCAGAGAGAATTCAGTAGGAGAAAAGAAACTTGCAGGAGGCATCAGAGGTGCAGCTTCCCAGGGTTTGAGCTGCACCGGAGCAGCCTGAGGCACTTGCCAGCAGCAAAGGAGGCGCCAAAGGGGCATTGCCAAGTTTGCAAAGCTCCTCAACCACACCAGCTCAGAGTATGGAGCCAGACAAATGACTAACAAGCAATAAACAATAATCTTTCAGCAAATTAATACCAAGCAACAAGACCCACAGGTTGCTGATAATCAAGAAATGGGCTTTAGCTGTTCAAGCAAAGCTGAGACTGCTCAGTGTCTTGTTTGCCAGTTCAGGGGGATCTGAACAGGGGCAGAAGCAGAAATGTGTGTAAATAGCAAAAGTAAAAAAAAAAAAAAAGATGCAGAAATCCCAGAACTGAGAGGATCTAGAAAACTAAATGCAGGTCTAGAGTACACATGGAATATTTGATTTGTTGAACATCAATTCAGCTTTACCTGTACAGGGAAAACATTACTATTTCTCTCATTATGGACACAAACATACCAAGGCAACGACCCCACATGTAAAATGGAAATACATTTCATAAACTCTTTAGTTTGTTTTGCTTTCATTCTTTATATACCTTTCAAACAGATCTATTGGGTCATCCCTAAACATCTCTAATTTTTCCCATTTAATATTTCTTGTAATGATTGTCATAATTTCTGTTTGCAGTGTATTCCTGGGGTTTGAGACTCTTTAATGTGCCAGACAACAACTTGTCATGGAAGGTCACAGAGCAGGGAGAAACTGTAGTGCTGCAGAGCAGCCTAATAGGATGCACCTAGCATGCCCCAAAGGTCCTGTGGCCCAATGAGCCAAATTCAGCGCTGTCAAATAAGGCAGCACAGCATAATTTAATACAGGGAAGCAGGAAACATTAGAAAGCTTTGGTTAGGATGGTGCAACTTCTGTGAGTTGACAGCACATGGGTTATTTAGATGAAAAGAAATTTAATTGCAGTTGTGAAGAATTTGTCTTCTAGTTTTGGTTATTGCATAAATCAGTTACAGGAGCAAAATTGCTGCAATGGTGCAGCTCCATCATTTTACATGGACTGAGGATCTGCCCATTCAGTATAATTTAGAAATTTTCCAACCCCTTATTCAGCAGAATGCAGTCTGAGGTGACCTTTTGCACAAACCTCCAAAGGCCACAGAAACTGAATACTTCCAAGCTGACCATCTGACTTATCCTTGTGAAAAGTTACTCTGTATTAAAAGGTCAAAAGAAAAAGAAAAGAAAAGGCTCCTCAGCAGGGAGCTGCCCTTTGGGATGTTAGGTAATTTAAATTAACTGGCATCATGCTGAGTAGCTTACATTTCTATATCTGTATGTGAGTGGGAACAGCTAAGGTTAAAGGGTCAGGCTCTTCTTCAGCAGGAAGACATCCCTTTGCTGCTCCTACTTTGGTAAGCACAGTGCTGAACACCAGCAGTTTCTTTTGGGGTCTGTTCCTGCATTCTGCATGTCATGGCAGAGCAACTGAAAATGTTAATGTGACAACAAAAGTAAAAATAGACCTCTATTTTCCCTGACTCCTACTTTCCAGGGTTCCTTGTCAGAGTTGCTCAGCATCTTCCTACTTCTACTCAGGATGTAATGCCTAGCCCCTATAGGTAGGAGGATATTTTGTAGTGTTAACTTACATCTTGCTAGTATTAACTTCTGCAGCTACTTCAGCGGGGAAGTTTGTAGTAAATGGAAAGAACAGAAGCTGTTAGGAGCTTGTTCAAACATATGACCTCTAGCTTATAAATTAGGAAAATAAATTGCAAAAGTGAAAGAAGCTATCTGCTAGCAGCACAGGCAGAATTTAAATGGTCTTGTAGCCTTTCCTCACAGGTCTAGGAGTCAGGGTTCCTGGCACTGTATCAGGCTTTCTCTGTGACACTGTGACACTGAGTTTCTGCAGGCTCTACCCAGTATGAGTAAAATGGAAGAAAAAATAATTTCAAGTGATTTTGCAAAATACACTAATTTATTTTTGGAAAGTACTTTGATGCTCATGTATTCAATCAGCATATTGCTTCAGAAGTGTAAGAAGCAGTTTCAGAGGTTTTGTTCTCATTCAGATGCAGTGGCAGGATTTTTTGCATATTCTTTAGCCTTAACTCTCTTCTTTCCCATGGGATAGGAGAGGAGAGAATCTGTATCAGTTTTTGAGTTTTGGGGATTTGATTGTTTTTTATACATGGATGACGTGTGATACATTTCACTAAGGACAACTAAGCAACAGAAAAACATCTCTCAGTTGGGAAGAAGAACAGGATGATATTCCAAGCCAGACTCAGTGAAGTTTGTGACGAATAAAGGAATTACCTATTCATTCACTGATTCATTGAAATTACCACTCAGAAACACAAAAATTAACAAAATTAACACATTTTGTATAGAACATGGCTGCTAGTACAATTCATGAGTTAGCCACAGACTAACTCAGTAACCTCTTTACATAGATTAAGTAGTTTTTAAAATTTTCTTTAAAGATTTCTCAAATTATTATTTTTCAATGAACTTCTTGGGACCACACAATGCAGTATCGCAAATTAACATACTGTTCAGGTTTTCGAAATTATTTGATTCTACCCGGTATTTCACACCACATCAGGGGTGTGCATTATCTTACTGTAACACAGTCCTTCTATGTTTCCTTGCATAATTAACTTCTTGCATACCAACTAAATCAGTTAATGGATATATTACTGATAAGTTTATTAATAGAAGGCAGGTCAAACTGATTCAGAGGCATTAGCATATCTCTAAGCAGAAGATTGCATTAGAGACGGGGGCAGGACTGTTTATTTGTGTAATTGCCCTATCACCAAACTACTGACTAGTGCTATTTTGTAACTCAAGGAATCTTCGTATTATTCTTGCAAAACTGAAGATGAAGGAGTGTACCCTAGCCTTCAAAATGCTATATACATTAGGATTCCAGCCAGTAACCAACTGCAAATGGAGCTGAGGGGACAGAGAAGCAAAGTTTGAGGCACAGAAGCAATTCAATTTATACCACAGTTTTAAACATCTAAAGCTGCTATGCCAATCAGCTGTGTAACCCTTACAGTCAATAAACTGAAGGTGATTAATCTCACCTGTTTCTGGCATTTATTGTAAAGGTGAGGTGAATCACCCTCCAGGTTGCCTTTTTCTTTATATCAGTGATTAGATGAGTCTTGAATGGCCAATTTACATGAGAGAAGAAGAAAAATTCTACTCTGTGTAGAGGGAATTGCCTGCTAAAGGTGCTTCTTCCCCGCAGTGAGAGGTCTGCACAGCTCTAGGGAGAGGCATCCCGAGGCTGATTTCCACCAGCACTGGAGCTGCATTGTTGAAGCCATGTCAGCACAACTGCTGCTTAGCTGAGACAGCTAGACAAGCAGATTACTTCACCAGCCTGATGCCATTCTTATGTGCTCTTGCTGGGTTAGCAGGATGAACCTCCACATTCAGTCCTATCTTCCCCCTACATAAGAGATGGAACCTAAATTTCTGACCCAACAGACCTACAGGTAGTGTGGAAATCTGTTGTGTCTTCCAGTGATCATTATCGACAACCAGCCCTCGAGAAAGGTTCAACTCCCTGATGAACGTGTGTGGTGTCTTGGCCCAAAAAGGTGATTTATGTAATTTTTCTGTGATGCCAGTCTAGTTTACTTGAAGTTTAAGATGAAGTCTGAGATAAGCAATACTTTAGTTCCTAAGAGATGCCATCACAGACTAAGCAGCCACAAGCAATTGCCAGGTGATTACACTGAAGTTCCTATCTTGATTTGTAGAAGAAAAGAGCTAAGATAAGCTCCTGAAATGTTTATCTCAGGAATCTAGGAGAAAATGTGATAGCCAGACTGAGTTTAAACATTGTCCTAACAGCCCATCCTAAACCATTAACAGCTTACATTTGCCTGGTCATTGCATCTGTTAAAAAGTAAGTAATATAATTTTTTTTTCTTTTGTGTGTGACAGGAGGACAACACCTCTACTAGGAGTTTATCCAAAGCCTAGCATGATTGTACTCCGAAGTTTCGTCCATCCAGGTCTGTGTATTTTCTGTAATTGCCATGAATGCTGGGATAGAAATCAGATTGCAGAGCCCTTGTGTTCACACTGTGGCCTGAAGCAGTGCATAAGGCAACCACTAACAAAGGGCATTACTGTTCACCTCATCTTGCTGTCTCAACTACCTCTCCCTTGGGCTTTCACAGGCAGATGGTTAATATGTATTAATTATTTTGCTATAAATCCCTCTTGCTTTTCTTGCCATTTTTCAAGTTAGTCCAGAAAATGCTTTGAAAAGATGGTTGAAATCTAAATGAATGCCCACACTGGAGGAAAATCTTCCATTTCTCTTTACCATCAGCTCTTAAGAGTTATTTAATTTATGCTGTTGTAAATAAAGCAAAGTCAATGAAAATTGCCTTCTCCAAAGCAGAAATGCAAGAAGAGAAACTTCCATTACATTGTGTGCGAGGGAAATGGAATAATCTATTCATATAATTTGTGTCAATTGTGGAAAACTAACCAAGAAAAAGTACATCTAATGATTAAAGATAATAGCTTCTTATCACTGATTCCAATTTTAGACAATTTTTATGGATTACTATGGGCACATGGAACTTTTGCATTTACTGTGAATGAATCTTGCAATATTAAAACTAATATGTACAAGTGGGGCACGCATTAGATAGCCACCTAAATTTACATATGTTTTTATTCTCAACTAATTAAAAAAATCCCAATCCCAGGGCATAATAATTTCTTTAACCCTTTTCTGTAACTTGTGATATTAGCTGTGATATTCATTACATAGAAAAGAATTTCATGTACTTTAAATATATCACTGGTCATGCAGCATAATAGTGGAATCTAATACTATCTAGAGCAGCAGACAGATTGTCACATATACTGAATTTGAAGTAATTAAATTTCCCAGTAGAGAATCAAGCCTTTGAACACATTTTTAGTTGTTCTTTCTCTTCAGTTTTATCTGCAATAAACTTGATCCTTTCTGAACTTGACTGCATACCTTAGCCTTGGGAAAATGGAATCACTGGACATATTTTGCATCCTTTCACTGCTCTTCTATACAGTTGTGCATACTGAAAGAATCCTCAGTTCATTACAAGGTACAGCCATGAATAATATTCTCTGACAGACAAAGATATAGACTGTATGTGCTGGAATGTACATAGAACTACATCTATGACAGACATACAGACATACTGAAAAGGCCTTGCAGTTAACTACCTGCATGTGGATTTAAGACATGCTTTCTGAGGAAGCAAACCCAAATGTGTGTATGACTTAGAGCTGATTTACACCCCACAGAAGACGGAGCCCCACAATCTCATACAGAGAAGTGCTGACCATGACAACCTTCCCTTGAATAGTGAACATTGCAATAGGTTCTTGGAGAAGTGGTTGCATGTAGAAGAAATAAGTGTTCATTCAGTCTTCTGAGTATTCTTCTATGCCTAACATCTCTGTTCTGCTCTTTCCAGAAGAGCTACACTGTTCCTGTATGCCCATATTTAAAAAATACCAAACCTCCGAAACCTAAACATAGAGGATGAAAAGTGCGCTAAATCAATTATTTTTAAGTGTCATAATTGGGAAATTATATTTTGAACAAGGCACTCTGGATTTCAGATGTGAGAGATATCCCAAGTGGCAGCATGGGTTGTGATATTCTTTCCCTCTTGTATCTATCAAACTGTCTCCCAGTCATGCCAAGTTGGTGCAAATGCTTGTGGTAGGTGCTTCTGCTGTCTTGTGTGTGCGTGAGTGAATGTGTGTGTGCATGTTTTACTGAACATATGTGGATTTGAGAGATCACTTTTCCCCGCTGTGCATTTGTGTGCAAATTACCTCAGCAAAAATTACACGTACGGAAGGATTATGGAAAGGGCAGGAGAACCAGAGGTGCATAGGGACCATAGGGGTGTGTGGGGGTGTCTGAGCTCCTGCACAGATTCCCTTGTACCACCTCTGGTGTCTAGGGGAACCATCAGCCTCAGACAGCCTCAGAAGGAATTCACATGCACACAGACTGAGGTGAGTTCTGCAGAGACCCTGTACTGACTGTTCAAGCAGATTAGAACCTTTTGGCATAAAATGTAAGATTTGGCTTTTCTCTACAGAAGGTGAGTCAAATGGAAAAACTGAATGGTAATGGTATTTTGAAAATAAGAGTTATCTGAGGAGTTGTGTCCTCAGTCAACAAGCTTCCTGCAAAGCTGCACCAGACTTTGCTGGTGTAGGTCACCATGTGTAATATGTGCCGCTGCAGTAACAACAATTAAACTTAAATTAGCTTGTTTGCCTGAAGCAGCAACCAAAGTAGCAAAGAGAAGGCCTGATTTTTGTGAAAACAGTTGGGGTATTCTGTAATCCACCCACCTGCACGTTGTAATGATCTGATAAGTGTGGGGAAACACATCTGGATCTCAAACCTCACACGTCAGCAATGCATTGCAAATTGAATGAGGTAAATTATAATTAGCTTAAGCAGATAGTGTGGCTGGAGCTGAATGAGTGACTGACTGCATTCAGATGAAATAAAAGAAGCTCCACTCCCCTCTAAATTTCTCCTAGTGGTACTTGTTTTCCTAATAAATATGTAATGGAAATGTTGAGCCACAAGGAAAAAAGGAAAGGAGGACTAAATGGAGAGTGAGGAGAAAGTAAAAGGAAACATAAATTTGTGAACCCTGAAGATACAGATTTATGATTCAATTCTTGAATGCCTCTTGTACCTGAGGATATAATATATTATTTCAGGAGTTAAATGAAGCTGAGAAATCCAGTGGAGAGATGGAAAAAGTTTTGCTGCAGATATCACAAATACAAAACTAAATTCATACCACATCTATACTCATGAAACCCAAAATAATGACAATAATTTCCCAATTGTTAAGTGTAGCAGTATTTAAATTGAAATAATTGTTATATTCCAGTTGTGTTATTGATTTTCAAACAGGTTCTCCTGTTTAGGAAGAAACTCTTTAATACTGTCTGCTTTTTTCTTAGTAAGCACAGAAAGTGAAGTTCTACATATTATAATAATTTAGGCATGTATAACTCACAGGCACAAACATTTACAGTTATAAATTTAGTTTACCTGAGGCAAAGATCCAGAAAGCTGTGAAACATCTTCTTGCCTAACATCTGTGCTGAGCTGTGTTGAGGAGGGTCAGGAATACAGATGGATCAATTTGGGAACTTTATTGTATAGCCTGTGTGAGGAAGTAGGGCTCTACTGACATATGGCCTGTGGCCTTCCATATCCATCGATCAGTCCTGATTCTCAGGAGATTAATCCTGAGAAAGAAACTAGAATGTTTCTTTTTGGTTCCCAACAAGAGTGTTTCATTCTATAATCTTATCTACCATGGCAAATCCTTGTCTGATACTATTTTATATGGGTATGTCAAATATGTTGCAGAATTTAATTTCCACAGCAGCCTATGAAGCAGGTAAGCATCACCTCTGTTCTACAGAGGCATGGAGATAAAATTGAGAGTAATTCTGGTTTCATTGTGCCCCACTTTAGTGGCTTATTCTGCCTGTTTCATATGAACTACCAAGTGCAGTGAGGTAAGAAACATTCTTATACAAACCATAGTTTATTCCCAGACTACACAGGATGAAGCCAACACTTTTTACATTATTTTCTTACAAAGAAATGCCCCCATTCCAAAAAAGTAGTATTTTGGAGAACTCTATTATTGAGCCAGAACCTCAATTGGCTGGAATTGATAAATTTGGGGTTTGTTGAGCTGGCCTCTCCTGATCAAAGAGCATTTCAGTAGAAACCCCCAGCCAGCTCTGCTTGGGTGGAACTACTCTCTGTCAGGCATACCAGCTCTGACCCAGCCAGCACATCCTGGGTCGTAGCTGATTCCTTCCATCTTCCCATCTCAGCTAGAGGGAAGCACATTTCAAATCCTGTCATTTTAAGTTTCTCTCCTGATGATTATTTCATTAGGAAGCATTAATATGGTCCTTGATGGCACTAACTTATTTAGAAATCAGAGCAGATTTACATATGGGTGTGAGATTAATAGGGTTATTATTCAAGCACTTTTAAAAAATCAAATTGCATACAATGTAATATGATAAATTGAAATAATCTAGGTGATAACTAAGCAAAAAATAAATAGCAAACCACACAAATTTCCCAAAGTATTTCACATGTAAAAAATTTAAGAGCATGAAAAGACACAAAGATCATTAATTATGTCCATAGTTTCATACAAATACTAAGTTAGTATTTTTCAAATTTCTCCAATCTTGCTTAAGCAAGACAAAGAATCTGTGCTCTCATAAAGCATTTACATGACTTTATGGGACTTATTTAGAAGTCGAAGTATTTATCAATACTCTGAAAAACTCAAATCACATTTGTCATCAAACCAGAATAAAAATTCTGTACCTAATACCTTAATTTACTCCTAGAAAAAAATCCCTTTTACTTCACTTGGCCAAGTAAGGATAAAAAAAGCATGAAATGCATGAACTAATTTACTTTGGGAAAAATTATCTGTTTAAATGGTCATCTTAGACAGTTAGAATTACATTGGTCTTTTCTCTTTATTTCCGGTCTCCCAGGAGAGTATTTATGAATCTCAAGAGGGATGCTTTTGTCCTGTTAGCCTTAATTGCATTTTGTTTAGCTCAATGTTTTAAACAAAAAGCTCTTCCCAGCACGGTTGAATTTATGGATCTCAAGTTTCTGTAAGGATGCAAAGCTTTTGCTGTAAGTTGGCTCTTTATACATGTGAACTTTTTTTTGGATCAGCTACATCTTAACCTGCAAATGGAAATCTGACCTTGAAACTAAGTGAAAAAAAAAGTAAAATTATCATTCCAAAAGAGGTAGGAAAGGTTTTAAAGATAAAGAAATTGAATCCAGGCTCAAGTAACATTTTCTATCACTTTGATTTCATAATTCTGCCTAAGTATGATTGATAAATTAACGTAATTAAAAGCAGGACAGCATCTGTTCTGCACTATGGGAATAGGAGGGAATTTAGACATTTGAGAAGTTGTTACGCAGATATTACGTTCTACATGGGAGCATATGAAGAGTGTTTACAGTAAAAATAACTTCTGGTGCCTACTTGTATTCCTTTTCATATATACACATATGCCTTTCGATTTTAGCACACAACTTTTATTCTAGATTTAGTTTTGAAATTAGACTAAAATAAATGGGTGGAGTAATTAAAAATTACCCATGTGCATGCTTTTATTTGTTGAATACTTTCATGTATCCTGTTTAATGAAACAGCTTTTGCATATTCTTACTGTACCTGCCTGATTAAAAATAAAGGCTTCCTCATTGTAATTCAGATAATGTATGTGAGAAATATGTCCCAGCCTGGCACTGGTTTTTAAAGCTTTCCAACCTTGCATTCATTGCAAGTTAGTTAACCACTAATTATTGCTACTAATAAAATTGCATGGTACATTGATTTATGTAGGCATTGCTTAATTCAAGATCAAAGCCAAACCTTTTTATTCATATCTTAAGAGATGAAGGATGTAATTGAGTTCATATATGGGCTGTTAAGTAACTTGTATATTTACCTCATACCTAGAACCGCTTCCTGAGCTGGTGTGCTGGCCCTTTAATCCAGGGTATGAAGTTCAAACAGTAACACTACTGAAAGGGAGCTATAAAGAGAGATAGATTGGAAATCCCTGCATCCTGATTACCCAAGATAAGAAGGTATTTGGGAGTGGAAGAAAAGGTGGTGAGAGCTAAATTAGCTGTCTTTGAGATAAAAGTTAATTTCCTTAAGAGAACAGCCCAGTTAAGACCCTGTCCTGCTTAAATCTAAATGCTCACAGAAAGGCAGCAGGCAACTTCTGCGTTTACTGGAGATAATATTTATGGTTCTGGTGGTTGCCTCTGCAGAGGGGATGGCAGGCAGTGATATATACAAACACCTTAAGAGATAAACATCTGCAGAAGAATGCAGGCACCCTGTGAAGGATTGGGTACTGAAACAGAGGGAGAAATTGAATTAATATATGCAAAATCCTGCCTTTACTGTGAAGCTAAAAATATGCAGGATTTTCTTATGGAGCTCCAGAAATCATTAGAGATGATCAGAGTAGTATCTCAGAGAAATGCCAATTACTGACTTCCCAGATTGCTCAGCATAAGTGATCAAGTGCATGTTGCAGCTGATAGATCTGCACAAAAACATTGTGCACACATGCTGCAGAATTCAGACCCTGAATATTGAAACCTACTTGTAAATAATTTGTTCTGATTTAAACAATGTGTTTGTCTTTGGAAGCAGCTGGTGTTTAACTGTTATACTGATTTTAATGTTGAGAAAGTAAACAATTTATGATTGATGTTAGCAGTAGTTCACTATGCAGCCTCATGCATGCTTAAAAAGCCTTTCATATTATGGTATGTGCAGTACAAGAAAAGAAAAGGCAAGGAGACTTGCAAGTATTCGTGTCAGATAGGATTTTTCTTTTTGCAAAGACATTGCATTTTCTCCCTGGTCGGAAATGCCTTCTTACAGATGGGGCTGGCAGGGAGGCCAAGGTAGGGTCCCAGGAATATTTATGCACACTTGATTTTATTCAGGAATGTCTTGAGCCTCAGGCAACCAAGCAGTGGAAACTGTTTGCAAACACTGTTGCATCCTGTCCCTCCCCTTGCTTCCTGCCATGTCCAGCTACTCCAAAGTCTTAAAAGCCTTGCTCATTCCACTTTTCTCCAGTCCTTCCAACAAGACCTGACCAGAATCTGATTCTGGGAGCATCAAGGGGTGCAACTGGCTCCTCCCTGCCCTGAGACTCTGGCTAGAGGTGCTTGGGGTGCCTGGGGAGCTCTCACCATGGGCTAGCCCTTGGCTGACGTGTTGGCTTCGATGCCTCTCTGTCCTTTGTTCATTGAATTAGTTTGTGGGCTTTTTCACCTAGTTCAGAGGCAACTACATTGCTCACTCCTCTATCTTAAGCAATGTGCTCACAAGCTTACTTTCAAAGTCATGGAGACACTTGAAGAGCTTAATTTATAAGCAAAAGCATAAGAAAAACCCTATAACTTTCTTCATATTTGATTTAAAAAGCCACCCTGCCTGATCTGGGTTGAAACTCAGCATTTTCACGTTCCATTTTAGTCTTGCCTGGCATGCTGTTTGCCTTGCAAGCACCCTGGTGTGGCTCCATGGGCGTCTGCCTGAATAGAGACTTCAGTCTGTGCCCTGTCATGTTTTAGAACATAATTTTTTCGATCATCTAATTAAGCAAACTGGTTCATTATAAGCAATCCTAAGGTGTTGATTCAATTCCTGCCTCTTATTTTTTTTTTCAAGGTTGTTTACCTGTGAAGCCATGTGTAACTAAAGAAAATCCCCACAGCAAGTGGTAGAAGATTGAGAGAGAAGAGGCCTCACTATTGCATTTCTTTAAGCTTTAGTCCAAAATCTCCAAGCCCCCAAGGTTTAATTATCGTGTGCAGTCTAGTGTTGAATAGGAAAAAGGGACTGTAGCACGAAGGAAAGATTTTCACACTGATACTCACAAAAGAACAGGAGCATTAAATGAAAAAAAAATGTTCTAAGGTTCTCAGTGCATTTGAAGTGAATAAAAGGGAAATAACTGTCAGGGACCGACCAAATTATGAGTGGAATTATAAATAGTGAGTGTTTATGCATCTCTACAACTAGAAATGCATCTTTTGGCTTACTGCAGCAGAAAAAATACACCAGAAGAGTACAAGTTAGAGCTTTTCAAGTTTTCTTAGGCCTTTTATCTTATTTCAAATTAGGTTACTGGCTTAAAAGAACTTAAAAGGTGAAAAAGACCTCACAGTATTATTCACTTTAGCACATATGTGACCTGAAGAGGATTAAAGGTTTGTTCAATCTCTATTCATAGTATTCTTACAGAATTTTCAAAGGACCTTTTAAACAAAGGTTGCCAAACAAAGCACTTCTTTTGTTGCTACTTAGCTGAGGCCTATTGTCAATTAATAAGCAGGTTTTCACTTCAGTGTAATTGGGGCTTTCAATTCCAATTACTCTGCATGCATATTGAAAATGTGAATGCAATATTAATAGCAACATAAATTTGTGCATGTGTGTGTATACATAGATACATATGTACACATCCTCCACAAATGTGTCTTCATGTAACACCACACAATACCCTGTTACAGCAGGTGCTATGTTCCACCACAGACTTGTCTTCATTTTAATTGTACTTTTAATCTGTATCTCTACAAAATGCTTTGATGTTTCTCAAATTTGATGTTACAAATAGCCTGTGTAGATAATAATTATAGTTAAAGCAGGAGTAGGTACTATTACGGTTACATTTATTCCAGACACTAATATATATTTTGATATTTTTAATTAATTTTATTTTCTAGACTGAAATTTTGTTGCAGTTTGAGTTTTTGGAAAAGTTTGAATAAAGGATGTTCCACTCCATTTTGGTGAACTGAAAATTAATATTTGTCTTTCCAACTTTTTCTTGAATTAACACATCTTGAACTGGAGTAGCTCATAATAAATATCATTTACCATAATGAAACAGTCATCACATTACGAGATCTTGAAAAATTATGTGCTGTAATTATCCATTGCAATCACACCAGACACCTGGAATTCAACACAAACCTGCTTATTTTATGCCCCCACAGATATGCATGTCTGTATATACAAAGAGTACTTCATATATATATATAGATAGATAGATAGATATATGCATGTACACTGTTGTATGTGGAGATTAATAGATGGTGAGATAGATGTGGGTATATAGATCAACAGACTCACAAGGATTCTTTTGGGATTTTGACCCCCTTAAATAGAAGTGATTCATTATTGGAGGAAATACATGTGACACAAAAGGATTATATCCTTATTTGCATAATTAATCTAAGCAAAGCACTTAGTGGAAGCAGAATAAACTGAGTGCTGATGGACGCAAAAGTGCCATGTGCAAGTGTGTGAGACTGACCCAAGCTCCAGCCTCAGCCAGAAACGAGAGAGGGCTCCTTATGTGCCAGATGTGGTGAAAGACAGGGCTGCAACTCTCCAGTGTTTACAAGAGCCAAGCCAGTGACCTGCAGATACTTGGAAGCATCAGAGTGTTAGGTTGGGTGAGCTGTGGAGAGCTCAGCACAGACCTGGCCTCAGTCTGGGTGGAAAGGCTGCACATTTTCTTGGCCATCACCACACCACGCAGCAGCTGATCAGCCTCTACTGCAGGGAGAGGAAATGTTCTCATCATGCACCTTTTTTCCCTTTCAGAAAATCTGCCTCTGAGAATTAATGCTTGAGGAAGATTTCTCCCTCTCTCATTCTAGACTCCATAGTATAAATCTCAGCTTTCAGTTTTATCCAGCTATTTCTAATCTGTGGACCTGAATCCTTATTTTTATCCCTAATGTTTATTCTCAAGTTATTGTGAACTAGACGAATTTATAAATCTTTGGAGGGCAAACTCATTACAGACACCATTTCTTTCTCTTTCTTTCTTTCTTTCTTTCTTTCTTTCTTTCTTTCTTTCTTTCTTTCTTTCTTTCTTTCTAAGAAGACATGTATATTCCTAGAATTGCTGTATCTGGGTAGATATACATATTTTTATGCACACATGTGCCTTTACAGATAGATGTGTGTGTTATAATAATTCCTCTTATACATGCACAGACATCCAATGTGGGACTTTTTCAGAAGTCAGTCATTGATGGCATAAACACAGAATACATGTGTCATATACAGCCCCTATATTTGAAGGGAGATGTCTATACTTGAATGGTGCATACAGATGAAAACCACGTGAAAGGAGTCCTGTGTTTATATTGTTAGCCTAGAGGATTTCTTAACATTTAAATGAAATACCAGTATATAATTCTGTTTTACTTTTTTGGTATGATGCAGACCTTGTAAAATGTAGCTCTCTAGATGTAACACAATATTGCCCTGAAGATTTTGAACCCATTAGAAGAACATTGTCTTTGTATAATACTCTTGCTGAATATACTGAAGTTTCCAAACTGAGTATACATCTGACAGAAATCCTTAATGCAAGTTTGTATGCAAGTTTGCCCAAGAGGTCACAGCCTTTCATAAAAATATACCTTTCCCTAAAAAATTTGTTTGGTTTTGATAATATTGAAATTCAAATCTATTTTCTACTTTAAGAATGGACTGACTTTCCACTAAGTCTGAACACATTCTAGTGTTAAGACTACCTCTGACAAATACAGTAATAAATATGAGATAATTTCCATTGAAATGTGACAAGATATTCTGGACATAGCTCCCATATCAGACCCAGAACTTAAATAGTTCCAACTCAAGAATTTATAATACAACAAGTAGTGGCAATAGTCTATAGCTACTCTTTAGGATAATATAATGGCTTGAGTTAAAAATATATCAGCTTTTGGGCCACTGAGAGTGTGTACTTGTGTTTGTGCCGTGTGGATTTAGAATAATCCCTTCTGACAGGATATAACAAATACAAGTGCTGAAAGTTATTTTCCCCCATGTGGTGTCTAGAGATCTTGCCCAAGAATGCCAGATGAAGCTTCTAAAAGTTACAAATGTGATATAGTGCATGACATTTAAGCTAAGAACCTAAAAAATTAGGTTAATTACTTCTTATGTGTGAAAAATAAATGGTGCAAGATGAGCTGATTTTTAATGGAATTTTTTTATCTATAAAAGAGGCACTTCTTTTGCAGTGGATCTTCTCTGAGATCCTCCCTGTATGGGTGAATGCCACCAGGGAAAGGGTATCACTACAGGCAGACCTTTGGTTTTGAAAGTCAGAAAAATGTTCGAAGTGCTGTGCAATATTTTTAAATATGATCTAAAGCAAGTTGTTTTAACAAGTCTGTCTGTAGTCATATAAATCAGCTATGTCTAATAACCTGCAGAAAGAGAGGTTTCCGTTTATACAACTTGTAAGGACGTGTGAGCTGTGAAGAACTGCAACACAGATCAGGGAAAGGTCCAGGTAGCCCAATATACTGCATAAAGAAGTCCAAAGTAACAGCATTTTAGTAAGAGGAGCTGTAGACTGATTCTTAGTGCATTAGATTTAGAGTCGGCTTCTTCAGAAACTAGAAGCTTGAACTAGAAGCTATATCTAGAGCTTCATTTAAAAAGTTTATGCAAGAGCTATCTTCCGTGACATTTTCTTGCCTTTTTCCCCTCTGTACTTTTGAACCCTGCAACATCATGCCACCGTGAGTCCCATAACTCAGTGCATTTGCTTTTCTTTGCTTTGTTTTCAGCCTGCCACCTGGGAATGCCTTAGTTTCTCTTACCACTGCTCTCCAGTCACATTCTTGACACCTTCAGGATTCTATTTAGCAGTAATGTGTCCCAGTCACCTCTTTTCTACACTTTCTAGCTTTTTCCCATACCAAAATCATTGCATATTTTCAATCATCTTTTTTGCTTTTCCAATTGCTCCAATATCCTCTTGAAAGAAGGTGACTGGAAATACTGTGTTTGAGACATTGGCAAAATTGCACAGTGATGATTTCGCTTTTTCTTTACATGATCAGGTTTGTGTTTGCCTTTTGGCTACAGCGAAACACTGAGTCAATGCTTTCAGAAGTTTATGCATCCCTGCCCTAGGCTAATTTATAGCACTCGTTGTACTTCTGTAAGTGGGGTTATTCTCTTCTTCTGCATATGTGTGTGTATTCATCTGCTACTTTGTTATTTAACCAAGTGTGGTTTTGTTTGTTTTATTTTGTTTTTGAACTGCAACTATTTGCAATCAGGTTTATGTTTGACCCTTTCAAGTCAGTTTATAGAATTCACAGTTTTATTAGCTCCCTATATGGTGTCTTTTTCACATCATTTACAAGTACATTGAATGGTGTAGATCACATCAAAGATGTGATTTCTGAAAATGTAAAGCAAGTGTTCAAGGAGAATTTATTTCTTCTGTGATTTTTCTTCTCTGTTGTACCTCTAAAATGGAAAAGTCAAAGATACACTTAAGTAAGTCCGTTGTCCTTTAAGAATGTAATCCTACAAAATGTGAAATGAAAACAGTGCTTTGAAGTTCTAAATACCTGAAATATGGAAAAATGTGGCAGTGCAGTGTATCTTCAGTCTCTTTTCTGGGAAAAACAACAAACTTTGAGACAACTGTCTCTGTTCATGGGGACACACTTATGGAATTATTAGTTATTGTAATATTTTTGTAATAGATATACAGGAGGCTTCCTCTGCCAATCTGAGCTATCTAAATTTTGAACTAAGGTAGCAGTCTTCCTGCTAATGTTTAGTCTCTTCAAACTCAGGTGCATATCCAAGCCCTGCACAGATGTTCTGTCCTTAGTTGGAGAAGACAAACACATCTAAAGGATGTTTCTAAAACAGGTGTCCCAGAATAGCAGGATGAGTCACCATCTGGAATAATGCCCATCTTATTCTATTGACTACAGAGTGCACTTAAACAACTAGCTAGGCTAGACACCTAACTTTTAAATTATTACAGACAGTTGAGATTAATTTTACCCCACATAATTAATTTAATCCTCATTATAGCTGGAGACTGCATTTTTGCAAGCACAAGGAGCTAGGTTGGTGGTTATTTGGTAAAAAGACATCTTCAGAATTTATTTTATCAAATAGAACTATTTCCTCTGAAAAGTTTTCCAGCAAGTTCTGGATCTTAAAGACTTGCATACATGGAGAAGTAAGCACATTTGACAACTTTTCCATGTAACTGGAAATGATGCCATTTTAATTAGGCTGATGAATTCCATGTGGAAATTCTTACTTTAAAATTAGAAGGGATTTTTAGCTTCAACTATTTCCAGACAAACACTGCTGAAATTTAAAAAGACATAAAGAAAACACCCTTAAGCAAACATATCACCTTTAACAACTTAGTGAATATGTTTGCTGATACAACTTAAACATTTGATTTATCATCTCTTTTAGACAGCCACTCTCACCAAAATAAGTGTGAAGGGACATAGAAGTGTTGCACTATAAACAAGCACAAAAATTTAATGTTTTTTTGTGAACTTGATAAAAAGTTTATGTTTTTCCTTTTGTATTTTTTTTCCTATTAATCAGACTGCTTCACAATAAAACATCAATTGTGAATTTTTGACTTCTGGATGACTGACTTAATCCTTCTAGCAACTCACTTATAATCTCATTTTAGCCTGGCATGTTCCTTTTAACCCTCAGCAATATGGAGTCTAAGTTTTACCTCTGATTTAACACATTTGTGTCCCCACTGGAAGTGGGAAGTAGTGGCAGCTAATGTAGCAAGCAATGAGCCTGCCAATTTACTTGCTACTCTGTAGGCTCTGGTACTCCAAATTATTTAGGAATATAAACATCTTCCATTTCATGAGATGTATTTCAATGGCCAGATGCTGGGGAAAAAATTAAGAGAAACAGAATAAAGAGATGGATATCACTACTGTCTCAAGCCTTGTTTATGCAAACAGCCTTCCAGCAGTCTGCAGCATGCCAGCAAGGAGTCAATTTTCCAATCTGCCCTTGCGATTTGTGTCAGAGATCAGTGCCAGCATACACATGCTTTTCAAACAGGCTTCTATAGGTTAAATAATGTACTTCTAAGGTGCTGCTGGTTGCTTTTCTTTCCTGTAGTTGCCTTTCTTTTAATAATAACAGTTAAAAAAAGAAAACCATCTACAAACCAAATATTTCGCATACGAAAAAGCCAGAAGTGCAGATACCTGCAAAATGCTGGAAATACCTGTTCCTGGCAGTGGAATAAGGTTTTCAAGGGGAGAGAGGATGTTGTCCAAGCTGGCAATAGGTATGGTCTGGTAGATGGAGGCAAGGACAGCAGCAGCCATTCCCACTTCACCTCTCTGTGCTCTCAGGGGCTACTTGCAGCCCTTGCAGGGCTCTGGGAAGTTCAGGGCTATAGGCTTGGGACAAAGACAGGACAAATTGTTACATGCAGCTGCATAAGAGATCCCATCAGAATAGCCAGCATCAAGGGCAAGCTACATATCACCTCTGAAACATTGCAGATGATTCTCTGAGAGCTCAGAAAAAGAGAAGCTTTGCTTCCAGTGAAATCCCTCAATGCCTCTGCTTCTCCTGCTACAGCATCTGGCCAAACTGGTACTGCAGAAACAAGCCAGCTGGAGTGACTGCCATCATAAATTGTTATGGATACTGTGTTTGTTTTTTTGAGAAAAATCAATCTACATACATATTATTTCTCACAAAGTCAACTCATAAATGATAAGAGGGACCACCAGAATGATGTAGATGTAACCAGCTGGCCAGCTTCCATGGAAAATGTCAACTCTTTGCCTTGTATTTGCTTTATTACTCTCAAAGAAAGGATTCATGCCTGTTAAAAGACAATCTTATTAACATACAAGTGATCTGAGATGCCAGAATAGCATCAGACACTCATGTGAGGAGTTTCACCATTCACTAATGTAAAAATTCCAGGTGGAAATGGATTCCAGAAGGCTAAATTCTGTCCTTGGTGGTTTGCAGGAATTATCCCCAGTCAAGCAGACATTTGTTTAGTTCTTTCATTGGATAACGTGTTACTTCACTGAATCGTTTTCCTTGCCTTCCATGTAACCTTCCCTTGTGTAAGCCAAATTCCTGACTCATCATTTGTCGTGGGTTAGAGCTCCAAGACCTTTTGACTTTCCCTTGTTACAGAACCAAGTGGGCATTCAAGTAAAACTTAGGTAAAAAAAAGGTAACATATCTGAAAGAACAGTATAGTCCCTTATACTGAAGCATTAGCCTGAGGTTTACTGCTTGTCCATTGACTACCCAGCATAGTCAGTTTTAGTGCTGTATATGTCACTGTTTTATTATTATTATAGTCTATTTAGTTTGTCTACATTCATTCATAATGTCACCATCTTATTTATTGTGTCTTCCATTACTGCTTTGAATCTTTCAGTAAAAATAATTTGCTTTCACTTTTCAACCTCTCACAAATATCCCATAGATGAAGAAAATCTACTCTTTTTCCCTAAGCCACATAGGAAAGATGGTAAGAGTCCAGTGGCTTAAACTCCTTTCCTCTCTATTTATTGCTCAGAGGTATCAACGACTGCAAAGAAGCCTGGCAAGACCTATTTTAGCAATTATCAGCAGAGGCTGAAGAAGCCCTAATGGATGACCAGGGATGGAATTTTTAAGGGCAACGAAGAGTAGGGATGGAGAAAGTCCCTGGGAGATTTTATGGCTTGAACATGATATTGATGGAATAGGAGAAAGAAAGCAGAGGATAGTGCTGAGACATAGTGATGGGGTGGAATAGGCAAAAGTGAAGCCCCTTCCTTCCTTTTTCTCTTTTCCTTCTACTCCCTTTGGTGCCTCTTACACCAGCAAATAAATAAGATATTATCGAAAATCTAAATTGAAGTAGTTGGAATGGGTGTAAAGGTATTTAGAAATCTGGATATTTTCCAGGGTTAAAAAATTTGGTTATGACAACAGCTAGTCAAAGCTTCAGGAACCAGTATCTAGAAAAGGAGAGGCATCTGGTTTAAAACAAAGAAAAGTAATCAAGATATTCTGATTTTAAAGCTTTGTATCTTTCTTTTACCTAGAAGTCATAATATTTTTTCTCTAACACTTTATTTAATTCAATAATATAATAAAAAATGTGAACTTTTTTCATCCAAATTCAAATTCTCCCTCATTTTAAGGAAAAAATAAATTGAAATTCTGAAAGTTTATTCAAAATGCAAACTTCACCCTGAAAAGAGAAAAACTACAGAAAGCCTCTAGGTGCTCCATTATTTTTAATAAAGTGGACATGGAAAACACTCAGATGACATTGTTTTGAACAACACTATAAAAATGAAAAAGGGTGATAGAAGAAAACAGAGAGAAAGAGCCTTCTTACTTTCCCTTGCTACAAATGGGCATTCAACTAAAACTTAAAGGTGACATATCCAAAATTCATGAAAGACTCATTTCTCCTCTTGGCAAGAAACACTTAAGACTAATGCCTTGGGACATTGTCTCTATGAATCTGAAAACTGATTGAGAAAAAGCCACATAAAAGATCTGCCTGGAGAGACTGATTCATTCTGAGTGTGAGCAGCAAGAAATTACCAGTGTCACCACTTATGACTGAAGTGGAATCTGATGGAATGAATCCCCTAAGTGGTTGCTCACACTGGAGATCGGGAGGAAAAGACAAGAGAATAACATATGACATCTTTCCTGACACACTCTTTTTTTAAAAAAATAGTAAAAGTGATGGAGTCTGTGTGGCTGACTCCCAAGTTAGTTCAGAAAGCCTTGATTAGTGGGTATAAAAAAATTATTTTCCTAAATAGGAAGAACTTCAGTTGTTCAGCATCAAGAGAAAATCACATTTTCTGTGCTTTATCACTGCTGTATCAAAATCCAAGCTTATTGGAAATGTTTCACTCCAGCTGTTTACAATAAATGAGACAGAATATGTGTATCTTGCAAAACTGTCAGTGAATTGCCACAGGTTCATTTTCAAAGAATCCATCAAACCATTAGGTATGGAAAAAAATGCTGTCAACTGCTATCAGAGTTGGAGAAATATATTGAAGGGCAGAATTTTTGAATAGCAGAAGCCATGCAGTACATAATGTGACATAAAGAAAATCATTATTTGCATTCCCAGTAGCAGCCATGGGCACCTATTTCCAGGGCTCCTAAGACACAGCCCATCCAACAGTTCCCAAAAATCCTGATGCAATGAGTGCAGAAAAATCAGACACTGTTGGTAGAAGTTCACCGCAGGAAAAATGTCCCACAGAAACCCTGTGGTGCATGGCCTCTTCTTACTTTATTTGCTTCAAGGTTTATATTTTGTTTACACAGACTGGGGACCAAAGAAGATTTTTATGCCCCCCCTACTTTTAACTGTGTGGAAATTAGACATCTAATTTCATGCTTTATGGTCAAAGCAGACCAGCATCACTAGAGCATAGTTTATCCCATCTGTCTCTGACATATGTCTTTGGATGGGACAGATACCCTTTTGTAAGTACTGTGTCTGCTCATTAATTATCGAGGGAGCCTCCAGGAGTAATTTAGACTAGACATATCACTTTTACAAGGTGCAGCTAGGTGAGGTGGATGGAACTCTAGCTTCAGTGATCAAGACACAGTTCCATGTGCAAGCTTTCTATTAGTATCAAGATTTCTAGGAGTCCTTCTGTGCCAGCCACAGAAGGTGGACATTATGGGTATTCAGCCACTTTGGGTACCAACAGGCAAGAATATAAAAGACAGCTAATAAAAGTGTTCTGCAAGATTATAAATAAATCCCACTCCAGAGTGTCAGATAAAGCCAAGCAAAGATAAATATTTTCATACAGGTACTAGAGTGCTATTCAGATTTCTAAAACTGCCAGATTACAGTGAGACTTTAAGAGTTTTGCTTGATATCACTTTGTACTTTATGGAACTACAAATTCACTATATTAGCCCTGCTCTGAATAAACTCATGAACATTTTTGCCATTAGCACATTTCCATTTTTTTTTTCTCCTGGAGACAAATGTATGTATGGGCAAAAAGGTCATATTTTCTGATGAGGAGAGTGAAAATAAAACCCTTCCAATATTTAATAAAATTTCATAAGGAAGCTTCTTGATTTTTCTTTCTAACCTTGACTCAGAATTACCTTTCTGTGCTTCAGGACATCTATTTGGACTCTAAAGAAGAGTGTTTGGAATATTATTTCCAACTGTCTGATGATTTTTGTTACAAGTCCATTATTTGACAATTCTAAGCTGAAATTTAGGAATATGTGTTCAATGAGAAATCGACACTGTTTGACTTCTCATCCCTGCTAGAATTCAGAAAGCAATTGTAAAAGTATCAGATGATTTCCTGCAAGGGAGAAGATCCAGTTTTAGAAAAGAGTGTCTTAGTATGTTACAGAATTCTTTAGAATCACTCATTATGGTGAAGGCCTCATTATACTGCATGCTCCAATAGGAGAAGGCAGTCCCTACACAAATAAATTACGTGTGAGACAATTGCTGGCTCCCTTGTGATTTAGACATAGGATCCAGGTGAAAACCTGCCTGCTCCAGATCACACCAGTAATGTGTGGCATACCTGGAGCAACACTCTGTTGCTTCAACCACAGGATCAGTTTTAGGGTTATGTTGAGTGTAAAGAACCGTAGAATTTGGACTTAAATACTATTATTATGTTTTAAGTTGCTCGTTGTGTGTGTTTGCACAGCCAGAAGTGGTTACTTATAACAAGGTCCAGTTCCTTGGACCACCGTTAGGAGAAACTTCTGAACTCATGGTTAAATGCAAGATGCCAGATGAGATAATTTCTAGATGTTTTCCACCACCTGATAACAAATCTATAGAGATACATGCATTCAGAAAGCTCAGGTTAATTTCTGGTAGTTCCTTGCTTACAAATAGTTTCCTGCTGATAACTTAGATGCTGACTCAGGGTACCAGAGGGTTTTTTACCACTTCTGGTAGAGACATATACCTATATATGTATATATGTTTGCAAATGAATGATATAGTTAGGGTTATGGTTATATATAGAGAGCTATATACATACATATAGGTATTTAGCAAACATATTTTTCAAGTTCTATAATAGCCTAGGAAAGATCTCTGGTTAGATTTTTTTCCATTAAAAAAAAAGTGGTGCTTGGCAGTGCTGGGTGTGGGAAACCACATCTTAGCTCGAAATCCAAGATGCTGACCTGACACCATTAGGGCATAGCTTGTACTTGGTTCCTGGCTGCTTTCACATGCAGATTTTAACTCTCTCCCTCCTGACATCATGCTGGAACATAACCTGACTTCTTTACTCAAGGCCAAGAGTCTCCTTCCTGACTCACATTGTTACAGCTGGGTAAAGCCCTTAACTTCAAACACATGCTGGAAACTCAAGCTCATGTCTAAAGTTAACCACATGCTTATGTGGATCTTCAAATAGGCCACTGAGAAATGTCTTAGTCTGTGTTTTTTTACATTTTTAGATCTTTCTGCCTCTTAACAGACAGGATTGGGCAACTCACCAACAGTGAGGTAAGCTTTACCTGGGAGTAGAATATCCCAATCAGGTGAAATTTCAAATGAATGCATCATTTACATGACAAAGGTGGAAATTCATCGTATCTAAATACACTGGACAAAGATTTATTGCAGCTGCTAATGTTGCAGTAGCAGTAAGATTTTTCTCTACGATTGTGAAGGCCCTTTGGGATCCTAAACATGCCTCAGAAACCCACATTTTGGCTTCACTGTAGTCTGCAGCCAGACGAGGCAGTGAAAGCTTTCCAAGGTGTATTCATCCCATCTCAGCTGTACTTCTGGCTGCTCTTCGAGGCATTCCTGCAGAGAGCTTGCTGAACCAACTGCTAAGGAGTTCAACACTTGCCTTCATCCTTGTGTCAAATTCAAAGTGGCTCCCCTCACCTTTGGGAAGGTTAACACTCTTGCAAGAAGCTTAGATAATAAAACAAAAATTAGATTCAAAAACTATTCCCTAATGTATTTTGTATTTTCAAACCACTGTCCAAATTAATCCATTCAATTTTCCTCTCAAGTGCAAATATGCTTTTAGCAACCCCACATGATTTTAACATCTGAACTGTAGAATAAATGCATTAGCAAAAATATTTAAACTACATTTTCCTCTTCTATTCCCCTTCCCTTCCCTCTGAATTTTTATTGAGCAAAACATGCAGACTTTCAAAGTCCCATTAGAGAGGAGCCATGAAGACAATCTTGTAATTACATTCAGAAGAAAAAGAAAGATGGGTGAAGGACAAAGCTGTATTTTAAAAACAAAACTCAAAATTGTTTTGTCATTTAAAATATCCATATTTTAATTGTTATTTTTTGTTCAATTTGGAAAAGAAGACATCAAACAATCAAAGACCAGTAACACTTACAGGACTATGGCTCTCCCTAAAAAGCTGGTGTACTAGAAAATGTCAGGGAGATTGTTCCATTGCTGGTAACAAAACAGTGAACAGGGAGACAGAGTGACACCAAGAAGGTCACACTAAATTTCTGTGTCAGGTCTCAAAGTTCATCACAGCTCTAAGAATAAGTCCAGTTTTAACCACAAGTCCATACACCTTTCCTTGTGAAAATCCCCCCTAATGCTATGTAATGCATCTCTTCCATTTAAAATACTTGAATCTGATATTCTCTTCCGATCTGAGCTTGCAGCTGTTCATAGAAATGTATTTGAATTCAAGATGAAAATTAACAATCCACTTCATGTTAATTAATAATGAACTCTGTTTCTGTTGCGCTGTTTAATTTAATATTGAAGTAAAAGTATTTTCTGTAATCTTTCATGTTCGCACTCACACTCATTGCAGCTCTCAGCTGCCTCATACAGGTTTGTGGGGATCAGAAAAAGAACTCCTTGGGCAGTGAGGGACTTTGCAAACTCTTAGACAAAGAAATACATTAGGCTTGTAGGATAAGCTCAAGGCCCAAAGATTATCTGAAAGGACTGTAGAGGATCTACTTTGAGGAAACTCTTCCTGGGCTGTCTGGAAGCCCAGACAGATCATTCCACCCTGGCAAGAGCAAATTTCATGTTTTCATATTTGTTAAATCTGGAATCTACAGTAAATGCTGTGACTGTATTGCATCATCTGTGAGTATGAGCAACACTAGCAATATTCATATTTTATGTTATCTAAAAGTTCTTTGTTTCCATACTGCAGAACAAATGGTCATTGGGAACTTGGTGTTATATATACAGGATCACAGAAAACTGATCTAAGTAGTCTTATATAGTTTGTATAGAATGTAAAGACCTGCCAATATTGTTGGCTGTGATGTCTAACAGAAGATTTTAAAAATAGGCATTTCTTGTAAAACTTTAGCACCCCAAAATTCATTGTATTTTGGCACCACTATAAACAGCATCCTGGCTGTTGACTTTTCTGAGCTGTCATACAAACAGGGGGCCTGTTCTCTGCAGGAGTGGAACTGGCAGATATGGCTGTGCCATTCCAGCATCCTTTGACCCAGGTTAGGCTGTCTTGGGCTAACTCTGATTAATACTGCTTTATGATAGTGAAAGCAGCACAGTTGCCCAGAGCTGTGATGTCTCTTTTTTCAAAGTTCCTTTTCATGTTTATAGGAATCAAGGCAACATTAGGAGTGACCCAGCCACTCGGCAACAATCACATCTCATTCTGGTTTTGATTTTACAACACACCAAACTAATTTCTTCTGACAAAACTCATGCAGGATCTTTTCTTGGAATAACCTCTAATTCAGCACAGATGGAAGTTGCTATGTTAGCTGCAGAGGAAGGCTACTCATTACTTGCTAAATATATTTTCTCCTATGTGATGCTCACAGAAGGCAGATGTGTTGCGTGTCAGTCTTAAACATGCAGGCGTTTGCTTACAGATACAGCAGTGCATACAGGAGGCTGCAATAAGCATGCATGCACTTGTCTCTTTTTTAATGAAGTTTTATCTTTGCTTGTGTCTATAAAATTGATTACTCGAGGAAAGTCCTTGGGGTAAGGATGGCTGAAGGATCTGGCAGGTCCCAAAAATCATTTATGTTTGTGGAGTTACAATAAAGCTATTCAGACTCTAGATTAGTTTTGTGAAATGTCCATGAGATTTTTTTTTTTAAGTATACCAAAGATAAAATGCAGGGTTAATTAGAACCAAGTGTTGGTTAGGTTGGAACACTGATGTTCTCTGATCAGTGTTGCAATTATATTCAGATATTTGGAACAACAGTTACTCAAAAGATATTACATTACCTTCCGTGTCCAAAGGGGCTTAGTAACAAGAAATTTTCTCTTCAAGATGCTATTATTTTCCATATAGATAGGAAGACTTGACTGGACAACAACTGCAGGAGCGTATCTAATTCCTTATTCACAGAAGTAAAAATTTTAGGTCTTATGGGGACATTCACATTTGATTTAGCAAATTACTCTTTTCTCTCATAAAAACCAAACAGATTATGATGAACAGGAATTCAATCTTGTGAATATCCCCATTTTCTGAGGGATTAACCTATCATCAAATATCAAAAGAGTGCAAAAATGGTCTTCCACCAAAAAACATCACGTAAAAATTAAGATATCATGACACTTACTTTGACTCCTATGAAAATGAAAGGTTATTTTTTTTGTTCAGCTGATAGAAGCTGCCTATTAGACACTGACATCTCCTAGGTGAGTTCAGGCGGGCTTCTGATCCTGTGTCCAGTCAACACCCACACAGGCTGACACTTACAATGGTGACAAGACTCTCTGATGTCAAAATGCATTTTTTTTAATTGAAATTATTTCTTTGTAAAATGAGTTTGTTTTCAGCAAGACATAACAACCATAAAAATAGCTGCAGACTGGCCGCTTGGCCACCTGTAGCTTTACTAGTAAACTGAGAAGCAGGGATTTAGTAAGTGGAAGGCCTGGGTAGAGGGGTGGGGCTTGCAGCTCTTTTAAAAGTAGCCAAGTACATACTTAATTGCATTTCTGCAGGGAATACATACCAGAAATGTGGGCTTGCTACCAAGAAAAGTCTGTCAGCAACAAAACTGGCTTTTGGTTAATGCACTGGACTGTAACTCAGGATATCTGGGTGCTAGTCACAGCTCAGCCACAGGCTTCCTCTTGACTTGGAGCCAATTATTTAATCTTATTTTCCCACAGGTAAATCAAGCAATACCTCTCTGTCGGGGAGGTTGTGAGGAAAAAAATTCATTAGTGTGTGCAAGGTATTCAGTGTCTACTTCTTAGATAAGCATTTGGGAGAGGGATCATACATCTAGCAAAGGAAGAACTCTACTGGGGTCTCAAAAAGTTTCCACAGTATTAGATTATATGCAAATCATGGTAAGTGAACCAGAAAAGCCAATAAATAAATAATGCTTCATTTAATCTCATGCTAGTTGGAAGTTCAGGCTTCTCTAAATAATTTTGCTACTGTTTTGCCAACTTTGGATTTTTTCCTTGTTTTTCAGGTGTGAATAATACCTTTTTAACATCATTTTCATACATGAAAAGTGAAGCAAAGAAAAGTTATTGGTACACAGCAGGAAATGATTAATAGAAATCATGGCACCCAACATTATCATGGCCACATCTCTTTGTAAAGTTGTGGCAGATAACAAAAATACCTTACTAGAGTGAATTTTTAGCAGCTTACTTTGTGTCCTGGATGCCAAAAACCAATTAGTTGCCCATGCTAGCCTGCTGTGCTGGGCTCTGTCTAATCAAGAGCCTGCTCTGGGTAAATGGAGACAGAGCCACAGCTTGTGGAAAATTAAGATCCCCACCAGCTCCCACCTAGATTGTTGTGCACATTTCTTACACAGATAGATGTGCAGCACTTCTGTGAGACAAATTCACTCTGATATGAGTAGCCAGGGCCAAACAGGAAGATAAATCACACCAGCACAGACTCTGTTTTACCCCTTCTGAAGGTCTCCACCAGAGATTTGCTCAGGTTGTAACTCCATCAAAAGAGACATACTGATGGACACTTGCTTAGTCAAGAAAGACTGAAACACACTGGCTGACAGCAGAGGAAGGGAGTTTGTGAGTGTCAATACTTATCTTTCACACCATGCATCATTTTGATAGGTGTATCCTCAGATGCTGTCTTATTGCTGTGTCCTCCCCAGCCCGCTGGCAGAAGGGACAGGGAAAAAGGGAGGGTGGGCAATAAGCCTGCAAGGAAAGTGGATAGAGGACACAGACCTAAAGTGTCAGCTCCTGGACAGGCAGCACATGCCAATGGAAAAGTAAAAGATAATGAAGTCCAAGCACCCAGGTGAAGATGGGGATTCAAATAATAAAAATTGGGCTGGTTTCCAACTCTAAAGCCAAAATCTTTAAAGTCAAACAAAACCTAAACAAATCTACTTTTGTTCTTTCTACTTTTCTGATTTCTTAGTGTCAGAAACTGAGTGTGGGTTTCCTCCTGTAAAGGCCATACTTAAATCTGCTTTGCTTTACATTGATAAATTTGGAGAGCCAAATGCTACAGTGCTGGATGGCTCAAGGAGAAAAATGATCTGGGCTCTGTGTACTCAGAGGAGGGTGTGAATTATTGGTGCATATTTCATTCTTAGCAACAGGAAAAAAGCTTTCCTAAAGCTACATTACACCCTAATGACTTTAGGAGGCGTGAGTCTGTTTCAGTTTTACCACTCTTCATACAAAGTCTATGTTTTTTTACTGCATGCCCCTTAAACCAAATCTGCCGTTCTTTTGAACCAGCAGTGAACATATGTTCCACACAACACACCTTCCTGTACTAGCTTCCTTGTTTTTCCAGGTTCTGACCACTCTACAAATTGCATGTCCCCATTCCTCAAAAGAAAGCAAAAAATATTGTTTTGCTTTTATTGCAAATACTAGAATAGGAATATGTTACTCCATCAAAGTTTGCCAGGATCTTAGCATAGGAGAAACACAGACAAAAGTTTGATAAAATTGCCTGCCCTAATATCTCTTTTGCTTCTATACAGAGAAACAGAAGACACCAGCTAATGTTGTTTTTATAGCCCTTATTTTTTTTGGTTATCTGTCTGTACGGCCGCAGTGCGTGGGACACGCAGCAGGATTCCACTAGGCGTTATTTTGTAGTGAAGGCTTGGAATACAAAACAGTGGCTCAAAGCACAGGTTCGTGCCTACACAGATATTTATGGAGTAATACTTCTGTGTCTAAGAAAGAGTGTGAGAAGGACTTCTAGGTTTTTGATTGAGAGCTTCCCAAATAAGCAAGTAATATCAGGAGGTCCAGGGCAGAATACCAGGGAAGCTGGCACAACAGTGATTGATGAAAGATGAAGAGGTGCAAGGAAACACAGAACCTTGAAAATTAAGATAGTTGCTGCAGTGTGGTAGAAAATAAGGAGATAGTGGAGAAAGGAAGGATAGGGAAGACAAAGGCAATATATGACGGGTAACACTAATAGCCTGAAGAAATGCAGTGCAGCCAGAATATGTACAGAGCAGGACAGGAAAAGGAGAGAAACTCTCTCTCTTATGGTATCTTTATTTTGAATGAGAGCAATAAACTACCTACTGTGGCATGTTAATTAATTTTTACATTGTTTTTTCATTCTATTACTGTGCTATTATTCAGGCCTGTGTATAAAATCTGTGAAGAAGTATGACTGATTGTCTGTTTGAACTTTCAAACACTGTGTTTGTTTGGTTTTGATTGTTCCTTGCCAGATGGTTAAGCATATGTTTAGCCGTTTTACAGGGGGAGGAAAAAAAACAACAAAAACCCAACACATGTAGTATACAGTTAAGAGTTTAAAAGGTACTGGCAACATTTATTAGCTTCTAATGCAAAGCTAATGTTAAAAATAGTTATAGTGACAGGATGCATTTTAAGGCTGAACAGACCTGTGCTTTGTTTCCTGTACCTCTAGAGATACAGGATCCAAGGACTCGGAAAAAATTGACTTGCTTAACTTCAGCAATCTAAAATTTAGCTGAGTAGCCTGAAGTAGTTGCATGAGATAACTTTTTTTCTCCAGCGATGACAGTTATCTCTGGGGAGTTTATTTGACTGCCCTCTCTGAAATATCTACCTCCAAATGGGAAATATCACCCTGAGGTGGTGTCTGCTTCTCCTCTTTGATTACTGAAAGAGGCTAAGCCCCTAAATTGGGTTGGACACCTACCTTTTAAAGACTAAATTTGTGTGTAACCTAAGCAATACCATCTCATTTTATAACGCTGCCCAGGATGATTGCCAGATATTGCACAATTGTAGCAGAGAACAGAAGAATTCCCCTGGTCAGGAGTGAGACACGAGTGGTTCCTGTTTCTTGTGTTCCTCTCCTTGAGGTGTATTTCTTCTGATTTTTCAATGTTTTACATTCATTTCCAGCTAGAAACCATGGCCTAGATTAATCCCACCTCCTTACAGATAGTTCAGTGAGTTATCTAAATGAGGAGCCTGGTTGGCCTTGCATCCTGCGTAGATAATCAAGAGGAAGAAGCATGGGAAAAGGCAGAGACTCCTGAGCAGAGGGCAGCTGCAGGGTGCCAGCCTGGCTTTACAGCCCATGGAGGGATCCCACACTGAGGAGTCCCTAGCCTGAGTGCTGCATGCAGCTGCTAAATAGGAAAATACTGTGTTGTGACAGCTGCTCATAACAACTTGAATTCATCCTCTTTTAAAGGTCTGCTCTAATGGAAGGAAGCAATGAAGAAAGGCTTTTAATCCTTGACAGAACTAGTCTTTCCCTCTAAACTGTCATAAATAGTGGATTAACTATTTCCCACAGGGACAGACAGTATTTTGTGCTTGACTATGATAACTCAAGGTAATCATCCTGATTTTGCCCTATAGTGTCTAATAGGGACATTTGAAAGTGTAAACTGATGAAAGAAGAAAAAATCAATAACAGCACAGAACACAACTTTTTGCAGTTGTATTCAACATGTACAAGGCATGGCAGCTAGGTAACTATTGGCTTTTTCATTCCTAAGGGAGTTCAAAAAGGGATGAGGATCCTCAAGGGTGACGAGATATGTTTGATAGATGTGTCTGAGCTCGATCTTCCAGTGGAATCATCAGGAATTCAAGTGCACTTTAAAGCAGGCTGTTGCAAACGAAATAGGTGCCTGGTCTTTGCTAACCCAAAGGAAACCTTTCCCTTTTGGTGCAGAGTTAAAAGTCAGAGTTTCATTCCAATACTCATCTATCAGGAATGTGCCTTTCAGGACTGATAAGTGATGGTTTCTACAAACAACATACTGCAGGATAGTTCAGTTCACACTCTTACATCTCCTGTGGCTTTGAATCAATAATGAAGCACTCACAAATTGTTCCACAAAACTGCACCAGGGTGAGAATTATAAAAAAACCTGGACAGTGCTCAAAAAACTGGCTTTGCAACTCAGCAGATTCAACAAATATAGTGTATTTTAAGAGATAAAGAAAGGTGTGGGGGAGAAAAGAGGAAGAAAAAGGCTTTCAAAACATATCAAATGAAGCTTGTTTGACAATAATCGCTGCAGGTGGGGAAGCTGATTTTAAGTGTGAAAATATTTAACATTTTATTGCACACAAATGCTTTCATAAAGCAGTCGTTTGTGTGTTTGAGAGTGCGCACGCGCGTGCACATGCAGCAAACAGAAATCTATTGAGTTCCACCAGACCAGACGTCTGCATTCTGGAGGGCTCATTGCAGCCAATAAATTTGACTAAAACTTTTTTTTTTTTTTTTAATTTTTATTTTATGAATTCTGCTATAAAAGCTAATCCTCCTTTCTAGACTTAGCATAATTACAAGACACTATTCTGAGTGCCAAAAATGTCAACTGAAAGTTGCAAACATGGGTACATTTAAGCAGAACCATATGTTTGAAAGGCAAGACCTGAAGTAAGTGAATCAGTTTACCTTTTTCTGAAGAGGCAATTTAAAATGCAACTTTACGTCTAAGAAAGAGTACAGTCAGTGATAAATTGCACTGCTCAATCATTTATTAATAAGCTTCATTGGAAAGAAAGATTTTATCGGTTCTCAAAATTCACTAAGTTACAAAATCACAGATGTTCGGGGTTCTGGAGCCAGAAATTACTATTAATGAACTCTCATTAATACCTAATCAACTTGTGATATTTTGATCCTGTGAGAGAATTGATGGCCAATAAAAATAAGCTCAAGATGTCTTCCTATCTTGGAAAAAAATAAAGTTATAAACCCAGGAATGCACACAGTAACCATGATGCAGTAACTAAGGTTAAGCAGCTGGAGGTTAAATGTTAAATATTTTTTGGTACAGGATGGATTTATTCTGTCACCTAGGTAATTTCAGAGTCTTACTTTGGAGGATTTATATAAGTGTTCAGACTTAGCAGATGTATTCACGTGCAATACATTAACTATGCAAAACTGCTTTCCAGGCTCTTCTGGATTGGGATTTTACAAACAGACCTCTCTGGAAATGAAATCCTTTAAAAACAACCTCTATTCCTCTCTGATTGTTATTCTACTGCACTTAAAGTTTGGAATCTACTTAAACACATATGGCATTTGAAATTGTGTCATATGCATTTCTGTGTAAGAATGCACTGGGTTTTTAACCCCTCAGTAATGACAAAAACGGAAATGTAAGTGGGTTTTAGACTTCAACTAGGAACACAAAATTTCTTGCAGTACATCAAAGCAATGATCCATCTGCTCTACTGTTCTCCCTCAAAGTTGGCCAGCATCAGGTTCTTCAAGGAAAATCATACCAATAGTTGGAATCAACAATTACAAAAGAACCCAAGTGAAGAAATGTATTTTTAAATCAAGTAAATTTGTGGCCTTAGCCTATTGTGAAATTCTAAACCATATATTGTAAACATGCAGAATTTCACCACGTTTATAATTATGTAATATAATTTAACCCCCCCTTTTTTTTGCCATAAATCCTAAGACATTTAAAGAAAGGCCTTATAGAAACAGATCCACAGGATGCTTGGCATGCAATACAAGGAAAACAAAATCCTGAATTCTCTTCTATGTGAGCTAGCCATCAGATTCCCTAAGCATCCTCATGTCTGAGGTAAATAGAAGTATTGACACTGCTGCATATTATATTCTTAAAATATTCCATTAATTCAATGACTGGGTTTCTTTCTTTTCCTTCCTTCCTTCCTTCCTTCCTTCCTTCCT